>JABTXL010012493.1:9392612-9499330 GCA_025134845.1 Neodon shergylaensis
GAAGAAGAAGAAGAAGAAGAAGAAGAAGAAGAAGAAGAAGAAGAAGAAGAAGAAGAAGAAGAAGAAGAAGAAGAGAGTCCATCCCTTTGGGGAGCTAGCGCACTGCAGGCACTAGTTTGGTCCAGTCAGGCTGTATTAGCCAGAGTTTCCAGGGGAACAGAATGGATAGAATGTTGTAGAATATTAAAGATGTGTTACATCTGTTTGTGTTGTGGAATATTACTATAACTATGTAAAGGTACTTGTTTATGCTGCATTTGTTGCCTAAGGCACCTGATTGGTCTAATAAAAAGCTGAATGGCCAATAGCTAGGCAGTAGAGGGATAAGGTGGAGTTGGCAGGCAGAGAGAATAAGTAGGAGGAGGAATCTAGGCCCCAGGAGAACAAGGAGAGAGCAAGGGAGAAAGAGAGGAAGATACGTGGGGCCAGCCAGGCAGTTGCCAGGCAGCAAGACACGGAGTAGGGCATACAGAGTGAAAGAAAGACAAAGAGTCCTGAGTCAAAACGTAGATGAAGGGAAACAGGTTCATTTAAGTTAAGGAGCTAGCAAAAAATGAACCTAAGCTAAGGCTGAGCATGCATAACTAATAATCTGCATGTCAATGATTTGGGAGCTGGTTGGTAGCCCCAAGGGAAGCCTGCTACAATAGAAGACACACACACATGCATACATGCACGCGTGTGTGCGCGCACACACACGCACACTTATAGGACGACTATATTTGAGCTTTATGCGAATGGGTGATAGGCTGCGGCTCAGCTCGTCCAACAGTGGCTCTCCACCAATGGAGAGTCCATGGAGAGTCCAGGAGTTGTTCAGTCAAGGATGCTGGGTCGCTCAGCTGGCCTGCAGCATATGCCAGAATCCCAAAGAAGGAGGCTCTAATGCCAGTGAAGGACCAGACTTGCCATCAAGAGAGTAAGCTGGCAACAAGGGAAGCGTTCTTCTTCTCTGTTCTTGATCTGGGCTGCCAGCAGGAGTGGCCTGGATTAAAGGTGGGTCTTCCCACCTCAGAAGATCCGGATCGAACGTTGGTCTTCCTACCTCAAATGATGTAATTTAGAAAAAAAGCATCCCCCACTGGTGTACCCAGCTGTTTGGGTTTAAGTTAATGACGATATAGTCAAGTTGATAACCAAAAAGAGCCTTGGAGAAAGGCGCCATCTGATTGACCAGGCAGAGTCACCTCTCTGCCTTTGGGGTGGGCATGAGAAAATGCCAGAAGCTGTGGGAAAGGTCTGGCCTGAGAGAAGGAAGGGAGGGCACCCTGTTCAGAGCCTGGTGATGGCCGCTTCACCGCAAAACCACTTCCCACACAACTGAGAAGAAACAAAAATTTGGGAAGTGAATGACAAGCTCAGTGTTCAGTGTGTAAGTTTGGCATGCTAGAAAAACATTAACGCGGAGATTTGCCTCGCCGGAAGCAATGGCTCTTCATACTCGAAACAAGATACTTTTACTAAAAAGCTGAAAATAAAAAGCCAGGCAGACAATATTAGGTGAACGACAGACAAGAGCAGGGGCGGCAGCGCTTGTGAGGTCAGGCGCAAATGCAGTGTGCGAGACAGCTTCGGAGCAAGGGGGAAAGTGTGGACTGACACAGCAGACCACATCAAAGACTGCAGGGCTGCGTGGGGTGGCTGTGAGCACTAGCTGCTCTTCCAGAGGACCCGAGTTTGGGTCCCAGCAGTCACTTTGGGTCACTCACGACCGCTGGAACTCCAGCTCCGAGGAATTTAATGCCTTCTGATCTCTGCAGGCACACATACATACATACATACATGCATACACATATACACACGTACACACATACATACACACATGCATACATATACACACATATATATACACACAGACATACATATAGACACACACAGACATATACACGCACACATAGACACACAAACATAGACATACACACTAGTGTTTAAATATGTAAATTCTGTAACCCCAGCTCTTAAAACAAACTTAAGGCAAGAGGAAATTCATAAGCATACAATTATACTGAAAAGTTTCAAATATCTTTCCAATGAGTAGTCAGAATTAGTAGTTAGAAAAAAAAAGAAAGAAAAGCCCTCAGGCTAACAAAATAATATATTTTGCTGGTCAAAATAATCACTCACGTGAACAGAATAATATAACTAAATGATTTAATATACAAAATATAAGTACTTCTTATGTTTCCACAAATAAAGAGAAGCATCTTTTTTTTCTACAGAAATGAAAAAGTTGCCTGGGCACCATGATACTCGCCTATAGTGCAGTATGCTGAAGACCTGGAAGGAGGCTTGCTAGCTGGAGACCAGCTTCGGCTGTGCAGTTAGTTCAACACTAGCCTAGGCTATAAGCTAAGACCCTGTCTTAAACTTAAATAAATAAGTATTTGTCTTTAAGTGTTCATATTTAATAGCCTGGTTCTTCCAAGAGCTTTAACAAAAATAACAAATGCTTAGGTCACAATCTGAAAATTATAAATTCATGACCTAAAAATCTTCCATAGTTAAAAGGAACAAACTAAACTCGTATGAATCATAGCTTACATGGAGACAAAAGGACCCTCACTGTCCAGAGGAAGCCACTGAGAATATCAAAAGTCTTCCCGATTCAAAACTAAAACCATTGACAGAGGAACTAAGTCATCACTTCAAACCATCGAAAGATGGGATGTCGGAGTCAATGCCAGTAAAACTTGGAATAAATGAAACAGAGAAATGATAGAAAGAGCTAAGGAAAATAGGAGAAGTAGGACGGACTTGAAACAACTTAAAAACTTGCTGAACAGACTCCAAGTTTAAAGAGGGAAGTAAAGGAGAGTAAGAAAAAGAACAAGTATGGGCATTTGGGAGAGTTAAAGAATCAGGACACTCACCAGAGACAGTTAGATGGCAATGGCTATGAAAGCAAAGAGGAAATACAGGATAATTTCATAGCAAAATATTATTAAAATTGACCCTAGAAGTGGGAAGAATCATGAATGGACAAATCAAAACTGCAGTTGTAAAATAACAACAGGAAAAAATCTATAGTGGGAGGGTCACTACAACATGGGAAAATATATTAAAAGATAAAAGTATTAAAATATTAACTAATGGTTTAAAAATATATTTCCTTGTTCAAGGTTTATTCAGACTTACAAATGTATGTTTAGCCTCCTTATCTTTGCTAACTTTTCTGGGTTTAAGCTATTTGGATAAACTGAGTTATAAATTTTGTATTGATACTAAGAGGTTTGGACCTCCTCTTCTGGGAAAGAATGTTGTTTCTATGTCAGTCACTCCGGGGTAGAGATTCAATGGCCTTGTTAATGAGAGAGAACAGAATGCTCACAGGGAAGCTGGATGAAAACTTGCTCAGCTCCTCTCCTTGGTTAACAACCTTACTTCCAGCTCTAACAGGCCCCTAATGATCTTCCTTCTTCTTATCAACAGACTGATGGCTTTTGTTCGAGAACGGGTCAATACTGTTCGACTGATGGTATTGAGGCTCCAGTATCACCCCCTTGAACCCCTGGACATTTATGAAGGGGGAAAAATGTAGGGCCTAGGGCAGCTTTCCCAGGGCAACTTGGTACATACCTGCCAAAGCAGTAAGATAGACCTGAGTCTCAGTTTGCCCTAGGGCACTGCTAGCCCTTAGACTCCTTCCTGTTCCCATTTCACCCTGGGACCTGTTCCTTGTCTTTGCAGAAGACAGCATTAACAGCTAGATATAAACTTGTTCTGTGTTTACCCTCGGAATGACTAATTCAGTTTCTTTATTAGCTGTAATTCAAAATCATTAGAGTGTGGAGTTCTAATCTTGTGAAAGCTGCTAACTTATTATAGACTGTTAAGATATACAAGTCAGTCATCTTTAAAGTACTGATATAATTAGTTACAGGAATAAGCCTTATATAGTTCCCTGTATATGTTTTCAAAGTCAAACTTAAAACAAATAATGAGAAACAAAGTTTGTCTAATCAGACATACCTAGGCAGCCCTCATACTTCAGAGGTCTGCAGAATGTGGCATTTAAAATAATGATTAAAAAGCGTATTATATTAGACAGAGACTCCAAGATCCTAACAGTAACCCAAGGTCTCCAAAGAAGATTATGGGACATCATGATGTCTCCACCTGGGTTACGAAGATGCTGACCACTAGGCGAGATGCCCCAGTGCAACACCTGCGCCAGGACCCAGTCCAAACTGTGGACAAACAGCAGGACCTTGGAGAATTGATTGCACCACTTTTGCCTAGACAAAATAAGGTCACTCTTTTCTATGTCCTTCATCCACAGAAAAATAAAAAAAATTCACCTTATGGGCCTTCGACAGTAAGACCGCTGTTCTGGATATTTCTGCCTCCAATGCTATGGAGACCTGGGTATGACTAACAGTATATGGACTCTGGTCCCTGTCATTTTTAGTAGATTCAGAAACTATTTGGTCTGTACTCAGATACACTTTATTTATCCTTCTAGGATCTCTGATAGTATTGATGGCTAGGGCAGTTATAATGTCAGTTTAGCAGCAAAATGTATCCAGATCTTTCCTCAAAATTATAGTCAACTTGTTAGCTCATTCTGAAGCTACCATACATGGTTCTCTGGACAGCAGAAAAATATACACCAAAATCTGGAGTTTTTGCTAGGACTCAAAGGTATGAGTTTATTCCTTCTGTTTACAGATACCCATTATTGGCTCTTTTTCTATGGTATGAGTTTTTCTTTAAGTAAATAAAGTTTAACTTCTGTTCCTACTTTAAACTTATCTCAATAGGCTTCCACTTAGCTGGAAGACGCTATCTAAGCATCAGTTGCTGACTATAACCTGCTTGGAATGGTGGCGAACTCTGAACTTCCTGAAAGCTGATGTGAACCAGTCCAGCTGATATGAACACTCCCTGGTCCTTCAACAAAGTCTGATGAGTGCCCCATTCCTGAATTTCCTCCTTACCTTTGGCTGGCCTTTCAACCTGCTTGGGCCCGGATAACAATGCCCCAGTGTCAGCTGGAAGTATTTGCAGAAAGGAACATGTTGTCCCATGCTCCCTGCTCAGAATAGGTTGAAAGGCTGAGACAAGGGGGAGCTCCCTGGCATGGGGGACAAAATAACTACCTATAGTGCCTGTTGATATACTAGAAAAATAGGTTCAGAGTTCTCAATTAATGGATTTATTAATTTAAGTAGTTCCATACCTCCTTAAAACCAGGGGCAAGCAGGACCCAATACTGGGTTCTGTCATCGGTGCTTGTGAAGGGGGAAATACAGGAGCCAGCCATGATAAGCTCAATGTGAACAGATCACCCAAAGGAAGTTCTTTACTTCCAACCATTATCACCTGCCAGAGTAGGACTCGGCCATTGATAAGTTTAATAGAGGCCTGAGTCTCAGTAGTTTACCCTAAAGCAATACCTGGTTGCAGGAAGTACTATAAACTAAGATTACCTGAGCACCACCCAAAAACACCATCCAAATAAAATGCCTAATGTTCCAACCACTGTAGATAGAACCACCTGCCAGGACACACTCACCAGGGCACCCCTAAACAAATGCCAGCCAACCAGGGGTCTTTGGGATTAACACCATGCACCTGACTCTGGACTGGTAGTTGGGAGTTAGTTATTCATTACAACTGTAGCAGGTCTTTCGTTGACCTTTCTTCGGGACCACCACCAGCTCCCCAGTAATAACATGGAGACTTATTATCGGTTGTGAAAGCTTGGCTTTTAGCTTAGGCTTGTTCCCAACTAGCGTTTATGACTTAAATTACCCTGTTTCTGTTCATCTATATTCTGCCATGTGAGTTTTTTTTTAATGTTTCCTTCATTCTGCACATCCAACTCCCTCCGAGTCTCACTGGCCTCTCCTCTTCATCTACTTTCCAACCCTCTGAGTTCCTCTCTCTGCCCGCAAGTCCCATCTAACCTCTCATGCTTAGCTATTGGTAATTCCTCTCTTTATTAGACCAATCAGAAGGGAAGGTGCCTTAGGCAGAGACACATCTTTACAGTGTGCAAAATGATTATTCCAGTAAGAAACTAACTCACCTTATGGTTTTGCTTTGCTCTCTCGCAGGGACTGAGAATCAGGCTCCAGGCCTTGACTATGTTAAATGAACACTCTACCACGGAGCTACAGCCCCAGTACACATGTGATTTCATGATCAAAATCACAAATAGAAAGTTGCCATCTTTTAAGTGTCTTTATTCTAGTGAAAGACTATAAAGTAACGGACAGGCAAGGTTTATATGAGGATTGTTAGGGTGGTTTGGTATTACTGAGGCCATCTTCCCATTAAAGTAAAGAAGAGAAAATGCCAGTTGGACCCAGAATAAATCCCAGTGGTAGAGTGCTTGCTTAGCGTGTGTAAGGCCTTGGGTTTGATTCCTCAGCACTGCAAATGTAAAATAATTAATAATGATAATAATAATAATAATAATAAGCAAATAGGGACTGGAGCATGGCTCGTCGGGTAATAATGCTTGCTTCATGAGCATGGGGAGCTGAATTCAGATCTCAAACGAGGATCTGGGCACCCTCATGAGCACCTGCAACAGCAGTGCTGTGGGAGGGTAGAGATAAGAGCATCGCTGAGGATTCCCGTCCATCAGCCTCACTCTGGCCTCAGAGGAGTCAAGTGGAGAGTGTGCTAGAGAAGGACACCCAAGGTCCTGCTCTGGTTTCTGAGTGCATGCCTGGGCTTGTGCACCTGCACACACACACACACACACACACACGTATATACAGCGTGTGCGCATGTGCACACACACACACACAAACACAAGGTAAGATGGAAGAAAAACTGCTAAATTCAGCAGCCATTCTTTTAAAACTCTTTAAAATTTTATCAGGTCAGAAGTAGTGGCGTACATCTTTAGTCCCAGCACTCAGGAGGCAGAGTTCAAGGCCAGCCTGGTCTACTTATGGAGTTCCAGGACAGTTAGAGCTGCATAGTAGATAAATCCTATCTCAAACAAACAAAACTGTTTATTTGTGTGTGTGTGTAGATACCATGGTACCCTGTCAGGCAGAGGACAACTTGCAGGAATTGATTTTTTCCTTTCATTGTGTGGGTTATGGGGATTGAGCTCAGATGGTCAAGCTAGGCAGTAAGTGCCTCTGCCCATGGAGCCATTCTGATGGCCCTCAATGGCCCTTGTTTTTTAAGTGTTTTTTATAATTTTTAATTATGTGTAAACATGTGTGTCTTTGTGTGAATATGCACACATGAGCTCAGGTGCCTGCAGAAGCCAGAGGCATAGGATACCCTGGTACTGGAGTTACAGGCAAGCTATGAACAATGGCCAGTCTTAATAAAAAGTATAACGAGGTATAGGAGGAAATGATTCAAATAGGCAAAAGCACTACTTTCTCAAAACAGTAACAAATATTATATTAGAGAAACAGGTAGATGCATGCCAGTTTTAGTCAAGAATCAGATAATTGGGCCACCATTATAATCTAGTATTATTTAGGATACTTTGTGAATGAAATATGACACTGGAAGTAATAAGCCTGAAGATTAGGAGAGAAGAAATATGTATCTTTTGATAGGGATATGTATTCATGAAAACAAGATGATTCAGAAGGAAAACCAAACAGGCACATTCTGAGAGTGTGGTAAGGTGGAGAGACACCAGGAAAAAACACAGAAACAACAGTCTTTTCATCTTTAATAAGAACCAGCTAAAAACAGGAAGTGTTGGACTAAGAAAGTAACAAAACACCTTGTTAGGAGACAGGGCTGAGTGTCTGTCTAGGAAAGCCATGTTTGAGGGTGAGAAATCCTACATTATATAAATAACGCCAACCTCTCAAAATTGGGGCCATGCAATTCCTAAGACAACGAAAGGAAGTTCTGCTTTTTTTTTCTACACGGGAGCTGATGAGAATGATCCCAGAATTCACGGAGGAGAAGAGACGCTCAATACCAGCTCAGGAGACTATGACAAGTGGTGGGGGTGATCTTTCTCTGCCACGCAGTCAGAAACAAAGGCTCCAGCTAGCAGATCAACGCGCTGTGGACAGAGCAGGCTGTAACAAGGCTGTTGAGTTGGGAAACTTTCATTCAGAGGGAAAGGGATGGCCCAACATACTCCATAGCCTACAGAGAGGGAGAAAAACTTTGCCAGATAGACTTCAGAAAATGAATTGATACCTGGAATGTATAAAAGACTATAAAAATCAAACACCAGAACCTACACTGCCAATCAGTAAAAGGGCCAATGAAATAAACGATTCTCAAAAAAAAGTACAGATGATCATGAGATGTTTTCAAAGGTGTTGACCATGTTTGGCCCTCAGAAACATGCAAATTAAAACTACGCTGAGACTGTCTCATCCCAGTCAGGATGGTCGCCAACAAAAGCGGGCAAGGATATAGAAAAGAGACTTTATTCAGCATGGCTGAGAGCAAACTGGTGCAGCTACTATGAAAATCAGTGTAAAGCCTTCTCAAAGAACCAAAACCCGTGCTTCTGGGAGGGCTCACTGGGTCAAGCACTTACTGCACAAGCCTGATGGCCTAAGTTTGATCCCTGTCGTTGCATGAAGTCACAAGGAAAGGATTCTCTCTAAAACCAAATAATACTGATGATAATAAAGATGTGCTGATGACAATAATGATGATGATGGTGATAAAGATGGTGATGGTGATGATGATGATGGTGATGATGATGATGGTGATGATGATGGTGATGATGATGATGGTGATGATGGTGGTGATGATGATGATGGTGGTGGTGACGATGGTAATAATGATGGTGGTGGTGGTGATGATGATGATGGTGATGAAGATGATGATGAAATAAGTTATAGTGTCCCTTGCTAAGTCATGAGAAAATGTTTTCATAGAAAACATTGAAAGGAACGTGAAGTATTTCAGCCTTTTGGGTAAAGAATATAACATTAATAACAAAGTTAAAGTTCATGAAATGCTTACAAATTTCACACATTTTCATTAAATACATGAGCTTCCTTTGGAAAAGGAAAAGTATCTACCTATTAAATCAGAGATTCCACTCTGTGGGGTCAGTGCTGTTCTGCAGACTGGAAACAGATCGGGGCCCAGAGCTGCCTGCAGCCCCTACCTCCAGAAGTTTACACGCCCAGCTCCCTGCCTTTCTCAACAGTAAACACGGATGCATGTTTTCCTTCGGAAAGAAGCTAATATCTTAGACATGGTTGGGGGTGACAGACACGTGCTGTCTGACCTGGGTGATAAACACTGACACGAGTCATACGATTGGATGAAGCTGAAATCCGACAGTTGCGTGCATAGCTTTTGTGAACAGACACACAGCGGACTTGGTGTCTCCCCAGAAGCCAGGGTGAAATGAGAGGAATTCAAGGCTGTGCTCCCAGCTGGCTGCCAGAATACCACCATTAGATTAACTAACGCGTGCTTACAGCTGGACTGGCTTTAGCAGAAGACAGAGCTTCTGACATTTTATTTCCATGACAGTACTGAGAAGGCCAGGTAGTGATGGGAAGAGACTACCAAGAGTCCAGGGAGGTGGACACCAGGGCTTCCTGCTGGAGAGAGAATTAAGGTTGGGAAAGTGAGTGAGTCACACCAGACAGACTCCCAAGGCTTAGGACACAGGTCCAGCAGTGGCATTCCTTACCGACCATGTGACTTTCTATAAGACTTTTAATGACACGCCTGTTGTTGCCACATGCGGTATCTGCATGAGGAAATGTGTGGCCAGCAGGCTCTAGGCAGTGAGGGACTTTCATGAAGGAAGGAGCTGCCTGAGAATCGAAGACTGGGGTTAGGGCCTGGCCTCTTCACCTTACCAACAGTCATTTCAACATGTCTCGTAGCTCAGTCCTTCCGTGACTTCCCTGCCGCCCAGACGCTGCTTATGCCACGCTCCCCCGCACAGGCGGCTGCCATTACAAGTTCACGCGTGTTGTGGAGGTAATTCACGCACACTCGTGTCTACTTGTCATGATATTTAATGTCTCCTATGCGCCTGTTGAATATCCTTTCTTCCTCAAATCAATTGACTCTGGATAGCATTTGGAGGTGGCCACACATTGGACCATTGTGCATTCTCCACCATTCTGTTATCGACAGCATCAGTGCTGTTGACAGTCTAAGTGAATTTGGTAGACGTGCACTGAGTATCCACTACGCACCCTAAGGAAGCAAGACACAGCCCTTTGGCTCCCTGTTGAGAGTTGGTACCTGGCACCTGGCATAGGCAAGTGGGAACAGCTGGCCTGGGCAGGGTACGGTCAGAGAGGAGGAAACAGAACAAAACCAAACCACATCTGAAGACAGAGCTGTAGAGAACTTTCACAAAAGTCTAGCAATGTCAAGGCCTTATAAAACACCCCAGAGGAACTGTGTGTAACCAGTCACTGCCTAAAGCCATGGTTTAAATTAAGTGGCGATGCTGTTAGATAAAAATATTCTCTAGGGTTCTAAAGATCTAAAGAGGGTAACTGTAAACATTTAAAACCCACCCGCACTCTTTAAAGAATCCATCTTTTGTGTCCATTGCCACTGAACCGTTCATGAGCCAAAGAGAAAAAGGCTGGGAATTGTCCCAGCAAGTAACCCAAACCCAGGAACCCAGCGGCCAAAAGCATGGGGTGTGGTTGGTGCCCAGGAGGCACTCTGTTCACAGGCCACACACACACACACACACACACACACACACGCACGGTGGGTAGCATTCAGCAGTCCCCTTTGTTTGCCCTTGTAGAAAGCATGTCAAAGTCAACAGGGATCCCAGCATTTTGTCTCCGTGTTTAATAACTTATTCGCAATGTTTCATGGTGTGGACAGCCTTTTCTTTTCTTTCCTTTTTCTTTTTGTTTTTGTTTTTTTTCTTTTCTTTTTTTTTTTTTTTTTTTTTTTTTTAGAGACAGGCTTTCTCTGTGTAGCCCTGGCTGTCGTGGAACTTGATCTGTAGACTAGACCAGGCTGGCTTCAGACTCACAGACATCCACCTACCTCTACCTTCCGAGCACTGGGATTAAAGGTGTGTGTCACCACCGCCCGGAACAGGCATTCATTTCTAAGACCAGTCTTCAGCCTTGCCATTTGTAAGTTTGGAAGACATTCTGTTTCCATTTAATCATACAGATTTGTTCTGCAGAAATCCCAGGAGTGACGCAGACACCACCAGTCTGTTGTGGGATTTAAAACGCACTTCATCACACAGTGACTTTGTCCTCTTGTTCCCGCGTATGGTGGAGACTTCAACAAAGTTTCTCTCTTGCATAGTGTCCTGTTGATAATTTAATGGTGGCAGTCATGTTCATGTTGTTCATCTGTTAGTTCTCACTCCTGGGACAAACTGGCTAACTGAGGTGCCTATTAATATATCAACGAGGACACTGGCTGCCAGGTTCTCCCAGCATCCTCCAGCCCCCACCTGGTAGAGGGTCCTTCCGGCTGGCATGCTGGGTGCTGTATCCCGAACTCTCCAGTCCAGGGCCTGCGCTGCCCCTCCTCCAGCCGCTCTTCTCTATGTAGTCCAGCCATTTTGGTCCTTCCACTCTCTCAGCCGGTTTCTTGGCCCAGGCCCCTCCTCTTGGTCGGCAGCTCCTCTCCCCTCTCCCTCGGCCCAGTCTGGACTCTTGCAGAGGCCTCTGGCTGTTCTCTCCGTCTTATCTACAGTAAAACCTTCTCCTCCATGGTACTAGGAACAGTCATGCCCTTCTTTTTAGTTTACTTCTCCTTCATTCTCCATCTCTAGAACTTTTCTGTTTTGCTAAACTGAAACTATATCCATTAACTGTCAGCTTCTCCTCTAGGCCCGAGGCAAGCGCTGGCAGTTACAGTTTTTAATGGGCTGTATTGTGTGGCATGGGAAACAAGATAACTACCTATAGCGCCTGTTGATATACTAGAAAAATAGGTTCAGAGTTCTCAATTAATGGATTTATTAATTTAAGTAGTTCCATACCTCCTTAAAACCAGGGGCAAGCAGGACCCAACACTGGGTTCTGTCATAAGTGCTTGTGAAGGGGGAAATACAGGAGCCAGCCATGATAAGCTCAATATGAACAGCTCATCCAAAGGAAGTTCTTTATTTCCAACCATTATCACCTGCCAGAGTAGGACTCAGCCATCAATAAATTTAATGGAGGCCTGAGTCTCAGTAGTTTACCCTGAAGCAATACCTGGTTGCAGGAAGGACCATAAACTAAGATTACCTGAGCACCACCCAAGAACAGACCATCCAAAGGAAATGCCTAACATTCCAACCACTGTAGATAGGATCACCAGCCAGGACACACTCACCAGGGCACCCCTAGACAAATGTCAGTCAATCAAGGGCCCTGAACCTCAGAAACCCCTCATTTCCACCTCTACTACTATAAAAACCCAACTCTAACTGAGCTAGGGGCTCTCTGTTTATTTCAATACATTGGACATGTGAAGAGACTGAGTTTGCAAACTTGCATAAAATAAAGGCTTTTTGCTTTTAAGTACAGGACTTGGTCTCCTTGTTGGCTTTTGGGGGACTTCGCGGATTTGGGCATGACATTGTTTACCCACACCAACATGGCTGAAGGGAAAAACGGACTCTTGCAGTTGTCTTTTGACCTCCCAATGTACAATAAATAAATGTTAGAAAGAGAGAGTGATTAGATGACCATTTGATTAATCCACATAGTTAGGGACTTGATACAATCCTAAACAGAGAGAAAACAAACTCATGGGGTGGCTTAGTAAACCCCTGAAGGCAGACGAGTTCAGACACAGGTAAAGCAATTTAGTTCTCTAGCGTCGGCTGCTTGCAGTTCAACAGCTAGAGGGGACGCAGAGGCGACTTAGGTCCTCACTCACTAGAGAAATGCTTGTGGAAGGCACACGTGGTAGTGGCTAGGATTTCACACTCATGGAAGTAAAGCTAAGGGCCAAGGCAATGGGCCCATGGGTAGCATGCTTGCTACGCAAGTATGAACACCTGAGTTTGGATCTCCAACATCCAGGTAAAGAGCTGGGCACGGGAGTGTGTGCCTGGAATCCAGCAATGAACAGGTGAGGTGGAGACAGGAAGCCCTGGGGCTTATTGGTCAACCAGTCTAGCTCAGCGAACTCCAGGTTCAGGGAAAGCCATCTTGAAAAAGAAGGTAGGGTGATTAAGGAAAATCCACAGATACATATGTGTACATACATGCATGCATGCACACACACAGAAGGGATGCCTTAGCGGACATTATCTTCATCTTCATTTTGTGATGAGGAAAGGCCGAGCGACCTTTCCAGAGCCACAAAGCTTGGAGGAGGAGGACTTGAAATGAACCTCAAATACTCTGGGCAGACGTGACAATCCTTTACACTTCCTGGTGTGTGCATCGCAGCCAGAGTGTCACCAGCCTCCCATGCACACGTGGCTGAGCTCAGCACTAGGGAAGTTGTACAGATGGAAGAGAAACCTGCCTGGTAGAGCAATCCGAGCACCCCCATCCCTGACTGCCAGCAAGCCAGGCGTGGCTGCAAAGGGAGGCTTTGTGACATTAAAATGCAGGAACCTCAGGGAGGCCAATGCGGGTGTCTTGGCTTTTGAAAACAAAGCTTCGGGACCCTGCCCTTCTTTGCTGCTGGCCGCAACCAGACACACTGTTGGTCTCCTTCTCTAGGAGGGGTTGGGTTATGTCACAGGTGGGTTCAGATGAACTGAGGGTAGACAGTCTGAGCCCTGTGCAGACCAGCTGAAACCGCTTCTGGTGTTTGTACAGCTGATGAAACAGTCTGTGAATTTTCTGCTTAAACACAAATCAACACCTTGGCAGATAGGTAAAGCCTGACCTGTCAAAGAGACTGCAACTCCTGGTGACCCTCCCACCTCCACCTCCTGAGCACTGAGGCGACAGGTGTGTGTCAACAGCCCAGCCCCATTAGTGCTAATTTTAGAAAAGTGGCAGGAAGCACACTGTTATCTTTGTGAACAAGAACAAGAGCGACGCTGTATGATTTGCTGCAAATCCTGAGAAATGACTGGCTTTGTTCTTTTTCCCTAAATTGACACAATGGGAAAAATGAACAAGAAAGAGCTAGCAAGACGCCAGAGCTGAAGCTAACGTGGAGAGAAAGAGCAGACTTCATACAAGGACAAGGGACTAAAAGCTAAACAGGTCAGACAGACAGACAGACAGTGAAAGGGGCCACAGATAGAAAGATGGCAAACTTCTGGCCTTGTCCTCCCCTCCTGACCTGATAAAGGCCCGTGTGCTGGCTGGTCTGTAGCAACTTGATACCCCAACTAGAGTTATCTGGAAGGAGGGAACCTCAGCTGAGAAAATGCCTCCAGAAGATCTTGGCTGTACGGCATTTTCTTAGTTATTGATGGGGGACAGACAGTCCAGCACATTGTGGCTGGTTCCATCCCTGGGCTGCTGATCTTGGGTTCTATAAGAAAGATGGTTGAAGCTAGGTGTGATGGCACACACCTTTAATCCCAGTGCTGGGGAGGCAGAGTCAGGGGGATCTCTGTGAGTTCGAGGCCAGCCTGGGTTACAGAGCTGGTTTTAGGACAATTGGGTTACATAGAGAAACTCTGTCTTAAAAAAAAAAAAGTTCAGATGAATCAGCTTACTTATTTCTCTTATCTGAAAGAATGTCTGTTTGTAAATGAATCATTAACTGGTTTTATTGGGGTCATTGTTCAGGCTCAAGGGAGGAGAGAGCTGATTCAGCTGAACAGTGTGAACATTCTGGCCCCAGCACAGGTCATTGGTGGTTTTTAACATTCCTGTTTCAGATCTCTTGGAAAAGAAACATTGTCTCTAGGCAGACATGTTTGCTGAGTTGAAAGTCTCTGACTCGGAGCCAACAGGAACCATAACCAGATGGTGGAGTGAGGGGCTCACTTCCCATGGCCTCCTCATTTTCCTCGTCTCTCTACCCGGCCTTTGCTAGTACTATTTTGAAACACTTCTACCCCGACCCTGCAGCCGAGGGAAGGGGAGCTGCTCAGGGCAAGAATACACTTTCGGTTTTCTCTTGTAATTGCTGGGAAATCAAAACTGAAGTACTCCCTAGTGGTGGCACAGTCCCAGCTGTGGAAACAGGTTCTGCTCCTTGGCAACATCCTTGCTGCTCTAGAGACCTGGACAGCTACAGCATCTGGGGAGAGACTCTTTGGAGTGACATTGGACAGTTTCTGCCTGGGTTGAGCTTTCAGGTCAGATGCACCCAGGGTGCTAGCCAGATGCCATAGCAGGGCATGGTTCCTGCCTCTCTGGGGTTCCCAGTTGTCCCCATTTGTGTCTGGATTTCTCAACAGTGCACATCCCAGCTGAAAGGGCTACACAAACCCAGATCTCACAGTAGCGAGGCAACATAGGCCCTTCTCTGCACGTTGCTTTTTGTCTTGCATTACCGGAAAGGGACACCTGTCAGGACACCTGGCCAGAAATGTGTGGAGAAGGGATTTAGTCTTCCCTCGCCCCAGCTGCCGTCCCTTACTGATAGGTGTCCACTGACTGAAGCAACAGCCCTGTGACTGGTAAGTGCCCTCCGGGGGCCCAGCAGGTCCTGTGTTCCTTTCCTATAGTTCTAATGTTGATGTCAGTTCTAGTCAAGTCTAAATACATTAGTGCTTGTATTTTATGTGGTGCCTTTGGTGACAGAGTAGGAACGAGCATGTTGGGCTTCATCACACAAGTGATCTGAGATACTTTGGGCTTATGACAAGGGGAGAGAATAGAGCCCAGCCACTCAGAAACACGAGCCAGGGCTCCGTAGTCTGGGACACAGAAAGCATGAGCACATGTGAGATTGAGGCATGTAGTATTCCGTCTGCCATTTATTAAGGTTATCTGCACAGAAAGTTAATGTTTCACATGAATGATGCCGTCTAATCCTTACGGCCCCGTAGTCCAGGCTGTTATCTCCCCTCAATAAAAGGGGACGCTTTTAAAGGTGTGGTTCTTCTCCAAGGTCCATCTGGCTGGTGGGCCAGGCAAGTCTGGACCCATATCTGTCTGCCCTTAGTGGACTCTTTATTTATTTGTGCTATATATAGTGAGGGAAGCCATTGCACTCCCAAGAATAATGTTTGCGAGTTCAGGTGTTGGGATTTTGTTTTTGTTTTTTGTTTTATGTTTTTCTGAGACAGGGTTTCTTTGTAGCTTTGGAGCTTGTCCTGGAACTCACTCTGTACAGTCTGGCTTCTAACTCAGAGATCCGCCTGCCTCTGCCTCCCGAGTGCTGGAATTAAAGGTGTGCGCCACCACTGCCTGGTTGTTGGTTTGGTTTTTTATTTGGGATCCTACTCGGGCCCTGTGCCAGTCAGTGTGTACTCTGCCACTGAGGTAGGTTCTCAGAAGCAGAACAAAATTTTTAAATGCAAACTACTCTAAAATCAAATCGAAACAAAACAGAAAAGAAGAAGGAATAGGTGCAAAGAAACAAAGAAAGAAAAGGAAGGAAGGGCAATGCTTGAGAAACAGCAAGCATGCCGAGTGTTTTGAAGGGGGCCTCCCACACCTGTTACCCCGCCATACACTCCTGCCTCTGCACTGCTTGGTGTGGAAATGAAACTGAAACTTAACTTGAGCTAGTTCTTTTAAACGTCTGTTTTGAAGTAAACCAAAACTTAAAGCCAACCAGTTACAGGCAGCCAACTGACTCGATATTCCCCGCAGGACAGCATAGATGAAGCATCATAGAACTAACTGTTCTCAGTCAAATATTTCCTTTGCTTCCCGTGCAGATTCATCCCCTAGGAGCCTTCCTCTGTGTTCTCTCAGGAGGGCTCCCCAAACCATCTTTGGTCTCCCTGGTATACAAATTGCTGCTATTTTCTAAAAAAAGGCTCTTTACATTTTTATTGAGTCTATGGGACCTTTGCAAGTGGTCAGCAGTGCAGCCTCAGCCTGGCTCTCGGATAACTTCGTGGTTAGAGCACCAGCCGCTCTTCAGGAGAATCTGGGTCCGATGCCCAACAACCACATAACAGCTCACAACCATCTGTAATGAGATCTGGTGCCCTCTTCTTGTCTCCAGGCATACATGCAGACAGAACACTGCATACACAGTGGTTAAGAGCACCAACTGCTCTTCCAGAGGTCCTGAGTGCAGTTCCCAGCAACCATCTGTGATGCCCTCTTCTGGCCTGCAGGCATATATGCAGGCAGAACACTGTATACACAATAAATAAATATTAAAAAAAAAAAGAAACAGATACATGGTACTGAGGCATCAGACAGTGCGTTAAGAAGAGCCAAGAACAGCGTGGAAACAGTAGGGTGTCTGCACACCCAGGCCAGGGTGTCTGATCAGGTCACCACGATCGCCTCACAAACACAGGGTCAGGAGGAGGAGGAGGAGGAGCGGGTTGGAATGGCTTCCAAGAGAATGGGGGACCCCTTTAGGTACTCCAAAGGAGACATCCTCACTAGCTCCTCACAGCGGGGGGCAGATAGAGGTCTGAGACTCCGAGAGGGAACAGAAAGTACTTCTGGGAGGGAGGAAGTGGTTCAGAGCCACCTAGCTGGAACTGTCTAAACTCAAAAGTTCCTTGAAGTCCCACGCTTCATTTTAAAAGACACAGTTTTCTATTTTACCCCACAGTTGTATCGATATAACACACGAAACGACCATGTGAAGTTGTTCCTGTGAGATCTGGGCTGAGCTGTTCTCCACTGTCATACTGGGGCTTAGGATTCCAATGTAGCAAGTGTGGAGGGATAGAAACACCCAGTCCACAACTACAGGCAAATACACGCATGTTCCGGGCATGGTGGAGCACACCATTAGTCCCATCACTCAGGACTAAAGAGGCAGGCAAATCTCTGTGAGTTTGAGGCCAGCCTGGTCTACAGAGTGAGTTCCAGGACAGCCAGCGCTACACAGAGAAAACCTGTCTCAACAAAACAAACAAACAAAAAAAAAAAAAAACACCCACCCAACCAAAGAAAACAGCAACAACATCTACACTTATATACCACATCATCACACTGATATTAAACATTACCAGATCTGGGTACCCACTAATTCACTATGAAATGAAGACCTTACATCCATAATTATAAGCAGTGCTCTTTATGTGACACTTTCTTACAGGGGTTTATGGTAGCTTTATGATATGTTCACAGACACTTCGCACTCTTCCTTCTAAATGGAGGGGCCGGATTCACCTTCCTATAGAGGACAGTGAGTGGACAGGCTAGGTCACGGCCACTTCCCTCTCATTCCCTTGACTACATACTCCAAAGTGATTGAGCTACACTTGCTTCAGGATAATCTGGCAGCCTGCAAGCCACCAGGGGTGGAGGCTTTCCACAGGCAGCATAGGGGTGAGGCCTGGATGCCAGCAGTCAACCTGAAGAGATATCACAAGCCAATCCAGGTGTGGTGTCAAAGGCCTAGAATCTAAACACTTGGGAGGCTGAGGCAGGAGGATTGTGCAGGTTTGTGGTCAGCCTGGGCTACATAGCAAGACCTTGTCTCAAAAAAAAAAAAACAGAAAATGAAAAGGTAGGTCTTGGTTCTTGGTCAAGCCTTGAGATGACCACAGCCTGGCCAATTGTCAATAGATGTTTCACCGTTCCTAGGAGGGAAAAGTAGGCGAAGAAGGACAAAGGGAAGCGTGAGGCATGACAGGCAGGCAGCCTGGCCTCTAATATCCGAGCTTTGGCCTTTCTGATCCTGGCTCAAGGGGGTCAAATGTGCCAACTGAGCCAACTACACACTCATTTGTAACACATACACGGCTTTAAACCATCATGGAGACTGCGGGTTTCACAACAGTGGACCTATGGCACAAAGCAGATCTCAGAGACCTTGCTTTCCAGAACACCTCTGGGGCAAGATCATAGATGAAAGTCCAAATCCTTAAAAAATTAAAGATTAAATAATACATGTTCCACGTTTCTGTGCTTACACCCCCCCCCCACTTCCTTCTCTGAAGGACAGGGGCAAGGTGGGAAGCCTCAGACAGCATGAAGCTCCTCCACAGGTCACAGAAACAGCCGACCCCTTACCACGTGTGCCAGAGGGCCTGTCCTGATACAGACTGTCCCTTCCCATGCTGCAGCTGACCCTGGGTGCACTGTGTAGGTAACCCATGTCCTCTTATTTCCACCCACCAAACCTGTGTTGCTTAGAAATCCCGAGACTAGGGCCATGCTCATCAGCTGTGCAGTCAGCCCTTGAGGGACTGAACAAGGAGAGAGGAATCCAGGTCCTATGAATGGCTCGGGTCTGTGCAGGCAGAAACGTGTGGGACCTCAGGCACCCAGAGCATGGCCCAGAAGAAAACAGTGCTGAGCCCATGAGACCATGACTTTCAGCAGCAGGTTCCTTGTCTCAGCAGGAGAAGTGTGGTCGGATGAAATGAAACCCCTTAAACATCCAGAAAGGACCCTCCTGCCCGGGTCAGAGGACAGTTGGCCTGCCTGTTACACAACAGAATCCTCTCTGGGAATCCTGACTTACTAGCGTTTCCATTATTTCCCCTAGAAAGCAGAGAAGGGGCGACTTCTGAGTCATTGCTGGTGCAAAATGAAAAAGCAACATTCCATGTATACAAGGCTCAGGAGGATCTAGAGGTTGCACTTGGTTCCAATGGTTGTGTGTGTGTGCGCGCGCGCGCGTGTGCGTGCATGTGCGTGTGTGTTAGAATGCACAAGTGACTGAGTGCAGGTGCCCACGGAGGCCAGAAGAGGGTGTCAGATCCCCTGGAGCTGGAGTTCCACGTGGTTGTCAGGCGCTCACTGTGTGTGCTGGGAATGGAGCCTGGCTCCTTCCTCGGCGAGGGCACTGTGCTTTCTTAACCACTGAGCCATTTCTCCAGCCTAATGCAGTTTTTAAAAACTCGTGGTTCTGACCAACAGAACTCAGACCCTCATGCTTGTATGGCGAGAACTTCACAGACCCAGCCATTCCCTTTGCTCAGTTTCTGGTTATTGATTTGGAAAGATCAAGTCCTTCATGTCACTTGGTGGCTATCTTTGTCCACTCTCTCTCAACTTGGTTTGCTTCCTTTATAAGCTGTGGATCTAGTCTCTCTCTGGTTCTGGTTCTTGGAAAGCAAAACTAGTTTATAATTTACCACAGGACCTTGCCCTCACTTCCTACAGGGAGATAATTCCTGTCTCGTGGTCACCCAGCTCTCCACACTGGAACCTTGGTTAACCAGTTGCAGGCAGCATTTTGCTCTTTCTCGCTAGGCTCTCGCAGTCCAGGCCCAGGCTCCTAACCCCTTAGTTACCCTGGCCCAAGCACCAGTCAGCCACAGCACTTCCCATGCCCCTAAAGCAGGGTAAGATTAGTCAAAATAGCCCATTTGTATTTTCCTGAGATGGGCTCTCGTAGCAGAGCCCCAGTTGATGAGAACTCATGATGTTCCTTCTGTCTCAGCCTCCGGAGTTACGAGCCACCACACCTGACTCAAATTGGCCAAATCATAACCTGTTTGATCCGCTCACTTGGTTCTGCCTTTACAAACCACAACGGGCAGCTCATGTCCTGCTTGCCACTCTTACCTCTGCCTCCTGGATGGCCTGCAGCCTCCACACGCAGCTCAGAATGGAGGGGTGAGAGGCAGGCATCCCTCACGCCGAGGGACAAGCTTGTCAGCGGCAGCCGCCCCATGTTGGTCTCACTGCACCTGGGTAACAAAAAGTGAAGAATGGCTGTCAGGGGCCGGAGGGAATTTGTTAGTGTCACCCCAGTCCAAGTTCTTAAGCCACTCCGGGGTCTAGTCCGGTCTCAGATCCAAACCTGCCGTAACTGTCAAGATGAGGACGAGGGCAACCTATGCTTACGAACTTGCTCAGCCCACCAGGCACCTGTCAGTCAGGGTAAGGCTTAGTAGCTGTAGGGCGGACACCCAACAAGAAGGAATACACGCTTTTACCAGGTGTGGTAATGCATTTAATACCAGTGGTGGAGTGGGGGTGGGGCAGAAGCAGACAGATATGTTAGTTTGAGGTCAGTCTGCTCCTTCAGCAGAAGGAGTTCTGGGACAGCCAAGACTGTTACACAGAGAAATTCTGTCTCAACCCCTCCCCACAAAAGAATATATTGCCTTTAAATAATAGTCTAAGGTGAACATACTGATTTTAAATAGTAGCCAAGCTGGCAGGTAGCTATGTGTTGAGCAATCTCTCAAGGACTCAGGATTCTTCTATCAACCCTTTACCCCCCACCTTAGACCTTTTATTACCTATACAGCATGTGTTCTTGTGGTTCAGATGGCAAGAAGGCAGAAAACCCAAAGAGTAAATCTAGGCATCCTATTGTTGGGGAATTGGGGTTCCCTCTTGCAGGTTCTCGGTCTCACCGATAAAAGAATTGTGTTTATTTGCTTATTTATGTTTGTTTGTTTGTTTTAGACAGGGTCTCTCTTTGCAGTAGACCAGGCTGGCCGCGAACTAACCGAGGTCCACCCAGAGTGCTGGGATGAAAGGTGTGCACATGCGCCACCATGCCCTGTTGCTAAAAGAATTTTCTAACGGACTCAGAAGGAAGCTTGAGGATCGCCATACTAGAGTTGGAAAGAAAACCCACAGGGAAAGCCAGTTGTGAATCCTGGTGACCACTGAGGGATAGGGTGGGGGTGTTGAGGGGTGGGAGTGAGCAGTGGGGGCGGAAGAGGAAGAAAGTCAAGCCTTGTACGTTAACGTGAAGGTCTACAGGAAGCTGTAGAGACGTAGAGAAGACTGAGAAACCCGGAGTGGCAGGGCAAGCCTGCTTTAGGACTTTAGGAAGAGATACAGAGGCGGGAGAGGAAAAGTTGTGCTTTTTTGAGTTGTAACTCAGAAAAGGGACAGACTTAGCACTGAAGCCAGCAAGCAGCTGCTCCAGGGAGACGCTCCTTCCCGGGGTCTTGGAAGGCTCTCGCTCACACTCTGTGGGGTGTCCACGGCCTGCAGCAGGTATCTAGGGCACATGAAGTTTCCTTTTCACTTGGCCCTGGCTCAACACAGAGGCCTTGGTAATTGTGGCTTTCTCAACTCTTGCGGTGCAGGTGTCTGCAGGCGAGAGGACAGTGTGACGATGGTGGCCCTCAGGCTTTCGGTTCTCACACCTGCAGACCAATCCACAGGAGCAAGGTGCCTAGATCAGCTTCTGACACTCGCTGTGCGCTCCTCTGGTGCCGGCCTTATCTCTGTTTGGCCCTCCTGCCCAGTCTGTAACCTGTGGGACTTTGAGTCTTTGCCTCTTTTCTTATAAGGAAATGGCTTGTGAGGACTGCCCTGTCCCAGGGATTGTCTGAAAACTTGGCTTGAGTAAGCGGTGATGCCAGCATTGAATAAGATTCCTTTTCTCTTGACTTTATTGTTTGTTCGCTTTCTAATCCCTTAGCTAATTATCCGTTTTCTACATGAGAGAGTAAAGAGAATGGGAGGGGGAGGGAAAAAGAAGGGGAGGGAGAAGGAGAGAAAACAAAGGCTTTTTTTTTAAAGAGCAGAAGCTCTATAAACAGCTGTTCAGCTTCTAAGAAGTTCCCGACCCCTCGACTTAAATTTATCTACATAGCTTCTCTCTGTTCCCCTTAAAAACTGCAGACTTTTTATAGTGTGTAACTGCCTTCCCGAAGCATGCTGAGATACGATACTATGGGTGCAGGGACTCTGTGTGTGTGTGTGGGGGGGGGGGTTTAAGGAGAATGAACAACCCATTCCAAGCAACTCAGAGGTTATCAGGTTATCAGAGATACCAGTTCTCTGTCTGCCAGACTTGGGTCCTCGAGTAGAGTCCAGGCATAATTTGACTAGGGAATATTTAACATAAAGAACTATTAACGATTTTCAGGGAATGACTGGAGGAGATAGGAAAACTCAAGGATACTTAGGGCTGATGAATGTGCACAGGGAAAGAGAAAGCGGGGGAGAGTCTGTCAGGCTGAGACTCACACCCTGGAGACGATGGAGTAGAGGGTCACTGGACAAGTTTGCTGGGTGCTGGGGCCTGCTTGTCTATAACATATGAGCAGGTAGATCCGTACGGGGAGCGTAAGAACCGAGGCTGGGTTAATAGCCACAGTCAGGACAGGAGAGGAAACATGCAGGCAAGGATGGCCAACTGCTCCAGGATGCGGGAAGAACTCGGGTGGTGGATGGGCCTGTGCAGGGATTTCCGATGCCAGGATTCTGCCTGCCAACCAGGTGTCACGACGTTAGGAGGGCTGTGGACACAGAGTGGCCTGGGACTGTGGTACAGAAGGGCTATTCTTCTGGAACACAAGTTCATGTGCACACAAAGAAGCAAGAGGATTTTAGTCTCAAAGTTAGAGTTCAGTGACAGCTTTATTCCATTTTGGTAACTTTTTGGTGAAAGTGACCTCTATCTACTCTCTCCATATGGAGAGAGAGAGAGAAAGAGAGAGAGAGAGAGAGAGAGAGAGAGAGAGAGAGAGAGAGAGAAGGTCTCACTGTGTGGCTTAGACTGGCTTCAAACTTGACATCCTCCTGCCTCAGCCCGCGAGTCCTGAGATTATAGATATATGCTACCACACTGTGAATTTATTTAAAACAAAACAAACCTAGTATGATCAGCACAATGTCTCTCACTGGGACCTGGGGCTCATCAATTAGGCCAGGCTGGCCTGCCACAAAATACCATAAGTACATCGGTGCCTCATCCTGTCCCTCCTTCTCCCCACCCCACATACCGGTCATGATGGCACAATGCACTTCGCCACGTCCAGTTTTCTAAAACGTGGCTTCTGGGGACTGAATTCCAGCCCTTGCGCCATCTCTCCTCGTCTCCCCAGCCCCGATGCTGCTGTTTTGATTTTACTGTAGCACAATGCCCTTGAGAGTCACGCACATTGCTGCTTCTATCATTCTCTTTTAATGTCGCGAAGCTTTCCATTTTGTCTGCATATATACGCACGTGGCTTACCTATTCTTTTGTTGGCTCGGGGGATTTGTCTTATCCAGTTTGGGGTGATTGTGAGTCAAGCTACCATTGATATCCAGTCACATCCTCCTCCCTGATGAGTACCTGGGAGTGATGCCAAGGGTCACAGAGTCGCACAGCTAACTGTGTAGGAAATTACCTAGCTCTTTTCCAGGTAACAACCCCCGCGAGTGTTTCCACTAGTGATACGGTAGCGTTCCAGCCGCCCCGCACCCCATACCACCCGGTCATCTGTTACAGTCAGACGCTGTGAAGGACAATGGCACGAAGACCAGGAACGGCCTTTTTGTTTCTTGATCACTATCTGTTCATCCCTCCCAAGGCTTCTGCGCTGCACTTCCTTCTTCCTGCACCGGCTGTGGGGATAGGGTGGCTTCTGTTAGCATTTGATTCTGCAGGAGCATTTATCGACACACACATGAAGACCAGTCAAACCAGAATGGAGATAGAAACATGGATGTGTGGATGGGGAAAATGGAAAACTGGGCATGGCTCTCCCACGTTCTTTCATGTAGCATAGGTCTTCATTTTCAATTAGTACCAATGTGTGCTCAGAACGCCCATATCTGTGAGTTGATTTGCTTGAGATATAGACTCAGAGATATGGACTTGCTATGGATTCTTTAAAAATATATATTATTGTTGGGACTGCAGAGATGGTTCAGTGGTTAGGAGCACATGCTGCATGTTCTTCCAGAGGACCGGAGTTCAGTTTCCGGCACCCACATCAGGTGGCCCCCACCATTTGCAACTCCAGTTTCAGAGGATCCAGTGCCGCTGGCCTCTGCAGGCCCTGTGCCTCGCATGCGAACACCCACACCCACACACAGACATACACACCTCCACACTTAGTAGGTAAACACGTTTTCTAAATTATCAGTAGTTGTGTGGAAGCATACTTGCCTAAGTGTGAGTGAGTGTGCATGTGTGTGCCAATGCATGTGTGGAAGACGACTTTGTAGAATAGGTTCTGGGGACCCCACCAGGTCTGCATGGCAAACACCTTTATCTGCGCGTCATCTTGCCAGCCCAACTCTGGATTCCAGTTTGGTAGTGTTTTCTGTTCTCTGTCTTTGAAGACATAAAGAAAGCTGAAAGCAAGCTGTGCTTCTGAATGCTCCGGCCCCAGTGCTGACCTCTATGGCTGTCCTCTCTAGACAGTCTCTGTCTCTCTATCGCTCCAGCATGAAGGAAGTTTGGTCGTGATAATCTACATTTGTTATAGTAGTACCGAAGGGGTGGTGGTGGAGATAATTGCTGACTTTAATCTTTAAGAGAACGTTCTTGGGGCTGAAGAGATGGCTCAGTGGTTAAGAGCACTGCCTGCTCTTCCAAAGGTCCTGAGTTCAATTCCCAGCAACCACATGGTGGCTCACAACCATCTGTAGTGAGATCTGGTGCCCTCTTCTGGACTGTAGGCATACATGCAGACAGAATATGTATACATAATAAATAAATTAAAAAAAAAAAGAGAACGTTCTTGGGCCAGAACATGCATGGTTCAGTGGGCAACGGAGCTTGCGGCTGGACTGATGGCCTGAGTGTGGTCCCTGGGTCCACCTGGTGGAAGGAGAGCGTCATCTCTGAAGGTTCTCCCCTGATCTCCACACAACACTGTAGTGTGGCCTCTCCCCCAACAAATAAATGTAAAAAAGTAATATTGAAAGAACATTCCTAGGGTTAGAGAGTGGCCCAACAGTTAAGAGCACTTGCTACAGAGGACCAAATTCAACTCCTATCGCTCGCATGGTGGTTTTTGTAGTGATGTTTTGCTTGTAATCTAACAAATAAAGCTTGCCTGAAGATCAGAGTGTAGAGCTAACCACACTTGTTAGCCATACCGAATCCTCAGACAGAAAGGGTGAGCCTATCTCTATGAATCCTTAGACTGCTATTGCTTCTGTAAAACCTCAGACTGCACCTGAGCTCCTGTCTCCTCCCGCCTCATATTCCTCTCCACCCATATCACTCCTGTCTCCACCTCCCTAGTGCTGGGATTAAAGGTGTGTGACCCCAAGTGTTGGGATCACCTTTGTGTGAGCTCTGTTTCTCTTTTAGACAGATTCAATCTTGTTAGCCTAGGTGGCCTTGAACTCACAGAGATCCATCTGTCTCTGTCTCCCAAGTGCTGGGATGAAAAGCATGTACCACTATGCCTGGCTTAAAAATAAATATTTTAAAAAGATTTTTATTGCATTATATGTGCATGTTTCGCCTGCTTGTTTGTCTGTACACCATGTGTGTGCTTGGTGCCTGTGGAGGCCAGAAGAGGCATCAGATTCCCTGGAACGGGAGTTACAGTTGGTTGTGAACCACCATGTGGGTACTGGGAATTGAACCCAGGTCCTCTGGAAGAGTAGCCAGTGCTCTAACCACTGTGCCACTGCTCCAGCCCCATAAGTATATATTTTAAAGAACCCACTTAAGGGGTAAGCTAAGAAACAGAAGTTGGGGTGACATCTGCCTGCGTGACTTGGCCTCTCTTCATGTTCATGTGTTCACTGATGAAGGGGTGGATCACTTTTTTTTTTTCCCCAACCACAGTTTTTGCAAGGTTTTCATTTTCTGTTCTGTATCTCCCAGCTCTCATTTGGAGCCTTTTAAGAGGTTTAGGCTTAGGAATTAAATATTACAATTGTTTTCCTAAAATAAAACCTGAACCATTCCACTTGCTTGCTAGTGAATAGCTAGCTCTTCATAAACGACTTCCGTAAAGAGAAACCGGAGGGCGGAGAGAACACTGACAATGTCTACAAAAACGACCATGTTTAACGGGTACACAGTGCGCTTTTAAAGTCTCTGTACACATGAGCAGCTAGTATTTAGCCAGCGGTTTCTGTGCTCTAGGTGCTGTTCCTGGCAATGAAGGGAAGGCACTGATCTAAACAGAAAGCACCTGCACCCCATGGAGCTTAGCGGCTGGCTGACAAGGACCCATAATACAGACAAATCGACTTCATATCGAGAGAGAGAGAGAGAGAGAGAGAGAGAGAGAGAGAGAGAGAGAGAGCAGGGAAAGAGTAACGAGGCTCGCGTGTGGTGCGTGAGTCCAGAAAACAGAGACAAACGAGGACTCTCTGAGACGGAGATGCCTGCAGTCGTGGCAGCATCTGAGGGAGTGTTCCTGGACCTGGGGGGCGAGGGGAGCAGAGGGAGCATGGGGTAGGTGAGCCAGCAGGTAACTGACCACACAAGGCCCCACTCTGAGAACCTCAGCAGGACTTTGAGGGAGGCTGGGAGTCTCTGAGAGGTTCTGAGCAGTGGACAGCGGTGCTACCTAGAGCTTTAAGAGGATCCTCTAATGAGGGGGAGAACGGGTGTATGTGGGGGCGGGTGATGACTAACTGGGAAGATGGTGACTTGGGTCAGTGTGGCCGCAGTGGAGGTGGGAAGAAAGACAGGCTGTCTATGGCATTTGAAAGCGGAGTTCAGGGGCTCTGGATCTAGGGGAGAAGTCGCTGATATAACTACCTACCTGGCTCTGACCACAGAAAGGGAAGAGCAGACAGATGTCATTGCTAGGATGTCAGGGAGGGTGGGACAAGAAAGCTGGAGGGGAAGAGTGGATTCAGTTGTGAGCTAGGCTGGAAGGCACTTTCTGCTGCTGATGTAAACATGTCAAGTGGATGGGTCGGTGCTGGATTCTGCTCAGGTCAGGTTCAAGGAAGAACTACCACAAGGCAGAGACAATGAGCGGGCCTGGTGGCATAGGAGGCTGAGACAGGAGGACCAAATGTTCCCGGCTCACCCTCACTGTGGAGTGAGTCCAAGGCAATCTAGGCAGCTTAGTGAACACTTCCTTCAAAATGAAAACGAATAAAATGGGAGAGGGCTGTGGCCAGAGTTCATGGACAGAGACACACCGGGCACACCTAAGACTCTGGGTTCAGTCTGGACTGCGGCAGAACCAACAAAACAAAACAAAACAAAAAACAAAAAACAAAAACAAAACAAGCGCAGATGGCTTACCTGTCAGGGTCCAGACCCAGCATAAACTATCTCTCTCTGGACCGGCGTGGAGGCGCGAGAATAAAGACAGAACTCACATGGCTTTATCGAGAGGGAGACTCTCAGTGATTCCTGATGAAATCCTGAGTTCACGTCCTGAAAATTCCCCTGCGTTTATTCTCCAAACAGCCATATACACCAAAACGTAAACTGAGGGGGAAATTCATTAGCATTCTGTTTCCTAGGTAACCTGGTGAATGGCTTTAGTCACATCCACATCTACCTGTGCCTGCTCTGTCAGGCTGAATTAGCACCTCTTTTCAGGCATCCTCCAAATTACAAAGGAGCAGAACAACATCCTGACCCTTTGTTAGGGTAGCGACAGCCTGTCTGGAAGGCTACATAACCACCTACCCTCCTCCCCCAAGTCTGGCTTAAGCCATTTTATCAAGCAATTCTCATAGCACCACCACGAGGATAGTATTATTTAAATGCTGTCGCCAACATAACTAACCTGAGGCTGGAGAAGTCTCAATGGTCTGGTCTAAGCTGGTCTGTTAGAACTGTGTGGACTAAAAGGTTCGGGTCTTTTTACACTGCCCATGTGGTCATAGCTTGTTCTGTTCTATTTTTACAAGCTCTTGATTTTCTACAGGGCTTTGTGAGCCCTAAAAGACAAAGGAGGCAGGGGCAGATGCCAACACTCAGTCAATGCAGTGTCTCGGCTTCAGTCTGCACTGTGTGCTGGAATCTGAGGAAAGGAAGTCATGGTGCTGTGAACCTGCAAACCCAGCTAAATCTACAGTGAAGGTCAGAGGTTCAAGCTCAGCCTGAGAAACTTAGAGAGAACTGGTTTGAACGGTGGCAGGTCCTGTGGTGGCGCACGCCTTTAATCCCAGCACTTGGGAGGCAGAGGCTGGTGGGAGGTGGTCTGGTGGAGGGCAGCCTGGTCTAGGTATTGAGTTCCAGGACAGCCAGAGCTATATAATACTATAATACGACCTGTCTCAAACACACACACACACACACATACACACAATCGAATTTTTTTTAACGTTAAAACAAGCAAACAAGAAAACCCATCCTGTTAGACTCTGCTGCTGTGATCGTGAACTCATGAACATTAAAAGCAGTGGCCTACTGATTAACTTTTCAAATCAAAGGACTAGAGAGAGAGACACTAACAGTCTGAGTTCTAATGTCACCTCCTTAGGAGAGGGACAGTCACAATCTGCACTTTTGAAGACACCCCAAAGGGGTATCTGGACTTGGTTCACTCTTCTGTTGGCTTTAGGACACTAGGGCACTTAAGTTGGCGGCTCAAACTCTCTACAGGGATGAAGTGGTTTGGGAGTGACTGGTGTGGGTGCGGGCTTGAGCTGTGGATGACAGAACTGCTTGGCTCTGGTTGTTCACTGGGGTTGAGAGGGCAAAAGCTGTTGACTGAGGCTGTGGCAGCTGCTGTGTGTCCTGCTCATGAACTCTCAAACCTAGCCCCCTTGCATGGTGTGAATGCTGGTTTCCCTGGTGGCTGGTTCCTGGGCAGCCTGTCATGTCCTTCTGGGCACAAAGAGAGTCTGGTAGTGCTTGGCGGGGACGCTCGGGTTCCCACCGCATCTTCTCCCCACCTGATCAAGTCCCTGTCTAGCTGTCGCTGTACCCAACCTGGCTTCGATGCAGCCCGACTACCCCCATGTGGGGCTCACTATCAGGATCGAGACTCAAGATGAAAAAGTAATTTGCAGCCTCCTGACGGCCGGCCCAGTACGGAGAGGCCACTGATTGAGTTTTCATCATATGCCACGAGATTAATTTCTGTTTTCCTTCCTTGCACTTCCAGACATACCACGCAAGCTCTGAGTTTACTAACTAGGCAGAGGTCACTCCGAAGGACCCCCATCCAGCTCTGCCCCACTCTGAAGCCCGCCCCCCCCGTGAGCATTCAGCCACAGGAGCTTCCTGTTCGCCAGACCAGCTTCAAAGTCTTCCATGAACTCGAGAACTTTACCCTCTATCTAACATTGCAGTTTTATTGCTTTGACTATACATCACAAATTGCTTTCATAAATGACACATGCATTGGAGGCATGCACTCTGGCGCTGAGATGTCTCCCCAGTGATTGTATTTTTTTAAGATTATTTATTATGTATACATTTATGTATTTATTATGTATACAGTATTCTCAGTATTCTGTCTGTATGCCTGCAGGCCAGAAGAGGGCACCAGATCTCATTACAGATGGTTATGAGCCACCATGTGGTTGCTGGGAATTGAACTCAGGACCTTTAGAAGAGCAGGCAGTGTTCTTAACCACTGAGCCATCTCTCCAGCCCCCTTGTCACTTTTGTTATGAGACAGGGCTTCACTAAGTCATCCGTGTTGGCCGTGACCTCTTGCTGTAGCCTAGGCCTTGAACTCACAATCGCCTTGCTTCAGATTCCCTAGTAGCCTGTGCCTTTTAAGGCAAAGCTTTCATAGCTGTGCTTTATACTTTCAGACCACTTCGGTTCAGAAGAGCCACATTTCAGGGGTTCGCCAGCTTCAGGTGGCTGCCACACTGGATGGCACAGTGCCCTATACCACACTGTGGGCTTCTGGAGGATGGGAACTGCCTGGTTCATCCAGGTAGTAGCCTGGGTCTTCATATGGTGGTGTTTTAAGTGTTCGATGACTAGCCAGGACACACTGATGAGGTCATCTTATAGACGTTAAATGTGCTCCCCTTTTCACGGAACAGAGAGTTCTGTATGAAGTACAAAAATCTAAAATCCTTCCAATACCAATAAAATGATGGTCTTATCAATGAGAACTTGAGTCTGTCTAATGTCAGACCCCGGGTACTTATTATTCAACAAGGTTCATGCACCCACAATAACTGTCACCCAAGGGGCAAAGGCACTCAGACAAGCCATAAGGAAGGAATATAAATTTCCCAAGAACACATTGCAAAATATTAAGTGCCACTGCTGGTCACAGGTTGTAAAAGAAACAGCTTTTTCCTGCCTGGTTGCTGTTAAGGAATGAACGAGTTTATCTCCACGTAGACTACAGCCAGGAAACAGCTTCGTGCACTAGATAGAGATGCAGATCTTTCTGGAAGGCAGCTTGAGAAAATGTTTCCTAAGCCATAAAAATGTTCACAATACCACACCCAATCTTCTCTGGACTCTATGAGCTTTAAAGATGACAGCTAGGAACACAGGGGCTTGCCTCTGCCTCCTGATTGCTGAGATTAAAGGTGTGTACAGCCAGGGTCGGCCTGGAGGTCTATTTTTGAAGGCGAAGATTAAAAGGGACAGATTACACGACAAAGGAAGGTTTCTACTCACAGGTTCATCTCAAACAAGAAACCAGAACTGACGGGTTTCCAGTTTTTGTTAAGCAACACTGCAACAAGCTGCATGAGCCAGGACCTTTCTCATTCGTCTACTATTCATTACGTGTTTTATAGTTTTGATCATGTGCACATGGAGTAGAAGCATCCTATCCACGACATTATCCTCACTGTGAACTGTAGTTTGTTTTTGAAGGACACCAGCAATGCCTAATGCCAATGCCAATGCAGCTCTCAAAGGCCAGCTCACCCATCACACAAGCGGTCACGTGGTTTCAGTGTGATGCGCTGGGGATCCCCCAGGGATGGAGATGGGGCTCTGAGTTTGTCTAACAGAGGAGATAGAAAAACATTCTCAACTCACGAGAAATGCACTTGAACACCCAAGGCCTCAGAGGGACGAGGGGATCGCTGGTAGGTTTCGGACAAGGATCCCAAAGCACTCAAACCAGACTGCTATGGCTATGTTCTTAGCACTGTTTCAGTGATACGCACCGGGTGCCAGGGACTTCAGAAGCTAGGCTATGAGAGTTGGGATCATCTCTTCATTTCGTATTCAACAAATTCTTACATATCTAGTGGCTTAAACAGATCAAACACATGAGCTTATAGTTCTGGAAGTCACAAGCCTCAACTCTGCTTCACAGAGCTGAAGTCATGATGTTAGCAGGTGTGGTCAGGACGTGAACCCTCCTCCTTGGCGGCTAGTTTGGCAAGACCACTTGCATTCCTTGGCGCACGACCCCTCCCTCCCATCACTGCAATTCCTTGCTTTCTGTGATTGAAATTTCTTACTACTTCCTTTGATCTCCTGCCTGTCTCCTAAAGCCCTGTGATTACTCAGGATTCTAGAGGTAACAGGATTATTTTCCTATCTCCAGGCCCTTAACTCAGGCATAGGAGCAGTGTCTTTACCGTATAAGGTATCATTGGTAAGTTCTGGGGTCTGTTTTTCAGCCTACGACAGCAGCAGGTACTGGAAGGGCCAGAACCTGAGCCGAGAGACAAAACAGAGCTGGAGTGGAGAGGGTACAGAACTTATGAAGTGTGGTCTTCCCCACCAGGTTCAGTAGCTTTCTAGGGCAAGAAAATCCATTTTCTGTTTTCTGGATGCCAGAAGTGAGGCCATAAGGCTTCCTGCTAGTCACCCTTTTGCTGTGTGCAGGATTTTTCTCTTTTGAAATGGTCTGGTTTTGTAGCTCAGGCTGACTCCCCTCAAGGCTGAGATTGCAGGTGTGGGCCACCTGCACACACTCGGCTCACACTTGTCTTGCGTTTCCATCTTCTCTGCTCTCCAGGATAGCAGCTCCTCTAGGATCTTGTTTACAGTCAGTCACTTCCTCAAATGCAGACATGTGAATACTCACGGCCAGGATTGCAATACACGAATGTGGTAGGTAGGGCTAAGCCTCTGCCCATAATAGGCTCAGACTTAAGCCAGCTCAGCTAAATGTTGGCAGCTACTGCAGATGACAACACGGTGCCTAAGAGCTCCTACCTGGTTGTCTGAAGGATTCCCTGCAGCTCACCTGAATATAGCTGGGCCCTCTCCATCTTCTCTGCAGGCAATGCTGCTAACAGAAGCTAGCTAAGCATGCATGACCCGAGGAGCATAAAGAGACTGAGCCAAGAGGGGGTGTAGGGAATGGAGGTTAAATTGGGATTAGCAGGGTACAGCATGATGGTGAAGCCCTTTAAAGTCTGGTGGAGACATTGGATGCTTAGCAAAGAGCCAGGAGAGGGAGAGGCGGCACTACAGTGCCGGATTGTAGCGATCCTGTGAGTCCCATCTCACCCCCGCCTCACCCTTGTGATGGAGGAGACTGTCCAGGCTGTAAGGCTCTTTTACCTATTTCTGTGCCACCCACAGGCTCAGAAGTGGACAGGGGCAAGGGTCTCTCTCCAATCAGCACATTTCTCAAGGCCAGACTAGCACCCTAACCTATCATATCAGCGAGCATCCTCACACCCGGACAGCCCTTGGATGGCTGCTGAACTCCCGCTCGGCATGAACTTGGTTGACTCTGTCATTGTTGGAGCTTACAGCCTACTCCATCTTTGTTCCCATCTCTCTTCAGCCTTACTGCAGGAAGTGGAAGAGCCTGAAAACAACTGAAGTCAAAGCATCTTTAGGAGGAGAATTTGTGACTCAAGCATCCCATTTATCACAAATGCTGAGACTTTCATCAACTTTACGACTCATTACTGTGAAACTCTCATCAGCTCACGGAGGGAAACGAGAAACAACTGACATTCATCCCTTTCACCTCTGACTGAAGCCACTGTTAACGGGTGGATGTCTAAGCATCTCAAGATTTCAGGGCTTTTTTTTTTCTTGCCATTAGTGTTTGGAGACAGAAATCAACAGTGATTTAAATTCTATTCCAACACAGTCAAAATTAGAGAAAATCTAAGGAGACCATGTTATCTTAAAAGGAGAAAGAAAGCCAACATTCCCATCCTGAAGGCTGGCTGTCCAGATGTCTGGGTTCTTCCCCGAGGCAAAGAACTGAAACCCAGGGACAAAGAAAGGCAAGACTCAGGAGGTGAAGACAGGCGGGTTCTCCAGTCTGAGGGACCAGGGCTGGTCTTTCACAAGGTGCCTGGATCCTGTCCCCACTTCCCTTTTCTCTATCTTCCCATCACCTCATATCCTGAGCCCAAATGTCCCCTTTGGCCCATGAGATAACAACCCAGCTGCATCTCTCCATAGTCCAGCTGCTGGGTCTTCTCGCTCTGACCTTTCCCCTGATGCTCCTGTTAACATCTCCTTTGCTGCTGTTGAGACTTGCACAGCTGCTACTGTGTGACATCTGAACAGAGTGCAGCAGGAACTCCAGTCATGGCCTGGACCCCCAGGCTCATCAGTGCCTTGTGCTGTCACTGCCGTCAGTCACGTTAACGCCAACTGCAGCCCGCAACCCTGTGCTGTCATTGCCATCAGTCACGTTAGCAGTCCCCTCACCATCACTAACAGTGGCTTACATCAAGTGACATCTGTTTCAGTGTGATAATTAATAAAATAATGGAAAAAGTCAAGAGCACAGATTGGAAGACATACTGGTGGGGATGGAGAGATACATTAATAACAATTTTATTTGCTTACATTCTTTTACATCCAGAACCAGGATGGCTTCTTGAATTCCAGCTTTGGCAGCAAGTAATGATCACAATAAAAAATAGTGTGCCCCAACTTAGCACTCTCAATGATAAATAAAACGAAGCATACGGTCATTTTCCTAAGTCATGAATTCAGATGAGTTACACATGAATTCAAGTCTTTTTCTAAAGTTCCTGAAACTTCAGGTGAGAATAAAGAGAAAGGCTGCACCAAATGAAGCGGGGTCTACCTAACCCCAGGAGCCCCCGGGTGCTGTGACAGGGGGAGGGGGCATCTTGCTAGGTGACAGCTGCACTAGAACCCAGCAAACACTCTACTCACACGCTTCTTGTTTCTTAAACAGATTGCTCAGACAAATGTAACGATGTGGTCTCAAGCCCTGAGTGTTTTTAGACATGATTTTCTTTGCTAGGACGGAACCTGGAGCCTTGGGCATGCCGCACAGTGGGTCAGCATCACTCTACCTCTGAGCTACAACCCAAGCCACTTTGATTCTGTGAGACAGAGTCCCACCATGTCACTGAGTGCCTTTGACCTCGAGGCTCTCTTGCCTTTGCTTCCTGAGGGTACCACCAGGCTCAGTTTAATTTCCTATTCCAACATTTTCAATTTTTTTGTTTCTTCTGTTTTTTCTTTCCACAAATTCCCCAGGACGATCCCTAGGAACAAGAGTATTCCTAGGGTGCGGTTGGAGGTAAATTTGTCCCAGCAGTCTTCGGGTCTGTGGATGTCGACAGTGTATATCTGAAAGAGAGAGCACAGCATAGGCGGAGCAGACAATCCATTCAGGAGAAGACATAAGTTATAGGAAGCTGTATTACACCCTAACTATCTTCTAATGCAGAAAAATCAAAACATTTCTTACTGGGGAATCACTCGTACTGTGTTCTAAACGCTCTGGCTAGGGTGTGAGAATGTTTGGAGAAGCAATCCATTGCTATGCTTGGTTCTAACCATAGGCTGGACTCCTCCACACAAACATGAAATACTCCAATGCCCAAAGCTGACACCGCAGCTGGAGACTGCACACGGCTTTCTGTGATGAATCAGCCAGGATACAGGTGCTCTTGTATGCAAGCCCCTTCTGGCTATGTGACTAAGACAGACATGACACACATGGAAATTTCATGTTTCAGTTTGGGTCCCATTTCCAAGACATACATTATATACATGCAAATATTGCAAACTTTTTTTAAAAACTCTAAAACCAAAGCTTTCTGGGCCTATGTACCCAGGGAAGGGACCCTCCACCTGCCCTTAAGCACAGGAACTTGTCGGCCTCTAAAGCACCCTTGGGTTCCAGCTTTATTTTCCACAGCAGTTTCTCAAATGAGGAAAGTTTGATTTGAGCAGAACAACTTCATTCTGCAGGGTGATGAAATCTCTGCACATTACTGGCTCTCACTCACTAAATGAGGAAGACATGTCTAGGTTACTGTGACAACCAAAGATGGTCTACCCAAATGCTTTTGACTCCCTCCTGTGCTCCCAAGGGATCCAGAGACCCAGCTCTATGGCCAGCCACCTAGATCACCCACGTTCTCTTCTCCACACCAGCCCTGTGGATGCGGCGAAAATGTGCATTCAACCTTCCGTCCTTCCACCCTTCCTTTCTGGACAGGGTCTCACTGTGTAGCTGAGGATGGCCGTGGATTCTGGACCCTCTTGCATCCCGAGGATTATAAGCACCATAAACCACATTCCTGCCTGGCCTCAACTGTCTCTTTTCTATTGGGCAGTCCACAGACTCAAAATCAGGACTTCCTTTCACAGAGCAAGTTTCAGGACAGCCAGGGCTATATAGACAGATGAAGGAAGGAAGGATGGAAGGGAGGGAGGGAGGGAGGAAGAAAGGAAGGGAAAAAGTGTACTGAGGACTATAGATTCAATTTAAAATACCAAGTAGCCCGCACACTTCTTATAATACTTATAGAGACTTGTATGTTCCCCCTCCTTTACCATCTAATACTTTAAAGTTTACTTTCTATTTAAACCAGACAATTAGTAGATGACTGTGGACCTTGTAGAACCAAGTTCTCAGTTCTTGGGGATTCTGAGACTTTCTGTAGAAAAAAAGATGAAACCCTGAAGAATCACAAATCCTAGCATTTACAGTGAGGATCATGCAGGTGTAATCTATGTCAGACCAATTCTGTTGTGCATGTCACTCAAGGCCTGCCTACATGACACATGGTTCCCAATAATACGTACAGAACACCATCTAAATACATGTTCATTATTACCTTTTTATCTTATTAAAAAAAACTATGCAGCACTGTTTCAGAAAGCACCCATTTTTCAGTCACTGATCCAGTTAAACTTAGATCTGGCTGATCATTTTACAAGTTCCTTACACAGGTTTTGGCATAAGCCTGCAGCAGCGGAGGAACTGGGATGCTGGGTGAGCAATGCAATCACACTGTTTTCTAGAGGATTCAGTCCGGTCACCTTAGCATTTCCTGCTGGTTCTGTTGTTGGGGTCTTGCTCACAATAGGCAAACTCTCTAACACTGACCAGCATCTCCAGCCTGTTTTCATCTGGAGATCAGGTCCTACTCAGTGGCTTAGGCTGACCTTGAACTCACGCATCCTCCTGATTCAGCTTCCTCAGAAGCTGGGATTCCAGGCTACGGGGCCCATGCTTTATCTGGCTGGCAGTGGTCTCCACACTAATGGAACTCATGATTGCTATGGTTTAAATTACATTTGTGTGTGTGCACATGCACACACGCCTGTGAGTGTGCTAGTACATTTGTGCGCCACAGTGCGCGTGTAGGGGTCAGAGAACTCAAGGGAGCTGGTTCTCTCCTTCCACTGTGTGGGTCCTGGGGATCAAACTAAGTCCATCAGACTTGGTGGCAAGCACCTCATCAGATGAGTGACATGTCTGGCCCTATTTTACTATATTACTATTATTTTAAGGTTTAATCAGTTTGCTTTTGGAGTAGCAAAAAAATCTATTTTTCCCTAACTTAACAAGGTTAATTTTATTTGCTTCGTTTATTTTGGTTGTTTTGAGATGGTCCAGGCTGTCCTAGAACTCACTATGTAGACCAGGCTGTCCTCAAACTCACAGAGATCCTCCTGCCTCTGCCTCCCGAGTGCTAGGATTAAAGGCAGGCACTATACCTAGAAATGCTCATTTTCTGAAATTGAGGAGGGAGAAAAAGTTCAAAGCAATACAAGCCAAGCAGTTTGTTCCAGGAAGTTCCTTGCCTATTTATCAGTGGTTGTTTAAATATTTTAATAATTTATAGTAAGGAAAACTGAAGGGAAAGTAATGAATGAAAAGATCAAACCTGGTGAGCCAGGTGGGCTCCTACTGCAGCCACGGCAGCGTAGTAGGGGAGGGTCTGACCGCTGCTGGCGCCAGCCAGGCTCAGTGCACCCAGCATGGCGATCCCAAAGCCACTGAGCCACTTCCTGGTGTTCTCCCTGAACAGCAGTGCTGTGGACTTCAGGCCAATCAGAGCGTCATCTCTTTTGTCCTAACACCAGGAATAGGAAAGCGTGTTTTGATATTTAATTCAGTAAGATGGAAATCACAGTTCTCAAGTATTCAACTTAGCCTTTCTAATCTATGTGCAAGGTCATACAGCTGATCCTGCTTTCCAACCAAAGAACACACATGTTAAAGAACATATAGCTACACCACAAGCTATAGAAAACGAGAGACTCCCAGCACTCAGGAGGCAGAGGTAGGTGGACGTGTGTAAGTTTAAGGCCAGCCTGGTCTCAGAGCGAGTTCCAGGACAGCCTGCTGGGCGCTGGTATTTGAAGGCATGCCCCACACCTGGGTTGGTCTTTGTTCTTCCTGAGCTCCATTCCTCCAGAGCTCTCAGTTCTCAGTTTCAGTCTTGCTGGTGTCACAGATGCAGGAGTTGCTGCTCACTGCATATCCACACCCACCCACTCTCCACTCAGCCCAGCTGACCCCTTCATGTGGAGCTGGGTGCTGTAACTATCTCCTGTAACCAACACCCACACATACTCACAGAATTAATAAATAAATCTTTTTAAAAAGTTCATAAATATAACCTGACTAGACACACAAGTAATAACCAAATGTGGTGGGGAATGTACTAACCATTTCATAATGTATACGTATGATACATCACTTCATACACACTGACTATAAACAATGCTTATCAACTGTGCTTCAGGAATCAAGAAAAACAACAACAGGCATCCCAAACAAACCACACAAGGAAACACTAGGGAGCTGTAAGGACGTTTGTGCCTAAGTAAATACTCTTTTAAAGCAAGATTTATTTTCAGTTATGAGAGCATACTGGTGTCCATGTACCTTCCATGTGTGTGGGTGCCATGGAGACCTGAAGGGGGTATCAGATCCCCAGGAGCTAAGGGTTACAGGCAGTTGGGAAGCACCAGGTGGTCCTCTCAAAGAGCAGCAAGTGCTCTCAATTGTGGAACCATCTCTCCAGATCCCTCAAAACACTATTCTGGAAATTTCACTCATACACTCATATGTATGAAGTGTTAATGATAATATAATTTATAATTGTCAAAACTCAGTAACAGCTTAGTTTGCCAAAACAGACATATCATTATATTTCAAATTGTGATGCCATTCTAAGTCAAGGGACTACTAGGTATATTCAAGTGACAATGACAAAGAACAGATAAAAATATATGGGGATGGCCAGAGATGATGGCATATAACTGGGACCTAGCATTTGAGACTGTGGTAGAAAGGCCCAGGAGTTCAAGGACAGCCTTGTGCCTCAGAAACAGTAAGAAGGAAACTGAAAAGAGGGAATGTATTGCCCGCACACCTCACGGTCTGCCTGATGTGCTGACGAGATCCAGACAGAGGTGAGAGAAACTGAGTACAGAACTTGGACACCATCTGGGCTTGAATTTCAGCTCTGTTCCCACTACCCAGGGAACCACGGGAAGTTACTTATCCATAAAATGGGGACAGACAAGATCCTTTCTGTGCAGGCTGTTAGAAGATTAACTTAGTTTTTGTAAAATATTTAAAAGGGTGCCTGGAACATAGTAAATATTATTTAATGCTTGTGAACAAAACAGAACAAAGCAGCTGAACTGCGGAGTAAACTAGTGTAAAAATGAGCAGCAATGTTTTGTTGGATAAAGGGAGCAGGGGATGGTTTTCTTTTTAGGGAACAATCTCCTTTGTCTAACGTTACAGTCACTGTGCAGATCTGTAATCCCATCTCAGAGGAGAGGCAAGTGAACCAGGAGCACAAGGTCATCCTTGGTTACACAAGTTCAGGGCCAGCCTGGGTAACATGAAATGTTGTCTCAAAAACCAAATTAGACAAAGAAACAAAAACGGCTCTTAAAAACCACAGCAGTTAAACCAAAGTTCAGAAAAATATATCATTTCTTTACCTGGTGGGCATAAATAGTATCATATATCAGTGTCCACATAACTCCAGAAAAATAAAGAGGCAGGCATACAGCTGGGTCACAGGAACCCTTGACAGCAGACCATCCAAGTAATGCACCCCAATTAAAAGTCAGCCCTGCAATCGGGGGAAGCAGAATGTACGTCAGCACTCCATAGGAACATAAGGCGGCACATGTCAAATGCTCACTCCAGTCAGGCCCTGCTACACTGCTCTGTGTCCTTCACAGAATCTCCTCAACTTCCTGTGGCTGGTTCTTATTTGTACATCTTACAAAAAAAAAAAAACAAACCCCAACAACAACAAAAAAAACAGGCACAGAAAGTTTAACTAGTAATTAAAATAACATAGCTAACAATGTACCTAAGAATAAGGTACTAAGAAGTTTGTGCCTGGCAGAGCCATCAAACTGCGAGTGCTGGAGTCGGAATGCAGACATACCAGGCTCTCTCTACCTCCCGGTAAGCTATGGGAACAGAGTACAGACAACACTCACTCTGCTCCCTCAGCCTTGGTGAGGTCTGTACACACATCCGTGCACTGACAGAGCCTACATCGACCTGCAAGGCTGATCACCTCCTAAGCTGCAGGCTAGAGGCTCAGCCCTCTGTGGACACCTCTGCCCACACAGCTCTCAAGTCATTCTGCACCTATCTTTCCCTTTCCTACAGCGTCTGTTCCCACTCCGGGCACCCCTCCTCTCCCGAGAAAGCACCACATCCACGTCGGCCACACCCACACTCACTGCCATGTCCTGCTTGTCTCTCGGCCTCCAGCTCCTAGAAAACGGTGACTGTGTTTTAGTCACATTTATCGTCTAAGTACTTGGTGCAATTCCTACCTGGCGCAAAGTCCAAGTAGGGATTCAATGAATGTTTAGAGTAAGTATACTGGCTGCATTTGTGCCAGGCACAAACATTAGTTTGAAAATAGATTCTCAAACTTCTCCTACCAAAAGATTTCCAGACTGCTAGAACATTACCGTCTATTCTAAAGAGAAAGAGACTCTCCATGAGGGGTACACACTCAAGTGTGTACAAGTCAAGTCCTCATCCCTTCATGAAATCTCCCTGATTCTTTTCATTTACTGGAAAATGGTTCATAGAAGTAGAATCAGCCTAGGGGTAGTTTAGAATATCCTAGAAAAGGAGTAGTTTAGACTATCCTAGAAAAGGATAGAAAAGTCTAGAAGTAGTTTCTGACCTGCCCACCTACCTACCTACCCACCCTCCGTATCTCCCATCCACACAAACACTTTCTGGAGCGCTTGTGCTCTATAACGCCCACGCTGGGCTGGGCGGCAGGGAAAGATGTTCCTTAGTTGCTCACGGTTTACTAATGCAGAGCCAGAGAGCTGCAAATACATTCTGGCCAAAGTTTCATAGAGTGGGAGCTGTTGAAGTCATCAATTTTCACCTTGGTTCGCCCACAGAAGTGCATGTTACCTCACTCCCAAACTCCTTAGGATACCTTGATTAACCATCGTTTTATGGCATATCTAGGATTTTAAAGGCACTTAAGGAAAACAGTAATCTTGATAATTTTAACAAATAGCTAAGATTTCCCAGCCAATAAAAATAACTAAATTCCTTTGAAGCATAAAAATTTATTCTTCAGAAAACTTGACGACTGGCCTGATAATCACAGACACGCACACACCCATGCAGGACATAAAAACATGGCAGGCAGTGTGAAGGGAAATCTTTCGCTGTCTCAGTCTTACCCAAGGCTAACTGAGGCCAAAACGTGATTCTCTTCATCAGCGGGTAGGTGACGACAAGAAGTAAGGACGCCGCGCCCAAAGCTATGCTGGGAATAGAAGCAACAGGATTAAGGGCATCGTTAGAAATCAGTAACCATTTTTAAGTCATCAGTATCCCTAATTGCAAGGTATTTTTGTCTTAAGTACTATTTTTATGAAATTCTTTCCTAGAGTTTGCCTACTAGAGACAATGATTCGAAAAGCATTTTAAATGTCACAAAAGAACCAAACAAAACAACAGCTAACACACACAGTACTTCCATGCACTAGGTACCATTGTAAGTGCTTCAGTTCTGTTCATTCTGAGCTTCACTAGGCAACAAGAGGTTCCTTCTGCAGAGGAAGGTGAAGCACAAAGAAATTAAGGAAGAGATTGTTGGTCAGCTCATCTGTGGGAGACCAAGATTCAAACCTTAAAGCAATCTGGCTCCAGCATCCTGCCAATTTAAACGACCATGTATTACAGCCTGTTCGAAAACCATAAGATGTGCAGTAAACTGTGTGTGCATGTGTGCATGCGTGTGTATGTGTTATGTGTGTGTGCACACGCACGCTGTGCACCCATGTGTGCACACACGAGGGATGAGGAAAGAGGCCAACTTAAGATGTGCTCTTGAAGAGCCATACCTTGTTTTTTGACACAGGTGTCTTATTGGAGATCTGCCTGTTTCTGCCTCCCCAGTGCTGGGGACTGCATTTATATGGCAAGTGCCCCACCATGTGAGCCATCTCCCTAGCTCTCCATGTGTCCAACAGAGAATTCATCAGACCAAGGAGAGTCCCTTTCATACATAGCATATGTTACTTCTTAAGAAAGAAAATAGGCCAGGTGGTGGTGGTGGCGCAAGCCTTTAATCCCAGCACTTGGGAAGCAGAGGCATGAGTATCTCTGTGAGTTCCAGGCCAGTTTGGTTTGCAGATTGAGTTCCAGCAGCCAGGATCACTTGGTGAAACCCTGTCTCAAAACAAACAAACAAAAAAGAAAGGACAGAAGGAAGGAGACAGATAGACAGAGAGAGAAAGAGAAAGAAAGAAAAGAAAAAAGGAAGGAAGGAAGGAAGGAAGGAAGGAAGAAAGGAAAGGAAAGGAAAGGAAAGGAAAGGAAAGGAAAGGAAAGGAAAGGAGGAAGGAAGGAAGGAAGGAAGGAAGGAAGGAAGGAAGGAAGGAAGGAAGGAAGGAAGGAAGGAAGGAGAGAGAGGACCTATTCTCTACAGACAACAATGCTTAGCGGGCACGCTCTCTGTCGCCCTCTCTCCTTACTCAGGAGCACTCTGAGAACAGCCATCTGATGCTGGGCCTATTTACACTGACCCAAGAAAGGGCCCTCACACTTTTCTCTTCTGCTACTTATATTAGTTTCAGACTCTGGGAAAGACACAGTTCCTCTTTATGTTAACTGAGCCTAACCACTTCTGCTTCCGGTACTCAGTGGTTACAGGCCGCAAAAGTAAAACTATACACATACCTATTGCTGTCTACACACAGGGGATGGGCCTTGTGTCCCATCAGGAGCACATATAGCAAACACTAAAGGTGCTTCAGAACCAAGCTGGTCTCCTCACTCCTTGGCTGAAGCGTCCCTGAATCTCACAGCACAGTGAGTTCCTTTACTCTTCTTAACCCATGAATGGATGCTTCACAAGAATTAACAGATTTGTTGTAATAGAGAGAATTCTACATTCCACATTTTCTGATCCAGAGGACATGGTTTACACATAACTGTGCAACCACTTCTACTGTACCTGTAGTAGTTCAAACACAGGAGAACTCCCAGTGCCAAGGTCAGCTGTCCCCCAAGGAAGACGAAGGACTGGAAGATTGAAATGTCGCCAGCGGCAATTGGGCGATTTGCTGTTCTCATAACCTTAACAAAGGAAAACAGACACCTTAACCTCATACACCAATTCAATTGTTCGTTTAAACATTGATTAATAGACAGGTCCATGAGCTGGCGAGATGGTTCAGGGGGGATGGGCACCCGCCTTCATGCCTCCTGTCTGGAGACAGAGCCTCAGGCTGACATGACGGAAGGGGAGAGACGCCTCATCCACTCTTACTCTGACTGCTCTCATGCAGAGCTTACTTAACCCATACAGAGAAGTACATGCTATTTTAGAACTAAAGTGAGGGCTGGAGAGATGGCTCAGCAGTTAATAACACCGGTTACCCTTCCAGAAATCCTGAGTTCAATTTCCAGCAATCACATGGTGGCTCACAACCATCTATAATAGGATCCAATGCCCTCTTCTGGCGTACAGGAGTACACACAGACAAAAGCACTCATACATAAAATACCTAAGCAAATAAACCTTTGTAACACACATACAAAGTCATTATTTATATATACATACATACATACATACATACATACATACATACATACATACATACATACATAGTGAAAGACCCAAGGCAGGCACTAAAGCACAAATATGAACAGAGTGAAATCAAAATTTGAAGTACTATCGAGAACTAAAATCATGTGTTTAAATGTTTAACGAGGCTTTTAAAGGGCAGTGTTTGTCCCACCACCCCACCCCATCCCATCCTTAAACACAAAGTGTCTTCCTGATCTTGATGCTTAGCCACTGAGCTCAGCAAACACACAGGTCCTGCTTCCATAGGAAGGTGGTAAAATGATTGGAACTCTCAGGAGAGAAGGAACCTCAGCAGGAGGCGGATAAGGCCAGCGCCCTGTTCTAGGATGGTAAGCACTACATGAGACGTGACCCTGAATGGGTCTGTGCTATCGGACTGACTACGCTGAAATGATAAAGGTAAGTCAGCTGGAGGAATGTGGATGGCGCTGTTAAACACGGGGATCATGACTGCTGCTGATTCTCCCCCCTGAAATGTGACTATGTCAAATTCAAACACATATAAGGATTATAATCAAAATTTTCAATGTTGTTAGAAATTAAGAACTTTAGATATGGGATTACAAAGCCTCACATTTGAGACTATGTTTTTAACCTATTGTTTGCCACACAATCACTTAGTAGTAAATTATCACCCCGGTATCAACGAACACACAGAAGCTGTATTCCCCAACAGCAATCCACTCTTCATTCAGTTCATCAGCAAGTTACTAACTACTCAGTGCATTAATCAAATCCGAGCCATAAACACGTCCTTAATGATGGACAACACTTTAGGAAACAGGTAAAGACTGCAACTAGGCCTTTAAGAGACAGATGACATAGTAAATCCCAAGGCAGCAAGCACCATCTCAATCAATGGGAAACACCTGCTCAACACCTGAGCTTTGTGAACGCCATTACACAACCAGACCCCTAGAGGAAACGGAAAAGGTTGGCTGGCTTGATTATCTTTTAATGAAACTTTTTCTCTGAGATGATTGCAGTTAAGAAATGGTTAAGAAATGGAGCTAGAGAGATGGCTCAGGGGTTAAGAGCACTGGCTGCTCTGCCAGGTTCAGTTCCCAGCACCCACACAACAGCTCATAACTGCCTGTAACTCCAGTTCCAGAGGATCTGACACCTTCATACAGACATATATGCAGACAAAACATGAATGCACATGAAATAAAAATAAAATGTTAAAAAATATGGAATAAAAAAAAGAATATGGAACTCCCATACACCTGTATCATCCATTCCGTTAATGACATCCTGGGAAACTAGATGGAACCAGAATTTTGATGTCAAGACAGACAAAACCTACTAAGATTCCTGCTCCAAGGACCTCCATTTTCCCTGGATGTCACTCTCTTCCCTCTGTCACTCCTTGATTCCTACAACCGCACAAAGGGTGATCCGTTCAGGCTTTTCCTTTCTCTTGACATAATCCCGGGAAATGCACCCACACTGTTGCATGGATCATTTTGCTGTTGCTGCAGTTTTCCAGAGCATAAATGCATCATGCATGGTCTACTCACACAGGAAAGAACTACTGGCTTGTTTCAGTTTGGACCTATAGGTAAAGCCACTACATTCATATGCAAAATGCCATGTGAACATAAGCTTTGTTTCTGTGGAGGAATGCACAGGCACCCCTGAATGACAGCTGTGTGCCCACAGGAAAACAAGCTGGGTTCTCTCCCCACCGGCAATAGGCAATATGTGAACTGCTCTAGGCAGCATTTAGAGCTGCCATTGTTTTCCGTTTCAGCCATCCTGATAGGTCTGTAGTGATACTTGACCGTAGTTGAAATTTGTATTTAAATCAAAGCTAATGATGTTAAAACAAAAATGTGTACGTGATACTTGCAGTTTTGGTATCTTCCTATGGGATGGATTCATGGATTGATCAGATTTTTATTTAGTGCTTGGCTCTGAGAATTTTGTATACTGGTATCCAGGTAGGTATGTGGTTTCAAAATATTCACCAGTGCATACTTTAATCCTCTTAAAGGGCCTCCAACATATCTAAACTGACTCTGGTGAAATCCAATACAGCAATATTCCTTTTTATGAGCTATATTTTCAGCACTTCTCTTCCACTGTACTCAAGAGCTGCAGACTGTGATATATCTTACTGTAGATTTGTTTACCATGATGACAGCACCCACCTTCCTGATAATGTACTTACACAACATACACTTACGCCCTTTGCCAAACTTCAGACATTCAGCTGTTATTTCTTCAGGTATTTTTCGGTATTTCTTACTTGAAACCCAAGCATTTTATATGTCCCTAATCTCATTTATTTTATTTCATTATTTTATGTGTAAGATGTTTTGCTTGTATGTATGTCTGTGGATCATGTGATTGCCTGTGCTTACCAAGAGGCCTGGAAAGGGCTTCAGATCCTCTGAAACTGGAGTCACAGATGGCTGTGAGTTGCCATGTGGGCACTGGGAGTTGAACCCAGGTCCTCTGGAAGAACAGCCTGTGCTCTTAACCACTGAGCCATCTCTCCAGCCCCTCTAATCTCATTTTAAACTTGTTTTAGCTGGGTTATTGACACCACTTTGGTCAGGGGAAGGGACTGCAGATGCTGCCTAATTATTTCCAGGTGGAATTAGAAGTGCACACCTGCTCCTGAGAAATAGGCTTTTGTGGGTGCTTGGTTTTGTCTGTGCCCATTTGTGTCCCCAGCCTGCTGGCCTCTTCAGTCCTAAGATAGATATGCGAGATGAAAATAATACACAAAACTAACGCACCATGCTCTTCTGGGGTTCCTGGGGCTCTGCCACCTTTTCCTCTCCAGTCGGTTTTGTTGTTTTCTATGTGACAGTTGGAGTTTCGGGCGTACTTAGTGGGAAGGATAAAAGACAGCACATGCGGTCCCCTTCCTGAAGCACAAGTCAGACTACGTGAGTGGTTACAGGGTGGGGCTGTCTCATGCTTTCTAAGGCTGCTCAGTCACATTCTGTACCTTTTCATGTCTTCTTCAATATGTACTTCCCAAGCTCAACAGTCTTAGACTAGTTCTGAGGGTAACTAAGAACAAAATCCTTTCTGAATATTTAATCTCAAATGTTCGCTTTTATAAACAGCACATGGTTCCTCACACATGTGCTAATTTCTAGCACTGGTTTTCATCTTCTATAAGCCTTACACTGAGCTTTAAAAAGGGAATGCTGAACTACTTTAAGCACAAATCTGAAGTCTCATTTATAACAATATGCAGAACGAAAATGATCCAGGAAATATCAACATTCAAATCAGGTTTGCATTTGCTGGCCAATCAAATAGCCACAGCTGTCTGTATGGCACGGAGGTGCCCATCACATGGTTTCTGCCCACTTCCATCCCATCCCGTTCCCGGGAAACACACGCACGCACACAGGAGGGGAGATAGAGACAACTGTCCACTACAGTGCATTTCTGTCTCACAGTAAGAAACTAACTAAGAGTAAAACAGGCCACTTGTGAGAAGTGTATTTTAGTAGGTGAGCTCTTGTGATAACACTTGTTGGTGTATAATTTAAAACTCATACACTCAGGGTCTGGTATTTTCCACTTCTTAGTTTTGGTCCATGGCCGACTGTGAGTAACTGGAACTTAAGAGCAAACTGAGGGCAGGGGCTTTGGTGGAGCCAAAGCTAATGCCTGCCTTAGTCATTTAAACTAAGACCTCGGAGGAAGGGATGACTTATCTTTAGACGTGGAAAGGTTCAGGGTCAATTTCTAGCTGTCTCTCCTACCTTTAGCTCCTCCATTCTAAATTGCCTGTAAAACTCCAGTACACATCCCTGCTCCACTCTTCTGCCGGAGGGAAGTGAACTGCCCTTTGCAACAGTGGTTAGTCATGGCAGACTTCAGTGGCATCATGCGAGGTCATCATGGTGTTCTGCAGAAATGAGAGAAGCCTCCGTTCCTTCCCAGGGTGAAGCTACCTTTTTATCGAAGTCACGGTCCCACATGTCATTAATAGTACAGCCCGCTCCACGCATCAGAATAGCTCCAGTGCCAAAAAGTGACAGCATGTACCAGTCAGGAAAACAGCCTGGTTCAGCGGCCAAAGCAATGCTCCAGGTGCATGGCAAGTACAGCAGCCAGGTTCCTAAACAAAACCAGAACCACACGGAAAACAGAAACGGACACATTTAAATCAGATAATTGCTTCACTTTCTTAATCACTGTTTTGGATTCTGCTGCTGTGACAAATACCATGACCAGCTGAAACCAGGGAAAGGGTTTATTGGGTATGGCTATCCCCATCACAGACCATCACTAAAGGGAGGCAGGGCAGCAACCTGGAGGCAGGACTGATGCTTACTGGCTTGCTCAACCCAGTTCCTTCTACCATCCAGAACCATCTGACCAGGGTGGCACTGTCCCCAGTGGGTTAGGCCTTCCACATCATTAACCAAGAAAATGTCCTGGGCAATCAGATGGACACATTTTCTCAGTTGAGGTCGCCTCTTCCCAGATGACTCTAGCTTGTGTCAAGTTGACAAAAATACCCCCCCATACACACACACAAAAAAAATCAAGTACACAGCACAATCACCACATCCCCCCAAAAAGTATAATCACAGTAAAACATAAGACAGGCCAATGCCTGGAATTACAGCACTGGGGAGGCTGAGGCAGGAGGACCAAGAATTCAAAATAATGGTTCCTAAGCTACAGAATACCCAGAGCACAGTGTAGCAAGACCTTCCTTGGCCACAGACGCATATTACGATTATGAGCTCACTTACTGAGAGCCTGTAGTGGTCCCTAAAGATTAGGCAGCTCTTGCAGACCAAAAGGTCAGGAGACCACCACATGTAAGGGGGCAGATATAGACACTAAAGTATCTGAAGGCTTAAGTCTTAATTTCATCCAAAAACAAGGAAAAAGAGCATCTACCTCACTAAGTTTTAAAAGAGATAACAATATTAAGGCCGACAGTTATGAAATCTGAACTTGGGGCTACACGTATTCTACCAGTCTACAGGCAGAATGGATTAACCAACTATATAAAGATACATACAAGGGCTGGAGAGATGGCTCAGAGGTTAAGAGCACTGACTGCTCTTCCAGAGGTCCTGAGTTCAATTCCCAGCAACCACATGGTGGCTCACAGCCATCTGTAATGAGGTCTGGTGCCCTCTTCTGGCCAGCAAGCATACAGATAGACAAAACACTGTATATACAATAAATAAATAAATAAATAAATCTTAAAAAAAAAAAAAAAAAGATACATACAAATACGGTCAGTGGTGGTACACACCTTTAATCCCAGCACTTGGGAGGCAGAGGCAGGCAGATCTCAGTGACTTCAAGGCCAGATTGATCTACAGGACAATTAGGAATGTTACACAGAGAAACCCTGTCTCAAAAAACAAAATAAAACTAAAAGAGACGTAGCATACATAAGTGCAGTTAGTTTTCTCTTGTTTTTAACTCCTGAAGTAATAATATTAATATTCCTTGAGCCCCTGTCATGTGAAGGCACTGATCAAAGCACAGAGGATGTTTAGGAACTCCAGGTACAGGCAGCAAGAGCTGTCACAAAGCACTTTTGGGTCTGAAGGAGAACACCCCCTACAGGCACTGGCATTTAACAAGTGGCTTTAGTGGACCGTGCTGTGTGGGAGATGTAGGAGGTGCAACCATAGAGGACAAAGCCTATCAGTTTGTTTAAAGACGTGGCCCTTCTCAGTGTGCTCTCTGCTCCCTGCTTGTGGTTCAAGATGTGAGCTCTTGGCTTCTTTCTAGCCACATCTTGGTGCCATGCTCCTCGCCATGATGGATCTAACCCTCTGGAACCACAGCCCAAACAAACCCTTTCTTCCATAAGTCGCCAGATCATGGTGTTTTACCACAGCACAAAAAGGTAACTAATCCAGAGACTGAAAGACAGAGGGCAGAATTTACCCGAAGTCACGCTGGTTAAGATGGAGCTCTAACCCAGAAGTCTAGCTGCAGCTTAGGTCAAAAACTCTCAGTTCCCATACCTAAATCTCAGCGCACACGGACATTCTACTGCTTCAGCTCTCCTGACTCCAGGGACACTTCTGTCTGTCCTCTGTGACACCTTCGTTCCTATGGCTATTCTGTGAAGACAGGTACCGGGTAGTGAGAAGCCAAATAGGCTACAGACAGAAATGTTTATTATGAAAGAGAAAAACTCTCTGGGAGATGAAATAAAATGGTCAAATTCTGAAAGTGATGGGCAGAACAAAATGCCCGTGTAGACTGGGCCTATGATTCTCTAATTATATAGATTTCCTTAAGACAACAAAATCACCCATGGAGAAGGAAAAATGACACTGCCATTTTGGTGGAAAGAGTGCCACCTGGTGAAACTTCTGCAATAATGCAGGCTTTGTGGAGCTCAGCAGTATTGTGCTGGCCTAGCATATGGAAGGCCTTGAGCTCCATCCAGGTACTGGAAAACAACAATGAAACTTTGTTACTGCCTTCTCAAAAAACACTGAAGCCTGACAGTGGTCTATGAAAGTAATAAAATATAATCCCACTACAGTAAAATAATAACTGCCTCACTGTCTCACAAGAAGAGAATTATAAATATCAAGCAGAAATGCTACTGCTAATTACTGCTCCTGACACATGGTTGGGGCCCAAAACCATTTGTTGAGTGAATTCTATCCTGTATTCATCTTATTTAGCATCAAAACATGCAAGCCAGCATTTTAAGATACTTAACAAATAAAACGATAAATCTCTAATCCCCACTACTATTCTGAAGTAACAGTGGCTAATGCTAATAAAGCCACTAATAGTGCCCTTATACGCGGGCATGATTCAAAGTATCTATCATGGTGTAGATGTTAAGAATAATTTTAAAAAGTCAACATTAGCACTTCCCTTTTACAGGTAAAAAAATGAAAGTGTAGAGACGTGAAGGAATTTAACCACACTCCCTCCACTGAATGGAGAAGGGCCAAAGAGGTCTGGGTCTAAACTTGGCTCATGACCATTTTATAGAGTCCTGTTACATATACAGCCGCTAGAATATGTTTAATTGTGGAAGCAGGAACAATGGTAGCTGTTGATCTGTCCTGCATGCCTGTAAGTCTATCCTGTAGCTCTGTCATACAGAATCTAAGAACAGAATTATAAAGTGCTGTGTGAACCCTGAGTTACATAACACGCTAACAATTGCAGGCCTACCTTCCGTTTAGAGGCTTTTGTACTTCAATCTCTGATTGTTAAAATCTGGGCCTGAATCCCAAACAGGAACGAACACATGTAAAGACTAACAAAAGCAAGGCCTTGCTGGGTGTGGTGCCACTCCAAAGAATGAGGCAAGCTCTGGAGTACAAAGCCAACAAGCCCTTGTCTCAAACAAAATGAAATAAAACCCAGCATGGTGGTGCACGCCCGAAATCCAAGCAATTGGGAAAATATGGAGGCAGGACTGAATTCAAGACTGGCCTCAGGTACATAATGGAACCCTGTCTGAAAACAAAACACCAAAACCCACAAAAGGCCACTTTGTGGGGTGGGTCTGGATAGAAAAAGGTGGAATAAGCAATTTACACATTTGGATGTACTTCTAGACACTGAAACTGTATATACCAACATCGACATTGGCTAGAATTCAGCCTTCACCTCTTCCTGTTACCACTTTCTTCGGTCCAGCCTGTCTCCCATTGTGTGGTTTTGCAGGTAGGCTTTTTTTTTTTTCTCAAGACAGGGTTTCTCGTTAGCTACAGAGTCAGTCTGGCACTCGCTCTTTAGACCAGGCTGGCCTCAAACTCACAGAGATCCGCCTGCCTCTGCCTCCCGAGTGCTGGGATTAAAGGCACATGCCACCACCGTCCAGAGGTTAATATTCTTAATACACGACACGTTTTTGTTTTTTCAGAGCATATAGCTCAGACTGGCCTGCGACGTGAATCGGTCGTCCTACTTTAGCCTCTAGAGGGCTGCATCACAGGTGTGAGCCACCACATCTGGATCTCGAAACTCTTTCTCCTAGATCTCTTCACTCCTCCGCAGCACAGCGCTTCCTTTGGAGTGCTATTTCTTCTGTTTTTCAAGGACTGGAGACCCTTAGAAAGTTCTTTTTCTTGTGCATGACCTATACCAGAGATTTGTTTCTATACTTTCCTAGGTCATCAACTCTTTTCCAACCAGAAACAAATTCTTTGAAAGCTGATAGTTTCCCTAGCTTTCTATCACTGGGGCCGAGTAAATTCCGTTAGCTGCTGGGCTGCGCTTTAGGAGCTCCGTGCATATGGAGCTTATATTGTATCACAGCTGTCAACGGTGCACACATTAGTAACCGATAGGCACTATGATGGGCAGGAGAAAAAAATAAGGGGGTCGTAGAAAAAAGAGATGATTGTGTCAGTCTGACGTTGACAGGCAACCCGGAAGCGCGACACTGTCTGCGTCAAAGGCACTAAATCTCGGTAACCGGTGATGCAGGAAAAAAGCCTGGCACCAACACTAGGTCCTCCTATAACGAGGAGCCTTGGTTTCTTCAACAGTCTTACTAATGTGTCTTTGGGCCTGACAGGGTTGGCGGCAGAATCGAAAAAGAATGAATGCAGAAATGCTCCAAGTCTGCAAATCGCCACGCGTGGGTTTCGAGAAAGCAAAGGTGCGCTAGATCATCTCCGAAGGGCCTCCGTGGAACTCATCTTTCTTGCTATCACTGTCCGCCCCCGGGGCTCAGGACAATCGGGGGTCCCTGGCTGAAGTCCTGACCAGGTCCCGAAGTGACCGGCCCCACGGGCCCACCCCTGGCAGCCGGGGCCCCGCCCTCCCGCCTCACTCACCGATGGGTTTGTCCAGGCGCATGAGGCGCAGGTAGGGCTGCAGGGGGCGCGGCGCCCAGTTCACCACGGCCGCGGCCGACAGGCTGAGTGCGCGCCCGCGCGGCGCCCCCGGGGCCGGTACCCGCCGGTCCTGCGCGCCCCAAGCCCCTGCCGTGCGGGCCAGGGCCAGAGAGAGTCCGCACGGACATCGCCGCCACGCCGGTGTCACCGCCCTCAGACCCCACGCCAGCCCTGCGCCCCGCAGGCCCAGCATGGCGCCGAGGCTCGACGCCGCTTGCTGACGTCATCCTGGGCGACCCGCTTCGAGCGGGCGAGCATGCGCAGTGGTGGCGAACGGCCGTTAGCTGGCTGGGTGGGAACTCAACCGGCTTTACGGTGTCGCTGGTGTGTGTGTGTGTGTGTGCCTGAGTGCGTATATGTTAGGTTGCCTGTAGGAATGTAGAAGCGTATGTGTGTCAGGTTGACTGCATGTATGTAGCAGTGTGTGTGTGTTTTAGGCTGCATCCATATATGTGCATTGCGTGTATATGTGCTGTATGTGTCAGGATGTCTTCATGTGTGTAGCAGTGTGTGTATTAGGTTTGTATGTATGTGGAAGTGTGTCAGGTTGCGTGTGTGCGCATCATGTGCGTGTGTGTTGTATGTATGTGTCGTGATGTAGCAAGTTCTCCTGTATATGTGTTGCTTTATCAATTCTTGTTTAATTTGCATAATCTGGTTTCCATACACCTTGTCTAACTCCGCTTGGAGCTGCGCTAATTTCCGTTCCGTTTCTTTTCCCATTTTTTTTTTTTGCATTATACCAGGTTTCTGAAAAGTTTTCTTCATTTTTCTTTTGGAGTTCTTTGATTGTCTCCATGAACTGTTTAATTTCTATGCAACATTACTTCACTTTTTGCTTAGAACCAGCTAGTTCAAGGTTTAAGCTTTTGGTTTCTTGGTCTTTTTGTTTTGTTTTTTCGAGACAGGGTTTCTCTGTAGCTTTGGAGCCTGTCCTGGAACTAGCTCTTGTAGACCAGGCTGGCCTCAAACTCACAGAGATTCGCCCGCCTCTGCCTCCCGAGTGCTGGGATTAAAGGTGTGCGCCACCACCGCCCGGCGGAGATAAATCCCAACACACATGTCAGATGTGTTACAGCTCACAACCTGTAACTCCAGCTCCAGGGGGATGTGACGCTCCTGTCCTCTGAGGGCACCTGCTCACATGTGCACACCCTCCCCCTCCCACATAATTAAAAAATAACAAAAAATACCTAAAAGAGTTCGAGGCAAAGTCATGGAGAATGAATGACTTAGATGTTGCTATTGCTGTGCTCAGATTACAACCCCCAGAGAGACCACCAGAGAGGCCAGACTGTAATAAGTAAGGTTTGTTAGCATACTATGAACTAGTTCGGAACTCATCTCCAACCCTCGTTGCAGTGAGGTAGAGAGGAGTCAGAGCTCCTCTGTGGGCTTAGCTTTTAAAGGCAAGAATTACAAGAAGGCCTTTTGAAGTTGCTTTGGCACGGGAGCAAGGTCTTTTACTCTGTCCCATCCTTCTATGTCTTGTTCTTTTTCTTAGAGCAAGGCCATACTGTTCCTGAGTCAGGCCATCTTTATCAGCCTATACCAGGTGGCCGGGCGTAATTTCTCAGGTGGTGGTGGGGAGGCCACTATCTTCCTGGGAACAAGCTAGTCTGGGTTTTTATTTTTAAAACATTTTGCTAAATCAAGACAACTTTAAGATACCATCTTACACCTGTCAGAATGGCTAAAATCAAAAACACCAATGATAGCCTTTGCTGGAGAGGTTGTGGAGAAAGGGGTACACTCATCCATTGCTGGTGGGAATGCAAACTTGTGCAACCACTCTGGAAAGCAGTGTGGAGGTTTCTCAGGAAATTTGGGATCAACCTACCCCTGGACCCAGCAATACCACTCTTGGGAATATACCCAAGAGAGGCATTATCATACAACAAAAGTATATGCTCTACTATGTTCATAGCAGCATTGTTTGTAATAGCCAGAACCTGGAAACAACCTAGATGCCCTTCAATTGAAGAATGGATGAAGAAAATATGGAATATATACATATTAGAATACTACTCAGCAGTAAAAAACAAGGACTTCTTGAAGTTTGCAGGCAAATGGATGGAAATAGAAAACACTATCCTGAGTGAGGTAAGCCAGACCCAAAAAGAGGAACATGGGATGTACTCACTCATATTTGGTTTCTAGCCATAAATAAAGGACATTGAGCCTATAATTCAGGTTCTTAGAGAAGCTAAATAAGGAGAACCCAAAGAAAAACATATAGGCACCCTCCTGAATATTAACCTTCATCAGGCGATGAAAGGAGACAGAGACAGAGACCCACATTGGAGCACCGGACTGAAATCTCAAGGTCCAAATCAGGAGTAGAAGGAGAGAGAGCACGAGCAAGGAACTCAGGACCGCAAGGGGTGCACCCACACACTGAGACAATGGGGATGTTCTATTGGGAACTCACCAAGGCCAGCTGGCCTGGGTCTGAAAAAGCCTGGGTTAAAACCGGTCTCGCTGAACATAGCGGACAATGAGGACTACTGAGACCTCAAGAACAATGGCAATGGGTTTTTGATCCTACTGCACCTATTGGCTTTGTGGGAGCCTAGGCAGTTTGGATGATCACCTTACTAGACCTGGATGGAGGTGGGTGGTCCTTGGACTTCCCACAGGGCAGGGAACCCTGACTGCTCTTTGGGCTGACGAGGGAGGGGGACTTGATTAGGAGAGGGGGAGGGAAAAGGGAGGCGGCGGTGGGGAAGAGACAGAAATCTTTAATAAAAAAAATAAATAAAACATTTTGCTAGAAAATTCCTTCTCTTGAGAATAAAGGGTGAGGGTCTCACAGTTATACAAGTGAAAAATTAGGCATTGCATTTATTCAGTGGAAGAGGAACAAGGAAAATAAATAGGTAAGTCCAGACGTTATGACTGAAGTGGGAAATTATGTCTATGCCTGATGGTTCCTTTTCTTCAGAGTCAAGAACCTCAATGTTGGGAGGATGGGCTAATATAGGTAGGAGGTAAACAGAAGATAGTGAAGGAAAAGGCTCCATCCATCCATCCATCCATCCATCCATCCATCCATCCATCCAGAGCAGTGACGAGGATCAAATTCAGGGCCCTTTGTCTGTTCTAGGCTAACATTTTCCCAGCGGGCCACAGCTTCAATCCATCCAAACCAGACTTTCAAATGTAAGAACCTGTAACCTTTAGCTTTCTTAGAAGAATAAACATGCAAATTAAGGCTATAAAATTATTTTATTTCAAATGTGAAAATATAAAAACTGCTTGCATAAAAATTTGAGAGTATTGACACATCCAAACTTTAAGGTCTAGCTTAATCAATGTACTCAAACTCGGTTGAGATAATATTCATAGCAGACACAAACATGTAGAATTGTAATCCTTAAGAGGTTTATAATTCTGGGGGAAATAATTATATGTTACTTGATCAAAGCAGAGGACTGTAATGTCCAGTGCCGTGAACCTCACCAAACCTCTCTGCCCCAGAGGATTGGCTGATGACAGTTACAGGGTGGTGACTGGGGAAATGGCCAGAGACCTATTCCTGGCCACTAGGACTTGAGACTGAAGAAAGGCTTGCTGGGAGAACCCCAGGAAAGATGCCTTCAGGCCTGTAAGAAATCGCTCATCTTTGTCTGATTGCTGCCAGATCTCTGAACCTGTGGACCAGTCACCGCCATCGTGTGAGCAGGCCAGGACCAGTGCTACAGGCTGGTGAAAGAAGCCGCTCCCTGGTGATGTGCCCAGGGGAACAAGTTCTTAGTGGGATTATCAATGTCCTTACCTAGAGCTTTCTGTTGCTCACAGGCCAAAGCTTCCCAAGAGAAGCAAGAACTAATGGTGTAGAAAAAGTAAATACTAGGATAATTGTGACGTGTCGAGTGTTTCCAGAAACTTCTTGCAATCAACCAACCGTCTCCTTTACAGTCATTTCCAGACTTATACCGTCCCTTCCCGCTCAGGGGTTGGCTCTTGTTTTCTGTGTGTTTTTAATACTACCCCACCCAGCCATCTGTCCTCTCACAGATGGTTTCTGCAGAACAAAGTGAAGAGGCACAGGGCCAGTCCTCTTCATTTTAGCTCTCTCAGGTGTCAGCAGGGGTAGGTCTTTTACAGCCAGTGTGAAGTTGTGGCAATGAACCTTTCCCTGCCGGAGCCACACTAAGGCTCCTGACGGAGAGATTTGACAGTCTTCTGACCAAAATGCTACTAAAAAAAACAAGCTTTAAAAAAGCCATGGCATAACCTTCGCTTATTTACCTCTTGGTCATATCAGAGGCATTTCTATACATTCCTATTTTTAATAATCCCCAAAATCGTGCATGCAAAATGCTAAGCATCGTTTGGCACATGGTGCCATTAACTGTCATCACCTCCAGGGGTCGACTTAGATGAAATCACCACACTCTACCCAACACTGACTGTGCCCCAGTCGTCCCGAGGCTCTTGAGCTCGGCAACAAGTCGGCCTTCCTACACCCTCGTGAATATAACACCCCTGCCTCTCTCATCTCAGAGCTACTGCGTGCCTTTTATTTTCATAAACAAGCAGCAATTTTAGCATTCCTTATGACAAAAAACCCATACGAAAAGGCAGGCATTCCTAGTGAGCTTCCTGGGCGGAGAGGTTTCTCTGTTAACGCTGGCAGGGTCTGGTCATCCACCATCTTCAGGGTCTCACCGTTCAGTTGGACAAATCTACGGGAAGGAGAGACACGCTTGAGTTAGGCAGGATGTGCATGCACTCTGGCCCCGACAAAAGTTGCAAAATAGTTTTAAACCAAGGAGGACTTTGGCAGCAGCTGGCGCTGTTATTTTGTATCTCAGCAGTAGGTGAGACCAGGTGTTTGACAAACTTCAAACTATGGTGGGAAAGTAACTGAGCCAGAGAGCATCCGGCTCTGTAGAGAAACATGCACAAATGGTGTACCCATTTTCCCATCCTATAGCTCAGGCTGGCCTCAGACTCCTAGTGACCATCCTACCTCCACTACTCCTAGGTTCTTCATCTTTTTCTTAAATGTTTTTTGTTATATATAATGATTGAGAGGATTGATAAGTTATTTTTATGCCATTCATGGAATACATGTGATGCATGCATAATAGTCATCAATCTGCTTGTATACAATAAGCACTATGAAGATGTTAGATACACCATTTTTCATACAAATAAATGTAACAAGCCAGGCCTGTGGTCCTAGCACCCAGGAGGTGCAGGCAGGAGTTCAGAGCCAGCTTTGACTACACAGCTTATTCAAGGCAACAGGAGACCCTATCTCAAAAACTCCAAAAACAACAAAACCTAGCCAAAGTAATCCATTATATCATCTTACTTTTAATATCTCGACATTCATTCTGTCTTTCTATGCATATAAACACATTTTACTTTAACGACAGTGGGTGTAGTGTACATATTTTCTTCTTTTAGATTTATTTATTTCATGTGTAGGAGTGTTGTATCTACACACCAGCAGAGGGCATCAGATCCCATTATATCCACTGGTGTGAGCCATCATGAGCTTGCTGGGAATTGAACTCAAGACCTATGGAAGAGCAGCCAGTGCTCTTAACCACTGAGTCCTCTCTCCAGCCTTGTATATATTTTCTTAAAACTTCTTTTCATTTAATACATCCTAATGTTCGTTCACATCGGATAGTACCCATCAACTATATTATCTTAATGGACACACAGGATTCTATGATATAAATTCATTAGTACATTTACTTAATCCTCTACTTTTAAATACCTTGTTTCCATGTGGCATTATCGTGTTTTTCTTTCCTTTCTGAGAGGTTCTTTCTTTATAGCTCTGGCTGGCCTGAAACTCACTGTATAGACTGGGCTGGCCCCTCACCTGTGGGCCATCCCCCCCGTTTCTGCTTCCCAAGTGCCGGGACTATAGGTCTGCATCATCAGGCCTGGTTTGTACTTTTTGTATCCTGGTTCTTGTTTTAAAGCTCCTCACCTCTTCTTCTAAGACTGGATCTCACTATGTAGCTCTGACTGGCCTGACACTCGCTCTGTAGACCGGGCTGCCTTTGACCTAACAGGTCCACCTGCCTCTGCCTCCCCAGTGCTGGGATTAAAAGTGTGCTCCACCACTTCCTGCCCCACCTCCCATCCTCACTAGGGTCAGAGGGTAGAAACTGGTTCCACATAACCTTCGTTAGATGCTCAGCTCTCAGTCCCACGACTCAAGACATCCTAACAACATGCCTCAAGTGTGCCAGGGGCTACCACCATATCTAGACATCCTAACGACAGCCTCAAGTGCGCCAGGGGCTACCACCACATCTATTCTAAGGTGGATTCAGTCCACAGGCTTTGGTTTTGTTTTTATGCTAATATATCACATCAAGTTTATATGAGGTAGGGCAGGAACTATGACCATCTTCAGGAAACCCCAAGCAAAAATAGGTCTTGAAAAATATCTCCGAATGGTGGTAGTAAGAGTGTTCAGATGAAATGAAGGGCCATTTGAGAATGCCTACCAAAGCTGGGTAGTGGTGGCGCATGCTTTTAATCCCAGCACTGGGGAGGCAAAGGCAGGTGGATCTCTGTGAGTATGAGAGCAGCCTGGTCTACAGAGTGAACGCCTACCAAAGTCCTCGGATCGATTCAGTGTTTTGCTACCTCAATTTGAAGGGAAACTTGATTACTATGACTTAATAGTGCTCCACCTGTTCTGGCTGCGTGTTAATCAGCTGATAACCAGCCAGCCGCGCTCTAAGGAAGGGTGTTTAAGTGGATTCAGCCGTGAGGGTAGGGTTTTATCTGAGGGAAGTAACTGGTTCCACGTTTTTAAGATAGAAACAGAAGGATAAGGAAATAGAAGCTAGGTCTGTTGAACTGTAGGTGAGATAAATGTTCAAAAAAATTAGTAAACAGCAGGTTTGGCAGAATTGAGGAGCCTTGGGAAAATTCACCTGAGATAAATACATAAATGCTGTTTTCACTTAAAATATTTTCATTCACCGGGTGGTGGTGGTGTACACCTTCAATCCCAGCACTCAGGAGGCAGAGGCAGGCGGATCTCTGTGAGTTCGAGGCCAGCCTGGTCCACAAGAGCTAGTTCCAGAACAGGCTCCAAAGCTACAGAGAAACCCTATCTCAAAAAAAGCAAACAAATATTTTCGTTCGAGGCTGGTGCATTGGCTCAGCAGCTAAAGCATTGCTGCAAAGCCTGCCACCCTGAATCTGATTCCTGGGACCCACACGGTGGAAGACAGAACCTCTGCATGCTGTCCTTTGATCCCTGCACTCAGGAACGCGCGTGCACACACACACACAATGTATTTAGAAACAATGGAAACAATTTACCTAGAAGCTCATTTCCAGCCGTTTTTCTTACTCTATTCCACTCCCCCACCCCCCATGACTTCAATGCTGCAGGAGAACCCATCCAGCTCTGTGTGACGTTTTATTCCCCCGCCACACACACACACATGCCCTTCAGACGAGTGGTTCCGTGCCATTGGCTGTCTAAGTATCTTTTCAGAACACTCTAAATGCTCTGCACTTGATAAACGTCAGCCACAAACCCCTTATCTGTAATGGTGTGTTGGCCGCAAGATTGCTAGGGTAATGATGGCACCAAGCTTGTGGGAGGAACCAACCACTAACTGATCTGACCCACTCCACGACATGGAACCCACATTGAGACTGCTTGGGTGACCAAGAACCTGAGACTAGGTTCCTAAGGGACCTAGGGCCAAACCAAATATCACTGATCTAAACAAAGAACAAAGTGTAGAGATAAAATGACTCCTCATGATATCCTGATACACTCATTGATCAGCGCCTTCTTCAGTTGTCATCAGAGAAGCTTCCTCCGGCGTGGGAACACATAGAGACCATAGCCAGACAGCACACAGAGAGGGAGCGACCTTGGAACAGTCAGCCATAAAGGGGATGTCTCCATCAAATCCCCTCCTTTAGGGCTCAGAGAACCCCACAGAAGAGCAAGGGCAAAGAGGGTGAGAGTCAGAGGGGATGGAGACACCAAGGACAAGACCTTCTAAATCAACACGGCAAAGCGCAGGAGCCTCCCAGAGCCTGAAACGGCACACACAGGGCCTGCACAGGTCTGTACCAGGTCCTCTGTGCGTATACTATGGCTTCCAGTTGGGTGCTTTTATCTCCTGAGTGTGTGAACAAGTGGCTCTCTGATGCTTGGGCCTTCTCAGCTTTTTCTTCTGTTGGTTTGTCTGTCCAACTCTGATGTGATAGTTTTTGGTTTATCTTATAGTTTGTTTAGTTATATATTTTTTAAGATGAATGAATGAATGAGTGAATGAATGAATGGAGGCCTAGCCACCAGGGTAAAGGTTAAAGGGAGGAAATGAGTTTTCTGCCACGGTGACACAGCAACCTCTCCAGGGCAGGCCTCCTGTCCTGGAGGAGCTGACAACATAATCAACTCCACGGCTGTTCTGTGTCCTTTTATTTGGTTACAGTGTGCTGGGTTTTGTTTGTTTTCTTTTTGGGGTATGGCTTTATTTTGTTTTCTTAGTCTTGGGGGTTTGTTGTTATATTGGGTTTTTGTGCTTTTTTTTGAAAAAGAACCTAAACTTGAGTGGGTAGGGAGAAGATCTGGGAGGACTTGGGGGAGGGGAAGAATAGGATCACAAATATTTAATTTTTAAAATTGTTTTAAATAATAAAAAATATTTAAAAAATAATCTAAATACACTGAATGGATCTTGATATGTGAAAATATTTGGGACTACAGATTTTCTTCTAAGACTAGTTTGTGTCCATATCTTTCTATGTTGGCCTCTTCCACGCGTTACACTTGTACAAATGAATATCTATATATAGAATATATGAAATAAAGAGGGTTAGAATGTAAAAGTTGCACCTTTTTCTCTCCATTAAAAAAAAACCCTCTCGCTGGGCAGTTATGTGCACACTTTTAATCCCGGCATCCAGGAGGCAGAGGCAGGAGGATATCTGCGAGTTCAAGGCCAGCCTGGTCTACGAGAGCTAGTTCCAGGACCAGCTCCAAAGCTACAGAGAAACCCTGTCTCGGGGAAAAAAACAAACAAACAAGCAAACAAAAAACCCCAAACCCTCTGTATTCTGATAAAAGTAAGTAAACGTACACAAAGTTTGCCGTCAACAAGAAAGTGACTCACTTGGAAAGTAACCCCTCGGGTCCAGGCTTTAGGAGGTACTTGTCCACTGGCTTGTTAAACAGTTGGTATGGCAGCTTCACGTGCTTGGTAACATTATGGAGGTTCAAGGCATACAGAGTTAAATCTCCGTCCTGATATCTTGGGCTAAAAGTGAACAGATTAATTTAGTTAATTATTTGTCTGACTTATACAATGGAGAACTTGAACACTGAACTGTCAGAGATTCTGAGTGCCCGTATTCGTAACGGTGGTGGGACCTATCAGCATCCTTTCCCAGGAGGATGTTAGACCAATCTTGTGGCCTTGTTTTGAAAACAAGGAAAGAACTGTTCCTCACATCCCCACCTCCCGAGCTGGAACACTAAGAGCTTTGCCACCGTGAGCTCCAGAAGGCCATAGCCAGACCACATATTTTTATGTATAGGAAGGTTTAATGATAGCAAGATCTACAGTGAATTCCAGTTATAAACTGTTTAAACAAGAGCTATTCCTGGTCTTATAAAAAGACTAAACTAAGCCTGGGCTGCTCTTCCGGAGCCCACAAGGCAGTTCACAACTGTTGTAACTCCAATGTCAGGAGAACCGATGCCCTCTGCTGACCTCCAGGGCACCAGATACAAACATGGTACACAAACATATACAGGCAAACACCATACATATTAAATAAAAATAATTAAAAAAAAGACTGAAATGGGGCTGGGGAGATGTGTAAGCTGGTAACATGCTTTCTCCATCTCCAGAAACCCTGTGGGAAGCTGGCTCGTGCTGGTCATTCCCGTGACGGCGTCATGGCAAGGAGAGACATGTGACTCTCTGGAGTGTGCTGGCCGGCTAGCCTAGCAAGCCTGGCAAAGTTCCAGGCAAATGAGAGACCCTGTCTCTAACAAAAGGTAGACGGCCCTGAGGAGGGACCCTGAGGTCACTGACTTTGTCACCCATACACTTGTATGTACATGCACACACGTGAACACACAGTGCACCCCTATGTGATCATGCGATATCACACAAAATGAAGACAACTGAACAAAGGCCAAGTGTGGTGGTGTATCCCCTTTCTCAGATCTGAATTCAAGGGCCAGCCTGGTCTACATAGCAAATTCCAGGCCGGCCAAGACTACCTAGTAAGATCCAATTTCAAACAAGACAAACAAAAACTACATCTGTGGACTTTTTCAGAATTTCCCTACTTCATACCATGACCTTCACCATTCAGAGTCCCCAGTCCCCAGGAATGGAGGACGCTAGGTGGCCTTTTGGGCTAGTATAACCCGGCTGCCATGACAGATTGGAACTCAGATAAGGGAAGCCCTGGGGTTTGGGAAACTCTTTCTACCTAAAGTCAGAGTACAGGACTGGGGACATCTGCATGGCCTCTGGCTCTAGAAACTGTGGTCACAATTCAAAAATATTTTTTTTGTTTGGTTTACTTCTGGGAAGGACAAATGACGTGCCACATGTGTGGAGGTCAGAGAACAACTCATGGTTCTTGTCCACCACCTGTGGTGTCCAGCTCAGTCCCTGCATGTCCTCGACCTGCTGAGCTGTCTGCTGACCCAGTTACAGGTTAAAAAGGAATCTCTGAGTTAAAGATGTTAGGTTTATTTACTTGTGTGCATGTGCACACAGGGAGGGCAGAGGACAATTTTCAGGGTCGGTTCTTTCCTTCCACCGCGTGGGTCCCAGGGGTGGAGATGGGGTGGAGATGGGGGGCTTTGCCATGAGTCATCTCCCCAGCCCTTTCTCGACAGATTGAGACTGTTGTTATTGTCGATACTTTTCCCTTCCTTGGTAAATAAGGAGATCAACACAGCCACAGAATTGGATATTCATACTTATTCCCGATCACAGGTACGCATACTCCCTCAAGGGATCCGCTGCTCATCTAACGTGCTGATATTTAACTTGTGTGCCACCCCTAATGAAATTCAGGATATGTTTTCACTACAGACTCTAACAATTAAAATCCTTATGTAAATCTTTGCTGGCTTGCAAATGTCTATGCTGAAACAATTGTTTTGTTTCTTTAATTTAGTTTTGTTTTTCAAATTGGGGTTTCTCTTTGCCTTGGCTGCCTGGAACTTGCCCTGTAGACCAGGCTGGCCTCCATCTCAAGGATCCACCTGCCTCTGTCTCCCAAGTGCTGAGATTGAAGGTGTGCGCACCACTGCCTGGCTTGATTTTTTTTAATTTAAAAACCATATATATATACTGTGTGTCAAATGCCCTAAAACTAGAGTTACAGACAATTGTGAGTCACTGTGTGGGTGCTGGGAATTGAACCCAGATCCTCAGCCAGTGCGCATAACTGCTGAGCCATCTCTCCAGCCCTTATTTAAGCTACTGTGTCTGTGTGTGTGTTCTCGTATATGTGTGCTCCTGTACACGAGCACATATATACAAATGTGCTTGTGTGTATGGTGGCTAGAGACAACATTAGATGTTTTCTTCAGTTGCTCTCCATCTTTTCTTTCTTTTTTGAGAGACGGTCTCTTGTTGGCTTGGAGCTCATGAATTCAGATAGACTGGCCAATCAGCACACCCCGGGGCCCTTTTGTCTCTTCCCGTTGTCATGACTACAGGCATACACTGCCACATCCAGCTTTTTCTATGTGGATGCAGAATATTGAACTCGGGTCCTCACGCTTCCGCTTCCCAGAAGCACGTCCCCGGCTGAGCCACATCTACCCGGCCCTGCTAGAAGTCTTTGGAAGTTAGATTCTGGTATCACGAAGACAAAAAAGAAAGGATAAGGAGAGGTGAGATCCATTACACAGCTAGCGGGCATCTGGGGTGTTGGACAGGAAGTTTTCTGCTTACTAATCTAGACTTGCTGGGGGAAGGCTGTGTTTTGTACTTACTGGTGGGTGTTTGTGCAATGGAGATACACTCGAAGTTTGCTTCTGGCTGGGCCCTTCACACGCACCATTAGCACCTGGGGACCTACCAGTTTCTTGAACAGAAGAGATAGCCAGTAATCCTGTCATTTGGGGGAGGGATGGAAAATAGAGTTCTGGTTATTTTCTTATTCATATTTTGACAAGTCGAGTAAATAGCTATCCTACAAGGTCCCAAAGATATCTATGAACACAATGAATGGGATATGTTCTGATCCGAATAAATCAACTCTCATAATATTTTCAATAACAAAAAATTGAAATATTGGCTAAATATATTTAAATCATTCCCTTAAAAATTATTCTTAGAGTCAGGTGGTTGTGGCGCATGCCTTTAATCCCAGCACTTGGGAGGCAGAGGCAGGCAGATCTCTGTGGGTTTGAGAGAGTCTGGTCTACAGAGCTAGTTCCAGGACAGGCTCCAAAGCTACAGAGAAAGCCTGTCTCGAAAAACAAAAAACAAACAAAAGAGCCATGTGTGGCACAATTAGCTGAGAGGGCCTCTACAGATCACCCCAGGGGTGTGTGCATGCATGTGCGTGTGTGCATGTGTGTGTGCGTGTATGTGCACACAACTCAAAAGAAGAAATTAAGAATCAGGAATCACTTTTAAAATATTGTCCACTTGCCAGGTGATGGTGATGCACACCTTTAATCCCAGCACTCGAGAGGCAGAGACAGGTTGGTCTCTGAGAGTTCGAGGCCAGCCTGGTCTACATAGTTAGTTACAGGACAGCCAAAGCTGTTGTACAGAGAAACCCTGCCTTGAAAAAACAAAAGCAAAAAAAAAATTGATAATGATAATAAAATAAATAAAAATAAAATATCATCTACTAAGAGTATGCTATACATTTTATTAAACATTTGGATGGATGTTTTGCAAAGCAAGTTAAAGCTAAAATTGAGTTTGAAGCCAGCTTGAGTTACATGATCCTGTCTTTTATAAATGGAAAATATGTAAACATATAAGATGACATTTGAAGATCGATTATTCTAAGGATATTTTAATGGTACATTTATGCTTTTATATTTTTCTTTTATATGCATGGGTATTTTGCCTGCATTTATGCGTGGGCATTTATGCCTCGAACTCACAGAGAACCACCTGCCTCTGCCTCCCAAGTGCTGGAATTAAAGGCGTGCACCACCACCGCCCAGCTCACACGTGGCTCTTTACTGTGGGGACTGACTATTCTTAGGAGGTTAGCACAGGGCCCAGAGCAGACTCACAGGCACAGGAGGGTGGGGTCACTTACAGGCAAGGGCTCGAAGTTCTCGTCCACCAAGTGGTAGTTGCCTGCTCCGAAGAACACCTGCCTCATCACCACTTCTATGCCCATCTGGGCCGACACGCCCAGCTTATCCAGCCACCTGGGACAGAGTGACACACAGTGTCTTTAGACTGGAAAGCAACGCCATTCCACTCTAATCACACACAGATCTGTTCGTGTGTGGGAGGAACCAACAGGAAGCTGTAAGGATAGCATTAATTACAAAGAAGTCATTCAAATGAGATGGTGAACAAGGGGGCACACGCACACCCTCCCATATGACAATATGCTCTATCGAGAATGACACTAACAAGCCAGGCGGGTTTCCTCCAGGGCGAGACGACTTCTACAGAGCAGAACGAAGCTCCCACCCCTGTAGACAATTCCTCTTCTCATTCCTGTGTTCTTGCTCCTCTACCCCACAATGCATGCAGACACACACACACACACACACACACACACACACACAGCGAAGGCAGCTGTCAACAGAGGTCAAAATATGAGCCACACAGAACCACAACCAAACCGCTATGATCATCTCCCTGGCACCTTCAATGAACGTCAACTCTTCATTCTTTTCTCAATCCCTTGCACCCTCATGAACATTGAAGGGTTTGTGTTTTATTCTTACTTGTAACAAGGAAGATGGCAGGAACAAAAGTGTAAGAATGGAAGAGAAAAAAGCCCCAGGAGGCTACAGGATGAAGAGCACGGGGACAGAGAGGCGCTGAATAAGCAACCCCTGGTCTAAAGCAACCACACTCGTGCGGTGGACAACGAGGAGTCACAGACAATCCTGGCATTCACAGGTCACCCTCAAGGGTGATGACGTTTGAGAGTCTGCAGTGTTGCTCTGTGCACATTGAGCATCCTAAGAGCCGGAACTCTGGGTGACACCTTCCCTCCCCTCTTTCCTCCCCTTGCCTGCCCTGCCTCTTTCCCCACAGGGTTTCATTTGAACCCCTGATCCTCCTGCTCTGGGTTTCTACATGCCAGGATTATAGGCAAGCCTCCACCCCTGGAAAAGAGTGAGCTTTCCTAGAGAGGGACCCTGTATGGTTTGGACCTTAAATGATCTCCCAAGGGTGCTGTGCTGAAGCCTGGCCTCAGCTCTGGTGCTTGTGTTAGGTACCACGGCCTAGTTGGAAGAAGCAGACCCTTCCAAGGGTATCGGGCCCTCCTGGCTCCTTCTCTTTTGCTTCTGATCACCCACGAGGTGAGCAGTTCCCTCCACCATGTGCTTCTGCCACAGACCCAAAGGCAACGGGACCCGGTGGTCAAAGGCTGAAACCTCTGAAACAAGTCACAGTAAACATTTTCTCCTCTGAAATCATGTATCTCGGGGGTTTTCACAGCCACAGAAAGCTAATTAACAAGGATTCTTTGACCTATTTTTAGAGTGTAACTTTCTTCCCTTTGTTCTCCTGGTTGTCATTGTCGTTGTCCGACTGTGGGTAAACGTTGGGCTCTGAGCATTCTAGGCAAGTGCTCCATCCCTGAGCTATAGCCTCAAGCCTCATTTTACTTTTTGTGTTTTGAGACCTCAGTTGTGCAGTCTGGCCTTGAACTCACTCTGTAGCCCACCCAGTCAGATCTTGAACTTGCAATTCCCTTGCCCCAGCTTCCCAGAATCACAAATGTGTGTTGTCATGCCTACCCAAACTTCCTGAAACAATCCATGCGTGCAACAGTTGATTAGAGACACAATTAAGGATGTCCAACAAGGTTTAGCAAACCATTTCAGACAAAAGCATATGAGTGTTTTGCCTGCTTGTATGTCCGAACACCGGGAGCATGCCTGGAATCTGTGGAGGCTGTAAGAGGGCGTTGGATCTCCCCGGACTGGAGTTAGAGATGGTTGTGAGCCACCGCATGGGTGCTGGGACTCGCACCCCAGTTCCGTGGAGTGTAACCAGTGTTCTTAACCACTGAACCATCCCATGAGCCTGGAAAGTTCCTTTTTTGTAAGACCTGGCACAAAATTTTAGGGCTCTGTCCCAGAAGTTGTGTTTGACACAGGTTTCGGTCGACATTAGAGGATGGGGAAGAGCCGGAACCTGAGCCCAAAGCTAGGCAGCGTTCACTCACAGAAAGCCAGCAGCAAAGGTGTCGGACAGCGAGGGCGCTCCACCGCCGTAGGCAGAGCTCGTTTCTCCCAACCAGACCTTTTTGCCGGGTCGCATTTCCTTAGTCACCTGGGAAACAAGGAGAGTTCCACAGTCGTCACTGCAAACAAGTCAACCCCCGCGGTGCTGAATGTGAACAGCACGCGAGCTGCGCCTCTCCAGACTGTTAGTTACAGGTGCATTTAGAATTGCTCAGGTCTTCGCCAGTATCTCTTATGAGCCTAGTAGGCTATAGAAGGAATATAAACAAATATGGTCTGTAACAGTTCATTCTACTGAAAGGCCATTAGAAACATTTTAATTTCTAATTGCCACAACTAAAAAAGATCCAACGCTAAGGAGGAAACCAGGGAATAAGATGCAGTGCTTACCCTTTGGAATATATATATAATAGACTACAACCCAGAGACTGGTATGGATGAAAAATTTAGAGAGACTATTACCTTTAGAATTTTTTGCACAGATAAAATAAACGTGTCCAGCACATCAGAGCTCAGAAAATCTTCTTTGGTGGCAATGCGTCCATTCAAGTAGTAGCTGAATTATTCAGGAAAAAAAATGTGCAGTTTACTTCCTGCTGTTAAGTCACCAGGTCTGACCCTTGTTCTTCTTCCTACCCTTGCTCACTGCTGTTCTTTTTACAAAGGCAGAAGTCCTTCCAGAGAGGAGCTAACGTGGGGAGGGGCCGTTCTAGCCTAGTGACTCTGAGGCCCCAGTGTTACTTATTCTGTGGCCAGCATGGTTTACCTGCTTTTGTGGCTCATGGCTTAGTTGGCCATGTGCCTCCATGTTTGTAGTAACCGCCACAGTATTTAAAACATGACTCCTTTGTTCTGCTAACATTTAAAACCCTTGTGCATTGATGTTCAAGACACTGTTCATTTATTACTTGAGCTTTTTAAAGTCAATCAGCAGCCAGGCAAAAATAACTTCCTAAAAACTGGCAGGAAGTGGGACGAGAATGGGCATTGGTACTGCCTGCCTTCAGCTCCAGCACTTGGGAGGCGGAGACACGTGGGTCTCTGAGATTTCAAGGCCAGTCTGGTCTACAAGGAAAGGTCCAGGACAGTCAGGGCTACATAGACTTTGTTTCAAAAAAAGCAAAACAAAAACAAACAAACATAAAAAAGACAGGGTTTCCCTGTGTAGCTCTGGCTGTTCCGGAACTCACTGTGTAGATCAGGCTGGCTTCGAACTCAGAGATACACCTGTCTCTGCCTCCTGAAGGCTGAGGTTAAAGGTGAGTGCTACTCCCAAACCTCTAAAAATTTTTTAATATTATTTGTTTATTTATTTAGAAAAAGAGTCTCACTCTGTAGCCCAGGCTATCCTGGGACTCACGATGTAGACAAAGCTGGCCACAAACTCATAGAGACCCACCGGCCTTTGTCTCCTGAAGGCCTAGACTAAAGATGTGCATCACCACACCCAACTGATTTTTAGTTTTTATGTGTAAACATATGCTTGCATGAGTTTATATGTACCATATGTGTGTAGTGCCCTTGGAGGCCAGAAAAGGGTATTAGATCCCCTGGAAATGGAGTTACAGGCTGTTGTGAGCTAGGAACTGAACCCAGGTCCTCTGCAAGACCAGCAAGTCCAGCCCATTAGCTGCTGTCTGTCATGTAACATATCCCAGAGGCATGCAGGGTATTAACAGAAGTCAATAATGGGGACATCACGTCAGTGTGGGTACTTACTGATGCCACGTCACTGAGTCGATCGCTTCCCCGCCAGCCTTCAGGAAACTGGAAAGGAAGATCCACAGCAGGGTCAAACACCTCAAACAAGCAGATGCAAATTTCCAGAAGCGGTCCATCCCCTGGGAATGACTGAGTGTGTGAGTCTCAGGTGACACAGACGCCCTAGTCATAGCTCTGGAATTTTCAGCCAATGTTTTCTCTTTCGGTAAACAACGTAACTGCAAACTGTTTACTGATTTGGGGTACAGTGGATTCTCCACCGGGAAGGATAGTTTATCTCTAAGAAAAGTGGTTCTGCTTCCTTGCCAAGAGGGCACCTAAAGCAAAGAAGCCCCTGTCCCTCCCAGAGCTGAAGTCAGGGTCAAGGCCACTGAAAGCCAAGAAGCTAGTGCTGGAAGGAGTCCACAGCCACAAAAGAAGAGCTGCACACCGTCCACGGCCCATGACCCTGCAGCTGCAGCGGCAACTCAAATACCTCTGCAAGAGCCTCCCCAGGAGAAAGGAGCCTGACCCCTTAGGCTAGCATCCAGCTCTCCCTGACCACTTCGTGGGAACTGAAGTCATCAACAAACTCCAGGTCATTGTTTACCTCAAGACCAACAAGAGTGAAGTCAAACCAGCTGAAAGGAATCTCTAGAACACCGATACCCCGGCCAGGCCTGATAGAAGGCACGTTACTTAACTGCCCCCTCAAAAATGCTTTGGGTGCTGTGGACAAAATTGGCATCATCTAATTTGAGTTCAGAGGGCTAATTTTTAAGTACACATTTTTTTTTCACCATTAGAAAAATAAGACACCAGGCAGTGGTGGCTCACACTTCTAATCCCAGCACTCAGGAGGCAAAGGCAGGCCAGTCTCTGAGTTCGAGGTCAGCCTGGTGTACAAAGAGAGTTCCAGGACAGGCTCCAAAGCTACAGAGAGACACCCTGTCTCAAAAAACAAAAACAGAAGCCGGGCGGTGGTGGCGCACGCCTTTAATCCCAGCACTTGGGAGGCAGAGACAGGCGGATCTTTGTGAGTTCGAGGCCAGCCTGGTCTACAAGAGCTAGTTCCAGGACAGGCTCCATAGCTACAGAGAAACCCTGTCTCGAAAAACCAAAAAAAACAACAACAACAACAACAAAAAAACAAAAAACAACAACAACAACAACAAAAAACAGAAACAGTAGAAGGCACTGGAGTGTGGTGCATACCTTTAATCCCAGCACTCAGGATGCAGAAACAGTAGAAGGCACTGGAGTGTGGTGCACGCCTTTAATCCCAGCACTCAGGATGCAGAGACAGGCGGATCTCTGAGTTCTAAGTCAGCCTGATCTACAGAGTTCTGAGACAGCCAAGGCTATACAAAGAAACCCTGTCTCAGGCGGGGGCGGGGGAGTGACAGGGAGGAGGAGAAAGTAGTTGCACACCCCCCCAAGTCCTACCTTCTCAGCAGCTTAACCGTCTTCCCTCGAGGCTGACCAATGTCAGGACCATAGAGCTTTGCATTTTTGAAAGCTGACTTTCGCAGAAGCTTACGCAACTCAACAAAATCTTCTCCCAGTTGCAGCCCATCGATGAAAACGTGAGCTTTCTTCCAGAAACTGTTGGGCTCTGGAAGACAGCAGTGCTCGCAGTCACCTAGACATTCTTTATTAAACAGAGCCTATCTGGAAGACAGCAATGCTCACAGTCACCTAGACATTCCTTATTAAACAGAGCCTACGCAAGCACAAGGCCACAAACAGTTTTCAAACTACAAGCCCAGAATCAAAAGTCAAGAAAAGGTCTGGAGAGATGGCTCAGCAGTTAAGAGCACTTCCAGAGGACCTGGGTTCATTTCCTAGCACCCACAGGGTAGCTCATCTGATACCCATACATACATGCAGACAGAACACCAATGCACATAAGAAAAGAGTCAAGAAAGGTAGGACCTCCCCTCCCACCCTGTTAATAAAGAAGAGAGTTTAGAAACATTTTAATTATGGCACAAGGAGGGAAGAAACAAATTGAAGTTACTAATAGATGTTAAACCAATGGGCATTTGGGAAACAGTTTATAGACATTATTTAGTAGCCTGATTTATTATTTACCTACAAGGAACAAAAGAAAACGAAGGGCTGGAGAGACAGCTCAATTGGTAAAATACCTACCTCACAAGCAGGAGGACCGAGAATGATTTCTTAGAATCCGTGTAAAAAAGTCATATATGGTGGCCCGCTTGTCAGACATGGTGGGTCACTTGTCGGACATGGTGGCCCACTTGTCAGACATGGTGGCGGTGGCCCCTTGTCAGACATGGTGGCCCACTTGTAAGCCCAGCACTGGAGAGGCAGAGACGGGACGATCTCTGTGGCCTCGTCTACAAAGTGAGTTCCAGGCCAATGAGAGACCATGTCTCTCTCACACACAAATAGGTAGAAGGCACCCAAGGAAGGACACGCTAGGGTGTTCTCTGTCCTTTGCACGCTCATGCATATGAGTACCTGCACACAAGCATGTACACATGCACACGCGTGCACACACACACATATACTCGAGGCAAAGAAAGAAAACAAGAAAGGAAAGGAGTGGGCAGGGAGAAGAATTTCCCGTGCAGAGCAGAGCCTGTCCTAAACAGCTGTGCTCATTAAATGTCTGCATCTTATTTCTGTACGTCATATTTAGCTTTATTGCTTGATGCACAGAAAATTCTTATATATTTTGAACAAACCTGACTAATCATTAGCATATTAGTCAGAACTTATAAATTCCTTGAGACTGGAGAGATGGCTCAGCAGTTAAGAGCACCGACTACTCTTCCACATGACCTGGACCCGCCTGGCCGCTCACAACTGCCTATAATCTATCGTGGCAGCTTCTAGACAGCTTGAGCATATAGTGGAGGCTGGAGTGGGGTTTGGAGTGTATTAGCTATTTTTGTTGCAATAATTGAAAGAAACTCATGGAAGAAATAATTTCTTTTGTTTTTATGGTTCCAAAGGTGAGGCACGGCAGTAGGTGGCCAGCACAGGCAGCCGAGAGGTCACATCTTAGTCACACAGAGAGGAGGGGAGAGAGAGAGACTGAATGTGGGGTGCTTCCTCTAGCAAGACTGCACTTCCTCCACAAAGCAGTTCTTCCAATAGGGGACCAAGTTGCACACACACCGCAGCCAATGCGGGCAGTTCTCATTCAAACCACCACACGGAGATTACCTGACAGACTAAGAAACAAAGGAAGAGAAGGAGAGAAGCAAACCATCACCCTCACAGTTTTATTTGCTGAGTTTTATTTGCTAAGCACAGTACATTTAAAAGTCTGCAAAGCCCAAGGGAGTCTGGGAGCTGGGGAGTCCGACGGCCCCAGTTGTTTTTCTTACCTCAGAAATGACATAAGGGTGTGCTTGCAGAATGGTTCAGCTTGGCAAGCATTTATCACACAGCCCTTGAGGGGTGGGAGGAGAGAACCAACTCCACAGAATTGTCCTCTGAGCTATGCCGGTGTGTGCTGTGGCCCATGACCTTTCCTGTCACACACTTAACAATCTAAAAATGTGAAGGGCAGTGCTGAGGACAGGGTTTCTCTGCGTAGCCCAGGCTGGCCTCGATCTCACAGAGATCCACCTGCCTCTGCCTCCTCAGTGCTGGATAAAAGGTGTGAGCCATCACTGCCTGGCTCAAGACACATTTTTTTTTTTAAAAAGAAAAAGAAAACTTAATGATCAACATAAAGGTGGGGTGAGGGCTCCGGGAGCACGGTGCTGGCTGTGGGAAGCAAGAGGGCCTGAGTTCAAATCTTCGACATCCACACGAAATGGTTGGTGTGGGAGCGAGCCTAGAATCCCACTGCTGCAGGGCAGAGCTCAGAATCCTAGGGCTCAGAGGCTGTCCAATTTAGTTACTAATCACCAAATTCTAAATTCAGTAAGAGACCCTGCTGCAGACAAGGTGGAGACCGACAGAGGACCCACCTGACCCGACATGCATGGTGCACAAATGGCGCATGTGTACACACACACACACACACTTGCATACACACGCGCACACACACACACACACACACTCAACACACCCATGAACTGGATTTATCCAGAGGCTCTCTGCTGATGCGGTTCCTTCCATTGCTGAGCACGTGCATGAATGTGTCTAGGGAGAAGTCTGTTTACTAACATGGGAAAGAATATCAGAACAGGACAAATAACAGCGAGGGAATTCCTTCATGAATGAAACGGTCCCGGGTACGTACCGTTGCCCAGTTCCCAGGAGATGTTGTAACCCTTGTAAGCGCAGTAGTCCAGGAGCAGCTGAGCGTTGGAGCTGTTCCACCGCAGGTCTGGAGTTCTTAGTAAAGCATTGAGACCAAAGATCAGGTCTAACCCCGAGCACTTTGCAAAACTGTACAGCATGTCCACTGTGCTCCCTGGGAGACAAATGGTGGTGTTTAGTTGTGTTGGCACCGCGATGAAGACTACCTCCCAACCCATCTTCATGAGTTTTCATTCCTAAAAAATGGCTGTCATTATGTGTAAACAATGATACAAGTGGACACACAAATCAAGAGAGAAAAGCCTGTGCTGGGGTCTAGCCCCCAGCCGGTAGAGCAGCTGACTACCATGGAGGGGACCCGGGTTCTTCTATTCAGGAATCAAACTTATTATATAGCCTAGGATGACCTTGAACTTCAATCCTTTGGTCTCCATCTCCTAAGTGTTGGGATTGCAACTTTTTACTTGTGTTCTGAGAGTGTCAGCAATACAATTTTAAGATTTTAAACTTTTTATTTTATGTGTCTAAGCAACTACCCATATGTGCCTGCATGTATGTCTGTGTACCACCATACACATGCAGTCTTCAGAGGCCAGAAAAGGATGTCGAGTTTCCTGGAACTGGAGTTACAGGTGTTTGTGAGCTGCCATGTGGGTGCTGGGAATTGAACCCAGGTCTTCTGGAAGAGCAGCCAGTGCTCTTAACCACTGAGCCATCTCTCCAGCCTCAGCAATACAATTGAAGTGTATTCACTGAATTGGGTATTATAGGTGTTTTTCATATGAATTCTCCAATCGTTATTCAGCAGAAATTCCCTCAGGAACTCTTCTAGTTTGGAAACAAACAAACACCTCTCTATCCGGTCAGTGTCAAAACTTCCTCCTTAAAAGCAGCTTTGCTCTGTTTGGCTGCAACGTCTTTGGCTCGAATGACCTTCATAATCACTATGGCGAAGCCCCACGTCCAACACTGCTGACGAAGGGTGCTGAGGGGCACAACTCCAGTGAGCGTTAGGTGTGGCATTTGCGGTGTCACTTTTACAGCACTGTGGCCAATCAGCAAGGGGTGACACACACTGGGACTTGAGACACTCTGGAGTGTAGCCACTAGCACTCCACTAGGTCTTACAGCCTCACCTTGGGACAGCCTTGAGCTTGGGATCACAGAGCACACACAAACTTCCACACTCGCTTTCCTATGAGGTCCAAACGGCACCAAACAGTTAGTGCTGCCCAACTGCACACTGGGTTTGTGGTGGCTGTTTCCCCACAGTTCTTAGTAATACACGTAGACCAAAGAGCAAATGCAGCCCTACGCACTTAGCAAAAGCGTAGAGCTGACTCTAGAGCCTGCTGCAAACCGTAGCTCAGTTACCGCAGTTACACTCATGACCGCCTGCCTGTTGCAAAAGTGTGACATAGAAAGTTCTCTGGATCAGAAATCTGCCAACCGATTAAGATAGGTTCCACCTCTCTCACTCACAAACAAGAATGGGAGTGCTGTGGAACAGGCAACATGAATTGCTCTTGTTGTTAACAAAAAACTGATTGACCAATGGCGAGGCAGGATTTCCAGGACAGAGAGAATGCTGGGGAGAAGGGCAGAGACAGACAGACAGAAAGGAAGCAGGACATGAAAGAGAGGTAAAAGCTATGAGTCTCGGGGCAGCACAAAGATGAATAGAAATGGGCTAATTTAAGTTGTAAGAGCTGGTTAGTAATAAGCCTGAGCTATCAGGCTTATATATAATTATATTTATAATAATTATATAATTATTACTTATAATTAATAAGTCACTAGTGGTTATTTGGGAGCACCTGCCAAGACACAGGGAGACTTCACCTACATAGGAGCAACAGGTCTACCCTCCAGGGTGTGGATCTACAGTCCCCAAACGAGGACCAGACACATTTATAACAAAGACCAAGGCTAAGAGCCAGGCTTAGTGGCAGAAGCCTGTGATCCCAGTACCTGGAAGTCTAAGGCAGAAGAATCAACAGTTTGAGTGTAGCCTGGGCTACAAAGTGAAACACTATCTCAAAGAACAACAACAGAACAAACATGAAAACTTTTTGAAACTAAGCAACCAACCACCCACCCTTTACAGGTGTAAGGCACTGTCCCTGTCTTTCCCTTATCATTCCCAAGAGTCTCACATGCTTGCTGGGCAGAGTATCTTCCACTCATGTCTCTCTCTGCCTCTGTTTCTTATTCTTCCAAATGGACCGGGAGCTTATGTATGCTATACATCCCTTAATAACACAGCAAACAGTAATAGCTCCTGGCACAAAGGTAATATACTTCTGAGTTCAAATACGGGCTTAAAAATCAATATAAGGGGGCCAGAGATACGGGCACAGCAGGTAAAGGAACTTGCCACCAAGCTGACGACCTGAGTTTGATTCCCCAGGATCCATAAGGCAGAAGGAGAGAACGAACCTCTGTACGTTGTCCTCTGACAGCCACAATTTGATATTCTCTCTCTCTCTCTCTCTCTCTCTCTCTCTCTCTCTCTCTCTCTCTTTCTCTCTTTCTCCCTCTCTCTCTCTTTCTCTCTTTCTCCCTCTCTCTCTCTTTCTCTCGTAGAGAGATCTTTGGGATGACCATAAGGCAGATGACACATTAAAGAAACAGGACGGGATCTTTCCCTTTAGTTTACAATATAAATGGACATAAAGGCATTCAGCATGGAGCTGCATGCTGAGGGGGATGGGAAGGAAGGAAAGTGGACTGCTGGCTCTTTAAACTGAATCAGTAGAAAAGGGAGACTGTCCTCCTGTAGTTTGTCCTGAACCGGATCTGCAACTTCTGCCTAAACAGGTTTACAATTCAAATGCTTTTGTCTTTTACTTAAGACAGTAATTCTCAACCTGTGTGGGTCATGACCCACTTGGGAGTCATGCAAGACCATTGGAAAACACAGATATTTACATTACAATTCATAACAGTAGCAAAATTACAGTTATGAAATAGCAATGAAAATAATTTTATGGATGGGGGTCACCACAACATGAGGAACTGTATTAAAGGGTCGGAGCACTAGGAAGGTTGGGAACCACTGACTTAAGCAGATTCAAGAAGACCTGTGTCAGGAAAGCTACTTGTATTTTCTTTTCTGTTTGTATGAGCGTGCATATGTGTGTGACTGTGTGTGCACTTTATTACCGCCAACATAGTGACCGACTATGCTATACCAGTTACATGATGGGAAGAGGAGGCCATCTCTGCAGAGACAGCAAAGATACTGCAAACCTACAACCTCGGTAACATAGGATGCGTCCTAGCTGATCTGTTTAAGAAACTAAAGATGGGGTTGGAGAGATGGCTCAGTGGTTAAGAGCATTGCCTGCTCTTCCAGAGGTCCTGAGTTCAATTCCCAGCAACCACATGGTGGCTCACAATCATCTGTAATGAGGTCTGGTGCCCTCTTCTGGCCAGCAGACATACACACAGACAGAATATTGTATACATAATAAATAAATAAATATTTTTTTAAAAAAAGAAACTAAGGATGCTTAATATGACCCCTCAAAATGGAAATCCACTCATTACCTGGCACCACGTGGTCTCCTCACACACCCATATCATGATTTCTTACAAATAAGACCATACCACTGTGGCATTCTAGTTCTTTCTGCCATTCCTGTAGTGGAGTCGAGATGGCCGAATTTAACTCAACAACAAATCAAGCTTAGCGACATGTCTGAGAAGTTTCCACTCCATTTAAGAAGGCCAGGGTTGGGGCTGGAAAGGCGGCTTAACAGTTAAGAGCACTGGCTGCTCTTCCAAAGAACCCAGGCTCTATTACAGCCACAAGGCAACTCTCACCTGTCTGTTACTCCAGTTCTGGGAGTCAGATGCCCTCTTTTGGCCTCTGCAGGCACTGCATGCTCGTGGTACACAGACACACAGGCAAGCAAGCATAAATAAAGAATGGCAGAGTTTAGGGAACTGTATTACTTGTTAGCACATAATCCATTTTTGCTTTGTAGTTTTTTTTTTTTCATTTTGTTTTTTGTAGGGTTTTTTGTTTTACGAGTTAGGGTTTCTCTGTGTAGCCCTGACTGTACCTTGAACTCAGTGATCCACCTGCCTCTGCCTCACAAATTCTGGGAGCAAAGGTGTGTGCCACCACACCCGGCTCATTTTTGGTTTCTTATATATCACGTTTTCCTTTACTTTATATATAAAAATATATAAAACTAAACATTGATCTGATATACTGAAATTCAGGTGGTATACAGCAAATCTTACAAAGGCAGGTAAATTAGTTTCTGTACTAAATAAACATGACTAAGAGATACTGTGAGTTGGGCTTCAGATGCAATAAACACAAAATCATAATGAAGTTCATCATACAAATTTTGATTTCTCAATACTACTAAAAGTCATATTTATACTATACCATACGGTATTTAGTATACAGTAGTATATGTCTGACATGTACATACCTTAATTTAAAAGTTTTGGGGGCTAAAGAGATGGCTCAGCAGTTAAGAGCACTGGCTGTTCTTCCAAAGGACCCGGGTTCGATTCCCAGCACCCACATAGCAGCTCACAACTGTCTGTAATTCCAGTTCCAGGGGATCTGACACCATCTCACTGACATATGTGCAGGCAAAACACAAATGCACATAAAAGTAAATATGTCTTTTTAAAAAAGAAGAACTTACTGCTTTAAAATGATAATTATCTGGCCTCAGGCTGCAACATTTTGGCTGGTGGCAGAGGGTCTTGTCTTGATTTGGGGTGGCTGTTAGCTGATGGGGTTTGTGATCGCTGAAGTTGAGATGTTTACAGCCATTTCTTAAGAGGACAAAGAAGTTTGTCTCATCAAGTGATGACTTCTCTGTACCGTGCGGTGTGGTTTGATGGCTCTCACCTGGAGAGGAGGCTTCTGCAAAGCGAGTCCCGCACTCAGACCCTGCCACTGTCTTGTCAGCTGTTTGTGCAGTAGCCGAGTTTGGCCCTGTCCTTTCCCCTGTCCACTGCCTCTTCCCCAGGAGCTGACCCATCTCACGGAATCTCATCTTCGCTCATCCCTAAGGCATAGTTCCTCAGCTGCGACAAGTTTTGTTGTCAGAGCAAATGAAACCAAGTCACTTCTCTCACCAGTTTAACATCATCTGCAGTTACTTCCTCCCAAGCGTTCCCTGCGGGTCGGAAGGACCTCCTTCCAAACTCTGACGTCCTCCCATCAATCATGAACGCCACTGACGGTACCCAGCGGTGCTGCGTAGCAGGCATGAAGACTGCCCTAGCCTGCTTGCCCATCGCCAGCAGAGCTCTGGGTGCCCTGGTGTGCGGCGAGTTTTTGAAAGGACTCTCCCCCACCCCACCCCACCCCCCCCATCAATAGTTCTCAGTGGTGGTCCTCAATATCAATCGAGCACATTATAGACAGATAAGCTGTGACTGGGCGTTGTTACATTTACAGAGCCCTATAGATCAGCACACAGATTAAAGAGGATCTTTTGAACTAGTCAATGGGCTATGGTTTCCACTTAAGGTCACCAGCTGTATTGGTCCCTAATGTTAAGAAAGCCAGGCACCACTGAAGGTTTGAAGCCAGTGTTGATGTCTCCTCTTCAGCTATGGAAGTCCTAGACTGCTTCACCAATCGCCTTATTAGAGCTTCTGGATAAGTTGCTGTGGTTATGGCATGCGCTGTTGTCCTGAGGTACCCTCAGCTCCCTTAAACCTCTTGTGTAGCATCCTTTCTTTTTTCCCTTCACAGAACTGAGGAGCACTAGGGCTTGCTCTGCCTTAGACTTCGAGCAAAGGGAGTGCTGTGGCTACTTTGATCTTCCATCCCAACCACTAACACCTCCTCGATAAAGCTGTCTGGCTTGTCTATCATCTGCATGCTCACTGGAGTAGAACTTCCAATTTTCTTAAAGAACCTTCCTCTTGCATTCAGGGCAGGGCTAATTATTTGGTGCCAGGGGCCCGGGGTTCAGTCTGCCTCAGTGTTCAATAAGCCATCCTCACTCAGTGTTCAATAAGCCGTCCTCACTATTTAATCTGGATTTTGACCAAGAGTGAGCAATGTGTGACTCCCATTTTTTCCATTTGAGTACTCAGAGGCCACTGTGAGCTGTGACTCAAACCCTGATATGCTTGTTCTTAGGAAAGAGGAGGGCAAGAGGGAAGGGCCAGGAAACAGTGAGTGGGTGAACCAGCCAACATACACACATTTATCAGTTAAGTTCATTGTCTTCTTTGGATGCACCTCAAAAACAGTTTCAATAATAACATTAAAGATTGCTGGGTGTGGTGGCACATGCCTTTAATCTCAGCACTTGTGAGGCAGAGATGGAGGAGCTTCCTGAGTTTGAGGTCAGCCTAGTCAGCGTAGTGAGCGCCAGGATAGACAGGGCTACATAGAGAGACACTGATTCAAAACAGACAAACAAGAAGCATCTGGTTATGACAGCTCGCACTCGTCATCTCAGAGTGCCCCAAGCAAGAGCATCAGACATCAGTATTTAGATGAAAACATTCCATAGTCGGTGATGAGTGCTTGCTTCATTTAAAGTCTTGTAGGACAATATCACCCTACATTGAATGGCTAGAGAGAAAAAAAAAGACAGCAAAGGCTGGTGTAGATGTGGGAGAACGGGGACACTCAGTATTTATCCACTGCTGGTGACAGGGCAAACGGGTGCAGGAACTATGGAAAGCAGTGTGCAGGCACTTAAAAAAAAAACTAGAGATATCACACGATCCAACTCTATGGCTCTCGGGCCTATATTCAAAGAACTCTGTATCCTCCTACAGATATCCTCATCCACATCCATCGAACTCTGTCCTCCTACAGATACCCTCCTGATCCACATCCATCGTCTGTGTCCTCCTAAAGATACCCTCCTCATCCACATCCATTGAACTCTGTCCTCCTAAAGATACCCTCCTCATCCACATCCATCGAACTCTGTCCTCCTACAGATACCCTCCTGATCCACATCCATCGTCTGTGTCCTCCTAAAGATACCCTCCTCATCCACATCCATTGAACTCTGTCCTCCTAAAGATACCCTCTTCATCCACATCCATCGAACTCTGTCCTCCTGAAGATACCCTCCTCATCCACATCCATCGAACTCTGTCCTCCTAAAGATACCCTCCTCATTCACATCCAACTCTGTGTTCTCCTACAGATACCCTCCTCACCACATTCATTGCTGTTCTACAGCCAGGAAAGAGAAATAGCCTAGATGTCCGTCAACAATGACTATAATGAAAATGAGCTACGCTGACATAATGGAAAGTTATTCAGCAGTTAAGAATAAAATTTGTAGCTAAACGGATGGGTCTGGAAGCAATCATTATGAGTGAAGTGACCGGACATAGAAAGACAGACGTCACATGTTTTCTCTTGTTCCTGGATTTTAGTTTTGACTCCTTCTTCATTGAGAATACCCATAGAGAAAGAGACCAAGGGGACGGTCTTCCCAAGGCCAGGCGAGGGAGTTCGGACACAGTGGTATAAAGAGGTAAGTGGGGAATAATGGAAAAGAAAGGGTTAAACTGGGGTGTGCGATGGGAACAAGGTAGCAGAGGGTTACATGAAGGGTAACAAGCAATAAGGGTATTTTTAAAAGTACTAAGATTAGGGTGTGGTGGTGCACGACTTTAATCCTTGCACTTGGAAGGCAGAAGCAGGTGAATCTCTTTGAGTTCGAGGTCAGCCTGGTTTACAGAGAGAGTTCCAGGACAGCCAAGGCTACACAGAGAAACCCTGTCTCATAAAACAAAAACCCAACAAGTCATATGGGTAGGTCAAATATTGAGCTCCCGTGCTTGGATCTGGAGCATTTCACAATGCATGTGTGCCTGGATCTGGAGTATTTTAACCTCTAGCCGGGCAGTGGTGGCGCACGCCTTTAATCCCAGCACTCGGGAGGCAGAGGCAGGCGGATCTCTGGGAGTTCGAGGCCAGCCTGGTCTACAAGAGCTAGTTCCGGGACAGGCACCAAAGCTACAGAGAAACCCTGTCTCAAAAAAAAAAATGCATGTCTCTTACTCAACCGAGATTCAAAACAGTGGACTTGGGAGGATTTCCAATTTTGAACTTTCGGATTCAGGATTTTCAACACATAGGGGTTTTCCATCCTTCTGAGAGGAGAAACAGAAGAACAAGGAAGTGTGGGTGAACTTTCGGTGTTACACTTCCACATTTTCCTTCTGCACGAAGACTATATTCATATCTTGACTCCCAAGGCTGGGTTCTGAATCTCGCTCTGTGGCCAGCAGACAAAGTGGAAGTCGAGGAAAAAGCCATACAAACTTTTTTTTCTTTTCTAGATGCTGGTTACTGAAGTCAGAGCCTTACGCATGCTCAGTGTGCTGCAGCACTGAGCTGTATGCCAGCCTCTCTCATTAACTCTCTCTGTGTGTACATGCATGTGTGTTTATGTGTGCAGTATATGTGTATGGACATGCTTATGGAGGTCAGAGGTCAACACTGAGTGTCTTTGTTTTTCATCTGTTTTTTCAAATTACCACCACCCATTAACAAATAACAACAAATAACTTTTGACAAATGACTTACTTAATGTGTGTAGGTGTTTCGTCTGAATGCATGTCTGTGTACCATATGGGTGCCTGGTGCCCAGAGAAGATAGAGGAGGGTGTCAGATCCCCTGGAACTGGAGTAACAGGCACTTGTGAGTCACTCACTGGGTTACTCACATAAAAAAAAACCACCCAGTTTTTCTGTGAATGCCGGGGATCCTCATACTTGTGTGGCAAGCATCTTACCATTGAGCCACCCCCCCCATTAGCTCTTGATGGTATTTAAGTACTGCACAACTTTCTATACATTGCAGTAGGGTATTAAAGACCAAAGGCAGCCCCTCCGAGCACGCTTGCGCTTCTTACTTGAGTAGGTGCTGTTCTTGAACTGCTTGTGAAACTGTTCTTTCAGCAGAAACAGCTCGAAGAAGGGCCATTCTGTCTGGAGTCTCCTCACCACGTCGGCAGGGACGGGTTCAGACCGGCAAGTATCTGCAGGTGAAAGGGAGAAGAGCTCAGGACCACAATCTTCACAGTGACGAGCTGAAACCCAACCTGGATGTTTAGTCAACGATTACGTAGTTCAGAAAGGTAATTAGGTTATTAAGTTATTAAGTACAAAATCAGGGAAAGTTATATTATTACATGTGCCATATCTGTTGACTAACAATGGCCAAGAAAACAACCCATGGGCAGTTTCCCTAAGAAACGCTGGGTGAGCACTGACGTGGAACACTAGACGTGATTTCAGATAGTTTACTAACTCAGAAATCCCCTCAGCAGGTTGAACGTATCAGAGAGCTGGATGGAGAGGTCAGAATGCAGCTCGAAATTTAAAGTCCATTTTCAAAATACAGCTGGCTGAGGTGACACACCTGTCATCTTGGCACGTGAGAGGCTGTGGTAGGTGGATCACATGAATTTGAGGCCAGCTTTGACTACCTAGCAAGACTCTGCCTTAGAAACAAAACAAAACTGTTGGAGAGATGTCTTAGCAGTTAAGAGCACTTGGTGCTCTTGTGGAAGACCTGGGTTCAAATCCCAGGACCCACTTGGTGGCTCACAATTGCCTGTAACTCCACTTCCAGGGTATCCAGCCCCATCTCTGACCTCCTCAGGCACCAGGCACGCATGTAGTGAACTACATACATGCAGGCAAAAAGCTCATACACATAAAAAAGACCAAACATCAAAACATGTAGAAAGTTGCTATACCTGGACGGTATTTGTTTTGCAGTGGTTTCTTCTCTAATGAATTGGAGCTAATGGGCCCAAACTGGTAAGTTACCAACTGTTCTCCCTGGAAGGCTGGTACAAGATCAGCTTCTGGAACCACAGGGTGTGCATGGGAGCCCCACTCTCCTCCCAGGAAGCCTGCACTGTTTAATCACAAGACACCAGGGGAGCCAGCGCTTGCTGGCAGAACCAGCTGAGACTGGCTGATGACTTCCTTTCTGGGAAGCTACCTGTGACCGGCTAACAGAGAGTCTCTTTTCTATCCCATTGCTCTCAAAGAATGTCTCAGAGGAGCTTTGGGGCTTCAGGGGAGCCCTTCACCTGCCCTGGGATGAGGAAAAGTGAGGTCTGAAGATTGGGGTCCCATCTAAGCTTAGACTGGAAATGCAGAAAAGTCAAATGGCCAAAAAAGAGGACCAGGGCATCTAGGACTGGTGGACAAGAGCCAGGTTGAGTAAACTCCTGGAACTTAACATTAAAGCAGGCCCTGGAGGCTGCTTTCTGCTCCTTCCTAATCACTACTCTTCCTGTTTGGGACTGACCATTCTGAACACTTTCTCTCTGGAGAGAATGAGTTGAAAGGAATATGTAATATAGGAACTAACTAAACGCTACTCACTAGCAGACGAAATACACACACTCTTAAGGTGGAAGACATATAACGTATCTCGCAACTGTTCAGATAACGGTTTGACAGACATCTGGGGCTTCACAGCACTTCTGATGGTCACAGACAAATCTCAGGTCCCCAAGGGCAGGTGAAGTCCACACCCTTATGTGTTAGAACTGTTGAAAAGCTTGCTAAAGACAGAGGCTAAGGTTGGGGCCCCAAGACTCCACTGTTCAGACTCAGCCCAGGCAGTAGGGACAGTCAATGAAGTCGAGACCCAGCACCCAGTAAATCACATGGTACTCAGGCAAAAGTTTCTCCTGGGTTTCTTTGTTCGACCTCCCACTCTCCATATAATAATGTGCTTCTGTGTCTCACTATGCTGTTACCTCTAAACACTCTCCAGTCTGACCCTGTTTCTACCCATGTGTTCCCTCCAACCAGCTATTTTCGGGTACAGCCACTGTTTGCCTGTTTTTAACCCCCGGTCATGCCCAGCACACCCCCAGGAAAGCCGCCCATGGCTTCCTCATTCCCCTGGGGTCCTCTGCTTGTCTAATAGCTAGGTCTGAACACGCCCTTTTCCCAAAGCAATCTCACGACCGGCACAGGTTAACTAAAATATTTATCTTTTCTAAGTTTCACCATGATTGACTTGAGAGTGCCAGTAACTTCTTTCTTCCAAAGTTGGTTCCTTCTTGGGATCGAAAATCAGGAAGTCAGTCTTGGTACCACCAAATCTCAAGAACGCAGGAGATAAACCTCTGGCTAATGTGCGGAGCCTTGGAGAGCTGTTATGAAGACAAGCAGGAAAGTATAATAATAATAATTATTATTTCAGTTTTTTGAGACATCTTACTATGTAGCCCAGGCTTGCCTCAAACTTGGGATCCCCCTGCCTTTGTGCCAGAGTGCTGGGATTATAGGCGTGCACCACCATTCTGACTTGTAATTATTATTTTCTGAGAAAGTCCAGTTAAATATTTTCACTTCCTTCTCTCTTGGTGGGCCTACTCCTTAACTTCTAGCTGCTATCCACCCCAGGGTGGTTGAGGGAGGAGAACAGCTCAAGACATATTTATCCAGACATCAAAGATTTAGTGGTCACCCGGGTCAGAAGAGCCAAGGGTGAGTGTGGGGACGTGCCTTGGAAGACGGCACTGTCATCTGCTGAGGTGAGGTCATAAGGTGGATGGAGGAGGAAGCAAGGGGCAGAAGACTCTGTAGAAACTGAGATGCCAACTGTGGTAGCTAATGGTTCAGTGTCAGCTTGCCTGTATTTATAATCACCATGGAAACGCATCTCTAGGTATGTCTGGGAACGTATTTCCAGAAAAGTTAAACGGAGGAGGGAACAGCTACCCTCAACGTTGGTGACACCCTCCTATGGGCTGGGGTCCCAGGTTGAATAAAAGGGAGAAAGTGAACATTCATTTCTCTTCTCTTTGTGCAGACGCTGCCATGTGACCAGCTACCTTGGGCTCCTGCCAGCATGACCCTCCCTGAGGTGGTGAACAACACACTGAACCAGACCTTTCCATCCCTAAATGGTGCTGTCAGGCATCTTGTCCCAGCAGTTGACAAAACTAATACATAAATGGACACCGAGCCCCCAGATCCACAGGCCACATGTGAATGGAACTCGAGATACATCCGGGCTTGAGGATGTGCCCTGGAGACTGCTCGGTATAGTCAATGACCAGCCACATTTTGCCTGCAGACCTGATGCCCTCTATGAACTCCACAGCCAGTAACTACATGTGGCAGGGGCCCAGGTAACTACCCATGCTCTTCTTCCCCTCCTCTCTCTATCTTCATGTTGCTAGAATACCCCTAGTACCACCACTGTTACCCACATCACCCCCATTCCCAGTCCATCTGCATCCCTTTGGGACTCGCAACCATCCTGACTGACCCAAGATATCCCTAGTCCTGGTTCTGCCCCCTTCTGGTGGAGTCAGACCTCAGACCCCACTGAGGAGACCTCACCGGTCTGGGACTGCTTGGAGTATAAACTCAGAGTCCCAACCAGAACTTCAGATCTGGAACCAGTTAGAGTCTGAACACAGAAACCCAGAGTGGCTTCCGACTGAAAGCCAAGTGTCATTCTGCTGGTTCACAACCTGTCAGATTTGAGTGACAGCAACCAAAGCACCAGACACCCAAGCAGCAAAGGAGACCAGACATCTATGTAAAGAAACACATGAATGTCATATCCAGACGCCTACAGCCCAGCTCAGAAACACAAACATGAAGCACCAAGACAACATGCCTCCTCCAGAAACCAGCACCCTACTGTTATAAGTGCCGAATAAAGCAATTTAGCTGACATGGAAGACAAGCTTTCAGCATAGCAATTATGAATATGTTTAAGGATCTTAAATATGATATGAATAAATGTTTCAATGAAAACAAAACATAATAGCCACATAACCCGTGAACGCCAAATACAAAGCCCAAGAGCTCACGCGAAGGACTTGCTCAGAGTCACTCAGGCCTTATACCACCCCACTGACTTTAGCCGGGCATTGGCTCTGGTCCTTGGCATTTTCATTTTGTTTGATAACAAGGAAATGCATTTAGATTATGAGCTACTATCTGTAAGTAATTGAGGCTGGGCAAGTGTGGTGTCCTTTGAGAACTGGAGGGGAAAGGAGCTGTAGCACCAAATGATGGCCTGGGTTGGATACCCGTGGACCAAAGCCTGATCCCCAGGGTATGGACTGCAGCATCATGGGTCACACCCCCATCAACCCAACCTGCCTCGTGTCCTGCGGAGGATTTCCCACTCTTTGAAATTGGCTTCCGCGTGTGGCTCGCTGCTCTGCCTCCCCCAGCTGCTGCCCCTGGTACTGGTTCCCTGTGAGCAGGGACCTTGTCTGGTCTATTGGATTCTTCCCAGGAACTAGACGAGGGCCTGGCACACAGCAGTGTTTGGCCAATATCTGTTAAGCGAATGAACAAAGAAAGCCTGCCTGAAAAAGGGCAGAGGCCAGCCAATGACCAGTGTTTGAACAAGATGACATTAAAACTCTGCTACGGCCACTGCCACATAAAGCAAGTCATATGTCTCGGAGTTTTGCTAGTAAGGACCTTTTGTTTGTCTCCTTTGCAGTAAAGTATCTTTTGTGTTTTTAGAATACAATATTTATGCTGTCTAAAAAAAAACAGATTTAACACAGCTGCAAAACTTGCCATAAAAACAAAATTGATCAAAGGCACAGTATTTCAGTCATATGCAGGAGAAAGCAGGGGGAAACACCCATCACACGGTGCCATGGAAATGAAAGAACGTGTAAGGCAGCTGCAGCTGTTCCCTTTCCAGTGAGGCTGTCAGGGAAAAAGAAAAAAACAAACACAAAACAGCCTGCAGGTGTCTTTGTTTTACCTTTAGGGTAAAAATATATTGCTTATCTTTGACACAGAGAAAAGGTGCCTTATTAATATGCACTAAATGCTATTATATTTCCATTTCCAGATTTAAGGGCCACCGCAGAGACTCTAAAAGAAGGATACAGGATGGACTGAGTGACAGTTGTTGTTTCAGCGAGAGCAGTGAGGCAGAAGCAGAGGTTATTATCACAGGACGGTTTGGATGACAAATCAAGAAGTTCAACTATGGACAAGATAGAGAGAGGAGGCAGCTGCTCAGGGAGGTGCTTTTTGAAAAGCAGGAGGTAGAGAATTTACTTTTGCTACGACATAAAGGAGCTGAGAAGGCATGGAGTTGGGATCCATGAGCACCATGTTGGACTTTTACGTTTCACATATAGAGGTGATGTTACTGAAGCTGAAGAGAATCAAGACAAGCTCGCGATATTTACACACTGAAATGGAGTCAAGCAACGTGAGCTAACAGCCAACCGTCAGCAAAAAAGCACCCTGGTTCTCCGTGCTCGCCAGTTTCCACAGTGGTAGTGTGATGCCACAGAATGTGGGGTTGAGAAGAAATGTCACATTTCATGGTGCGATGCACACTGGCCCAAGGCTGAGGAGCTGTTTTCTGAGAGGATGAAGACGAGGAAGGAGAAATTGAGAGACTTGTGTTTTCAGGTAAACTGGAACTGAGAACAACGATAGATTTTAATCAATATGGAGACTAGGGAAGCAGGGGATGACTGGGGTCACAACAACCATCTCTAACACACAGCGGTTTCATCCAGTGCTTTAGGCAGACTGGACATCACAGTGACGTGGGTATCATTATTATTCTGACTTTATAAATATGGAGCCTAAACAAAAAGGAGCTAAGCTAACTCACCAGCGGTAACAAGCCAAGAGGGATCTCAACTACCATAGTCTGTATGCGGATTAATGAACCATTGTCTAGAAGGAGTTGCAGGCACACGAACGGAGTATGAAAAAATGTACAACTCATACTCAACAGGTCTACAGGGGCAGAGGAGTCTTCAGTTCAGGTTAGCTAGGGCATGGGGTAAAGGAATCTATGGGAATGACAGCAGGGTTACCAAGCTCAAGGCTCCAGGGAGCACAGTGGAATGGCTTGGGAGGGAAGGAGGCACCAATAGACCAATCAGGGGATGGAACAGGGATCACGCCTGTGGTTACTCTCAGTTCGTTGTCTCCCGTCAGTCAAAATCACTTCTCTCCATAATAGACAGGTGCCTGCAGCCCTGTGCTTTGTGGGTCTGGTGGTTTGAATGAGAAATGTCCCACATAGATGCACTTATTTGAACACTTGGTCCCCAGACAATGGTGTTCTTTGAAGAGTTTTAAGATAAGGCCGAAGGGGAGATGGTTCAATGGTTAAGAGCACTAGCTGCTCTTCCAAAGGACCCAGGGTTCAATTCCCAGCACCTGCATGGCAGCTCACAGCTCTGTAGCTCCGGTTCCAGGGGATCTGACACACTCACACAGACATACATGCAGGAAAAACACTAATGTGCACAAAGCAAAAAAAATATTTTTTTTTTGAAAAAAGAATGGGGTTGGAGAGATGGCTCAGAGGTTAAGAGCATTGACTGTTCTTTCAGAGTTCCTGAATTCAGTTCCCAGCACCCAGTTGGTGACTTACACCATCTATAATGCGATCTGGTGCCCTCTTCTGGCATGCAGGCAGAACACTGCATACATAATAAATAAATAAATAAATAAATAATAAATAAATAAATAAATACATCTTAAAAAGAAAGAGAGGGATTATTTTTAAAAGGAGGGCTGGGGATTTAACTCGGTGGTAGAGCACTTGCCTAGCTCTTTTGCTTTGTGCTACTTCCGGGTCTGGCCACTGGCTGCCATTCCTCCCTGCCAAGCCCAGACAAAGCTTCCTTCCTCTGCGTGTGACTGTGGTATGTTGACACAGCAACAGAAAAGTAACCAACACACTGGCTACTAAAGCACAGACTTTGTACTGGTAACAAACACTTCTCCAAATACAGAACGCAGCTGTCAATAAAGATGTGGGAATTTAACTATTAAAATTATTAATGAATGACATCTGAGTTAGGGTTTCTATTGCTGTGAAGAGACATCATGACCATGGCAACTCTTATAAAGGAAAACATTTAATTGAGGTGGCAGCTTACAGTGCAGAGATTCAATCCATTATCTTCATGGTGGGGAGCATGGTGGCATGCAGGCAGACACGGTGCTGGCTACATCTTGACCAGAAGACAACAGGAAGTGGACTGTCTTACTCAGATGAGCTTGAGAGTAGGAAACAAGACCTTACCTACTCCAGCAAGAACACACTTTCTAATAATGGCATTCCCTTTGGGGGCTTTTTCTCTTAAACCACCACAAATGTTATTAAAATGGCAAAAAAATAATGTTTACTGAAAAAAAAGACGCAAATTAGTATACAAAGCAAGCCAAGACTACATTTTTATTTTGTTGTTGTACTGGCTGGTTTTGTGTCAACTTGACACAAGCTAGAATCATCAGACAGGAAAGAGTCTCAGTTGAGGAAATGCCTCCATGAGATCCAGCTGTAAGGCATTTTCTCAATTCGTGATCAATGGGGAGGACCCAGCATATTGTGCATGGTGCCATCCCTAGGCTGGTGGTCCTGGGTTCTATAAGAAAGCAGGCTGAACAAGACACAGGAAGCAAGCCCATAAGCAGCACTCTTCCATGGTCTCTGCATCAGCTCCTGCCTCCAGGATCCTGCTGTTTGAGTTCCTGTCCTACTCCCTCCAATGTTGGACTATGATCTGGAAGTGTAAGCCATATAACCCCTTTCCTCCCTGTCTTCATTAGGGCTTTTATTGCTGTGGAGAGACACCATGACCATGACAACTCATAAACGAAAACCTTTAATTGGGGGCTTGCTTACTGTTTCAGAGGCTCAGTCCATTATCATCATGACAGGGAGAATGGCCGCACACAAGTAGACATGGTGCTGGAGTAGTTAAGAGTCCTACATCTTACAGGCAACAGGAAGTTGACTGAGACAACAGGAAGTATCCTGAGCATAGGAAACTTCAAAGCCTGCCAGAGTGACACACTTCCTCCAACAGCCCACAACCATTCCAACAAGGCCACGCCTCCTAATAGTGCCACACCTATGAGATTACGGGGGCCAATTACATGGAAACTACCATGCTACCCTACTTGATTTTTGGTCACATTGTTTTGTTGCAGCAACAGAAACCCTAACACAGTTGTTCAGTGCCGTGTTTGCCCCGTAGAACTCACAGTTTCTACCAATTATATCATCTCATCTTCATGAGGAAATTATAGCCATGTATGCACATGCCTTGTTACAAATAGAGCTGCACCCTCTAATACAATAGCCGTGCACTGCTGAACCCTTGAAGTGCGGTGGGGCTGAACTGAGACATGGCATAAACATAGATCCCAAGATTTTAGAGGCATGAGTTCAGAAAGGGAATGTGAACTACCTCATTACTGTTTTTATATTGGGCTTGGGTGCAGGTCAGTGGCAAGACCCTGGACTCTGTCACCAGCACTGGCAAATGTTAGTGGCCACACGCCTCTTCCTACTGTCTATGTTCACTTTTTGTTGTTTTGCTATTTGAGATAGGGCCTCACTGTGTAGCCCAGGCTAGCCTTGAACATGTGATCCTTTTATCTCTGCTTCCTAAGTGCTAGGATTCTAGCTAACAATCATGTTTAGCTTTTTTCGCTTTTTGTAAAAAGTTTAAAAATTCCATTTGTGCCTTGCATATGGGGCTGACATTATAATTCATGTTGTTTCTGGGACCGGGGTCTCTTTGGTATTCCACACTAATCCGGGCTGAGAATATATTCTGACTAATTTCCCCAGGGAAGAGAAATTTAACAGATGTTCCTTTTCAATTCTAGAGTCTTCTAAGATTAACGTTTAAATTCTTCGTACTGTCTGTTCTCTGGTTACAAATGTGAGAGACCTGTTTCCGTTCGTCTAGCACCTGTAACAGAATCACCCCAGCCCAGTTCATTTGTTCAGCCCTCCTGGGAGGCACTGCTGAGGTTTGGGCACCAAGTCTCCTATCTGCATGATAATGGCAGGTTTTTTTCTTTAAATCGGTCAGTCTTTCAATTTGTTTCTAGACAATCTTCTCCTAATATATTCTGCTGTGTTTCCTTTAGGAAATAATTGCTGGCTTGTTTTCTTCTGTGTGCCTTTATTTCTGTGATCGGAGTCTGCCTTTATTTGCTAGCTGACTGACCATGGGTGAGTTATTTAATCTCCCATAACCTCACCTTCTTCATTGTTGCCTCCCAAGTGCTGGGATTAAAGGTGTTCACCATCATACTTGGCCTTTAAACTAACTTTCTTTCTTTCTTTCTTTCTTTCTTTCTTTCTTTCTTTCTTTCCTTCTAGACAAAGTCTAATGTAGCCCAGGCTGGCCTTGCCAAGTAGCTGAGGATGACCTTTAACTTCTGATCCTCCTCCCTTTGGCTCCTGGGTGCTAGGATAAGAGTCATGAGCCGCCACACCTAGTTATATGTAGTGTTGAGGATTGATCCCAGGACTTGGTGTGCACTAGGCAAGAAGAAACAATGAGCGTAACCTTCAGACACTGTAGTGAGTACTTATTATCTCGTCAAATCATCCTACAAATCCCATGAGTCACATTTGTGAAAACCAGGGTGGCTGGACTGTCAGACTCTTAACCGTGAGACTCCATGTGAAGTCAGCGGGGACACCTGATAGCATGGGTCCAGGCTGTGCAATCAGTGTCACTTTGACAAGTGACATAAAGGACTGGTAAGGATGTACTAAGTGCAGTGGCATTCAAGAGGCCGAGGCAGGAAGATCATGAGTCCACGGCTAGTCTGAGCTAATGGCTACGCAATGTCTCAAAACCACAAAAGATGTGGTCATCTCTGGAGCCTTCCCTGGTTTAGACGACCTCGAGTATGCCTGGTGTCTTTCACCTTGGGGACAGGCTGCACTCATGGAGGAGGAGCAATAGGTGTGTTTCCTCGCGAGAAGGGAAAACCCTGCACTGACGAAGCAGTATCCAGTCTACACCCTCATCTTGGAGAAACATAAGCTTTTTAAAAAGTTTATTAGCACATATTAATTATAGATAATAATGGCTTTCATCATGACTCATTTGAAAGTATATAAAATGTATTTTGATTATATTTGCCCCCATTGCCTTCTCTTGTTCCGCCCACTGATCCCCAATTTTCTCAATTAGTCTCAGACTTCTTTCTCTTCCCTGTCTGGCCCCTCCTCCAATTTAGTCCAGTCTGGCCTCACACTTGCTGTGTTGCCAAAGATGGCCTGTAACTGCTGATCCTCCTACCTCCCAAGTGCTGGGTTTACAAGCACCGAGCAGTTCCAGGTGGTATACTCTTGTCTCCCTCCTCTCCCACTTCTGCCCCCTCCACCCGTTTGATCCATTCTGGCCTCAAACTTGCACGTTACTCAAACTGAGGTACACCCAGTGCCCTTATAGCTAAATGATTTAAAAACAGTAAGATGAGCGATGGATGTTTTCCACAGGGGCTTTTTCTATCTGACTTTTCTTTCGTGGCTTTTTTTTTAAATCTAAATGTCCCAAGAGAGTTTAAAGAACATCAGCTTACTGTCCTCTACTGAGGCAAATTCAAAGGCTCCAGCTGAAGTGCTGGGACGTGTGACACCTTTGGGTTTTATCCTCCAAACCTCCTCTCAACCTGGGCTTGGCTTGCGCCCAGGCAACCAGCGCTGAGTAAATGAAACAGGAAAAAGCTTTTGGGGCTTGGCTGTACATGAGAGGCAGGCTCGGTAGACCCGAACGCAAAGTTGTTTCAGCCAAGAGAGTGGCTAGCCCTCGTGAGTGTGAGAGGCGACTAGGGGACAGGCGCGGTGGAATCAGGGGCTGCACTTACCCCAGGAAGATGAGGAACCGCGGGTCGGTGGCCAGGTTGGCGTCTATGGTGACCGACAGGAACGAGGGACTCACGAGATGGAGCGGCTGCTCGGTGGAAAACTCCAACTCCACCACGTCCTCGGCCTGAGCGGTCCCGGCTGGGGCGCCCAGGGCCAGGGCACCGAGCGGCCCCCAGAGCCCCCAGAGCCCCAGCAGCAGCAGCAGCCGCCGCATCTCACCTGGTTGGACCGCCGGCAGCTGTGGGAGCTCCCGCCCCCGGCACCCGGCCCTGCTTTGCCTCTGGCGCCAAGGCTCGGTACCCTCCCGTGGCGCTCCATCCTCCCACTCCTCCCCTGCGTCCCTCCCCTAACGCCCTTCTCTCCCCGCCCTCCCATCCGCGTGCTCTCCAATTTCCGCGCTGGCTTCTTCCTCGGCGGCAGCGGTCACGTCCTCTTTTGAAATCATCCACACCCATTTCAAGGGTGCGGAGGTGGCCAAAATCCAAGATCCTGGGAGGCCTGGGGAGGGAACGTTCCGGAGCCTCAAGGGAGTGGGACCCAGCTTCCTGGTGTCCTGCGCCTCTTCTAGGTCCTTTCCACTTAGCCCCAGGACTTGCCCCAAAATTAAAAACATTGGTTGAGGACTCAGTCAGCCCTTACCCTGACTCCCATCTGCCTTCAAAGGTTTGACACTTGAGCCTTCCTAAGTCTGACTAACCTAGAGCGTCCTCTGCCTAGGATCTGCTTCTCAGGTATCCCACTGTCACTTGGAAATCTGATCCGAGCATCCGCTAAAATGTAGCTAGAAATCAACTCTCAAAATTCTTCTTCCTCCTTCCCCCCAAACAGCTCTTGAAAAGAGTACTTGGGAGAGTCTAAGAGTCTTCTAGGCAGTCTAAGATGCTTCTAGGCAGTCGACAGTTAAAACACCTTGGAATTCGGAGCAAATTCCTCTTGCTGTTGTCTCAACTTTATAATGATGACAAACGCCAAGTGCTTAAGCTTGGTGTGCACGTGCGTGTGCATGTGCCTGTGTGTGTGCATGCATCTGTGTGTGTGTGTGTGTTGTGTTTGATACCGTGAGAGAAGCTTTCACCGTGCTACCTCTCTTTTCCCCAGCATGTGACCAATTGCGAATTTTTCTCTTTACAGGAGGGCACACGTCCAAGAGTCAGAACCCCATGACTGCAGGCACACAAGCCCAAGTTGACGGCTGTCTGACTCCACAGCCATGCAGTCTCCCTGAAGAAGCTTTCCTGCACTTTTAGACAACTGAGACCCCTGAAAAACACCCTCAGACTACCCTAACATGTTAGACTTGACTGCATTTGCCAGCACTGTGATGTCGCTCAGTGCTCACCTCATCTGTGGGCTTATAAGGCTCTGGAAAGCAGAGATAGAGGTTGTGGTGTACCTACGCAGGGTAAGGTGATGGGTCTTTAGTGGACATCAATTCGTACTTATTCAGGAAGCAAATGATACCAGAGACCTTAGAATTTTCTGTCAGATTGCACCACCAAAAAAAGCAATAAATAAAAATGGGTTGGTATGGAATGTGTATCTGTCCATCTGTCCATCCTTAGGCAATTTAAAAATTACATCACGGTTAATGCTGTGACCTGCATTGCATTGGTATGCTATAGCTATGGGATACAAAAGGAGAAAAATTCCTGTTAGCAGCAAGCTGTCTGAAGTGTGTAACCCCATGTAATTGGGAAGCAGAAGATGGGGCCTTTTCCCACTTCTGTCATGACACAGATATCACATCTCACCTCCCTTGTAGTGTCATGGGCTGAAGTCACACCAATTCCTTTGGAGTGTTTGGGTGTTTTGGAAAGGAGGTCACTGTAAGCTTTCCATGTCCTGCACTTATGACATCCTGAGATGCGGGCAAGTAGGATCTATAGACATCGCTAATACGGGAACTGGGAAACAAACAGGAAACCGAGGACTACTGGCTGGTGGTGAGCTCTTGGTGGAGTTCAGTTCCAGCTCCAGACTCTAAGTTGATTTGTCCTGTTGTAGCAGAGGAAGATATGGTCATGTCCGGAGAAACTGCCACTTCAGAGACACTTTGTAACAGGACTCTTCCCGTAAGTGTAACAAGGTCAGGTCCACGTCACCTGGATTTTGATAAAGTCCCTACTAGCTCTCTAGCCCTCAGTAGGGTGTAGAATCTTGGACCAGTTGCCAATTATTTGGGGTTGTTTGTTTGTTTATTTGATTGGGTTTTCTCTTTTTTTTTTTTTTTTTTTTTTTTTTGGTTTTTCAAGACAGGGTTTCTCTTTGGCTTTGGAGCCTGTTCTGGAACTAGCTCTGTAGACCAGGCTGGTCTCGAACTCACAGAGATCCACCTGCTCTGCCTCCCGAGTGCTGGGATTAAAGGCATGCGTCACCATCGCCCGGCTGATTGGGTTTTCGAGACAGGGTTTCTCTGTGTAGCTCTGGAACTAGCTCTGTAGACTAGGCTAGGCATATGCCACCACCACCTGACAATTATTTTTGCTTTTGAGACACAATTGTCTTGTCATCATTGGCCTGAAGCTTACTACATGACAAGGCTGGCCTGGGACTCTGCCTCCTGAGTGCTGCCCTGTTAGGCTTTGTCTTGGACAAGTTTGGCTTTTGTTTTTTTTTTTTTTAACTTTAAAGAGCTTCAAGTTCATCTGTCAGATGGCGGTATCAGGCATTCAAAGTTCATTTCTCTTTTTAATTAACTGAATTAACGACATACCCAGCTTCCCTCAGAGCCTAAAATGTGTCTTCAGATGAAAGAATTAAACACTATCTCCTTACTGATTTGAGTTTTGAGAGACAGGATTTGCTCTACAGCTCAGGCTAGCCTTGAACTTGTACTGATTTCCTACCTCTGCTCTGGAGAACTAAGATTACCGATGTGCGCCTCTTTGCCCAAATCTCTGTGCCTAATCTACCCCCAGGTAGTCTTCACAATGGCTTTATAAAGCAGTTAAGATCCAGGTTCCAATTCCTAATTCTAAGTTTTCCTACCATCCCACCTAGATTTGTTGACTTGAAAAAAAAATAAGATTTCACAGATCTTGGCTAAGCAGTAGTGGCACACGCCTTTAGTCCCAGCACTCAGGAGGCAGGTGCAGGTGAATCTCTGTGAGTTTGAGGCCAGCCTGGTCTACGGAGAGAGTTCAAGGACATCCAGGGCTACACAGAGAAACCCTGTCTTAAAAAACAAACGAACAAAAAAGATTTCATAGATCTGCACTTCTCTGTAAACATAGGCAGAATCTCTGGAGCACTGCTGTTGCTGTCTTTTTAGTCGGCCCAAGCTGACGATGACCTTGAACTTTTGGATCTTGTTTTGAAACAGGGTCTCACTGTCTGAGTTTAGCTGGCCTGGAACTTGCAGTATAGGCCAGGTTGGTCTCAGATTCATCCACCTGGCTCTGCCTCCCCGGTAACAGAATTGAAAATGTGTACCTGCCCAGCAACCTTAAATATCTGACCCTCCTGCACCCACCTCCCAAGTGCTGGGATTACCGTGCCACCAAGTCTGGCTTCTGTGATGCTAGGATCAAACCTAGCAAGGCCCCCTGCATGTTAAGCAAGCATTCTACCAACTAAGCCACATCTCCAGCCTCTTCGGATGCTTTTTGTTAAGCTTCTACATGTACACATTGCTATAATGTATATTTTATACTATTTAATGATTCTCTCTGTGTGTCTGTAAGGAAAATGGGTACTAGAACCAGAAAATGAGCAAAGCCTGTGGAGCGAATGCATCATTAGGAAGAAATCAGCCACATACAATAAACAAGTAGGTTTTTATATTGTAATCTAGGTAGCCATTCAAAAGTCCCATGAAATAAGCTGAGTGGTTAAATTTGGACACCTGCCTCTGGGATGATAAAGGGTCTGGGAGATCCTACTAATTATACTCACGTCAAAAAAGTGTAATTTGGTTTACTGAGTGGTACATTGTTTGTGGCAACACAAAGGCTCTGTAAACAGCGTGAATGAAATAAACGTGGGGCAGAAAGAGCCGAGGAAATGCATCAGGAGGGAGAAAGCAGACTCACAGATGGCAGATTTAATCTGGGCTCTCTGCTGTGTTTGGGCCGAGGTCAGGTCACTTCAGGTAGACGTGAGCCATAAACTGAATGTGTAAGGTCCTGGTTCTGAATCCTGACAGCTGAAGTGTACACACACACACACACACACACACATCCTCACATACATACACACACATCCTCACATACATACACACACACACACACACACACACCACTCACATGCACACACACCACACTCACGACTAAAGAATGCAGGAAGGAAGAAAGGGATAAGGGAAGGAAGGATAATACTCTGAAAGTTGGCAAAAAGATTTTGTGATTTGTTGGTTCCCGATTCTGAGTTACCTGAGGAGTTACTTGAGGCTGTGCAGTGAACAGTGGTTGGCTGGAACTCAATCCGCTGAGGAGGTCTTGTACTGACTGATGTTTGCGCTGCAATTTTGGATGGAGGGAATGTTGGAGAGGTCACTAGTCAGCTAGGTGACTGCATAGGTGCTGAACATGTTAATTTTTTAGCATATTGATTTTATTTATCTATGAAGGAGATGAGACAGGGTTTCTCTGTAGCTCCGGCTGTCCTAGAACTCACTATATAGACTAGGCTGGCCTCGAACTCACAGAGATTCACCTGTCTCTGAGTGCTGGGATTAAAGGCATGCACCAGTACCCTTGGCATGAAGTTTGATTTTTAAGATTATTTGTGTGCATGCGTGTGTGTGAAAGCAAGCATGTATATGTCACAGTGCATATGTGGAGCTCAGGGGAAAGCTTGGAGAGCCAGTCCCCTCTCGGCTTTCAAACAGGGTCTTTGTTGTCTGCACTGCAAACATCAGGTTAGTTGGTCAAGAGCTCCCAGGTACCTTCCCGCCTCTGCCTCTCACCTTGTAGGCGCGCTGATGTTATAGATACGCAGCACCTGTGCCTGGAGTTCTATGCGTTCTGGAGGTCTGACCTCTAATTCTCATTCCTAAGGAGTGAGAACTTTACCCACTGAGTCGCCTTCCAGGCCTGATGGAGTTTAATCATGATTTACAAAGAGGCAGGGTCTTTAAGAGGTGGCTGTGGAGGAATGGGGAGATGGTTCCACTGCTCAAGTGTGAAAATCTGGGTTTGACCCCAGAACTCACATAAAATATCCAAAGTGCAAGCTCCAGCACGAGGAGGCAGAGGCAGGGGGAATCTCTGAGTTTGAGGCCAGCTGACTCATAGAGAAAGTTCCAGGACAGCCAGAGGTATACAGAGAAACCATGTCTCGAAAAACAAAAGGCACGGCAAGATGGGAAGATGGCTTGTTAGCCAGCAGTTTAGAGTACTTGGCAAACCTTGCCTCAGAACAAGTGAACAAAATATAGAGAAGTTGCTTGAGGAGCCACAGCAGAGGTTATCTTCTGACCTATGCACACATGTGCATGAATGCACTTCCACATACATATACACACACGTACAGGCACACTCACAGAAGTAGTGGTGATGTTATAGGAGTTGAATATTGTGGGAATGGGTTCTGTATAAGAGGATGCCCACCCCGCCCCTGCTTAAACCCCTCACTGTGGGATGCTGCTGTAAGAAGGCTTCTGCCTGGCGCTCTCCTGTCGATTCCGGCTCCAGAACAGGGAGGAAAACATTTCCGTTCATTATAGATGACCCGTCATGGGTGTCTGTTAGAGCAGCACCCAGAAGACTCAGGTTGTCACAAGCGTGCAGCCACTCGAATATTGTATTAGACCCTGTCATTATTTCATGCAGCGACTGTAGTGATATTTTATTTGTGTTTTAACAAATAAAGCTTGCCTGAAGATCAGAGTTCAGAGCTAAGCCACTAGAGGCCAGAGAGTGGTGGCACACACCTTTAATCCCAGGACTCAAGGCCACCCTGAGCTACACAAGATTGAATCTGTCTGAAAGAGAAACAGAGCTCATACAAAGGTGATCCCAGTACTTGGGATCTGACACCTTTATTCCCAGCACTAGGGAGGTGGAGACAGGGGTGATATGGCTGGGCAGAGAGAAATATAAGGCAGAAAGAGACAGCTGTGGGCTGAGGGCTGGTGGAGAGCATTGCAGTCTGCAGTCAGGCTGAGGACAGGATCGCCCCTTTGTCTGCGCCTTGGTAGAGGTAAGATCTCTCTAGTAGTTGACTGCTTTGCTTTTCTGATCTTCGGCTCGAAGGCCAATAGCTGTCTCTGGGTTTTTATCGTTTGTGCTGCAGGCAACTAGAAACGGAAACCATTAGCGGTTGGAAACCCGAGTTGTTAGCGTCCCTCTTCTGCATCCTGGTATAAGCCATCAGTGACGCCGATGGAGAGGGCTTTTCTTACACTGGCATATGCATTAGGCAAGTCAACTTAAGGGATGGCATGACGGCTGAGTGGACAGGGACTCGCACCATCCAAGCCTGGAGATCTGAGTTCAGTCTCTGGGTTCACGTAAGGATAGGAGTAGGGAACCAGCTCCACAGTGTTGACCTCTGACTTCTCCATGTACTCTCTGGAGCATGTATACACATTAATAACAACAAAAACATTTTAAAATCAACAAAAAGAGAAACATTTCCTTTAGCTCACATTCTTAGAGGTCTCAGGCCTCTTTGCTTCGGGCCAGGGGTGGCATGCTATATGAAGGTGGCAGAGGGGCCATGGTGTATCATCAAGGTGGCAGTGTGCTGCAGAGAGGCCCATTCAGCTTCCAGCTCATGCGGAAGAGAGGTGAAAATGAGAAGAGTGGGTGCCCACACACCTTAGAGGGCATGCTTCCTGTCCTCAATCTCTCTCGGCCATACTACCTAGAGTTTTCACCGCTTGCCACTGAAGCTGTAGGCCAGTGATCAGCCTATACACATGGACCCTTGGAGGACATTCCCCTCCTACGCCAGAAATGGGCAGAGCGTGAGGCATTAGAATCCCAGCACTTGAGACAGGAGGATCAGGAGTTCGAGACTCAGCTACCTAGAGTTTGAGCCACCTAGATATGAATACTTACCTTAAAAGACAAAAGGGGTGGGGGTGGAGATATGGCACAGTGTTTAAGAGAACTGGATGCTCTTCCAGAGGACCTAGGTTCAATTCCCCAAACCCACATGGCAGCTCATAACTGGCTGTAACTCCAGTCTCAGGGGAACTGACACCCTCACACAGATATGAGTGCAGGCAAAAATACCAATGCACATAAAAATTTAATTATTTAAGGAAAAATACGATGCAACCAGGATCAGGTAGACATAATTATGAATAACATTAATGTTTTAAAGGAGGTCGTTGGTATTGTAGCTGTTTTTCAAGGACCCTTGATTTCCAGAGCTGTCTGCTGAGGTGTTTGCAGATAAACTACGAGATGTTTAGGGTCTGCTTCAAGACTATCTTAGAGGGATGGGGTTCATTTGTTAAGTGTCTAGGTGGAAGCTCTGCCTCAGCCCCTTTCAAACCCCACCCCTCAGAAAGCCCACCAAGGGTCAGCTCCTCTCCCGGAGATGCTCAAGGCCACACCTACCGGGTATTTAAGACCTGGCCCATAGACCTGCCACGTGCTCTGTCTCCTGCTTACCTGGGAGTTGCTTCACTCTGCCCTGTAGATGGAGACTTCTTGCTAATTTCCCAGTTGCCCAGACCCGAATAATCACACAGAAACTATATTAATTGCAACACTGTTTGGCCCATTTGCTCAGGCTTCTTATTAGCTAACTCATATATCTTAAATGAACTCATTTCTATTAATTTGTGTATTGCCACGAGGCTGTGGCCTACTGGTAAGGTTCCGGCGACTGTCTTTCTCCTTCGGCAGATACATGGCGTTTCTCTGCCTACTCTCTCTATATACCTCTGTCCTGATTTCCTGCCTGGCTTTACTCTGCTAAGCCATTGGCCAAAACAGCTTTATTTATTAACCAATAAAAGCAACACATATACAGAAGAACATCCCACATCACTGCTTTGCTTTGTCTATTAAATCTGGGTTTATCAATTCAGTCTGATTTGGCTTATCACATCAACAGAGGAACCCGCAAACAGGGCATCCAAAACTTATCTTTAAGAAGCCCTGGGTTTGGTCCTCAGCCCTGCATGAAACCGGATGTCACAGTGTGCACCTAGCCCCAGCATTTAGGAAATGGAGGCAAGAGGACCAGAAATTCAAAGTCACCCTAGTGACACAGTGAGTCTGAGGAAGTTAGTGACCCCAACTTAAAAAAAAAGTTGCCAAGTTGTGCCATTGTGTGTCTTCATTTTTTTTTTAATAGTGCTTTTAAGTTTTGCTTGTATGGTAGCATACAACTGGACTCCTGCTTCTTCTTACGGCGGAATAACACCCCTTACGTGACTATGCCACACTGGACCAGGGATAGAACCTGCCCTAGGTTCAATCCCAGCTTCTCAAACCAAAACTCAAAAAAACAAAAGTCCACCTTGGATTCCCTGCCTGCATGTGTTTGTCCATTCATCCATCGAGAGACAACTGTGTTGTTTCCCTTCCTGGCGCTTACAAAGAATGTTCTTACAAAGATCTGCGCACAAACTTTGTATAGCAGCAATACGTTTTCCTTTGTTGGGGTTTATACTAAGGTGAGAAAATGGTGAGTCCTGTGATAATTCCACACTTAACTTGGGGAGGGACTTTGACCAAGCTGTTTTCTGTGCTGACTTTGTTTCCACCGGCAGGGTGGGAAGGATCCGTTTCACCACGTTTTCTCCAGCACTTGTTATTGCGGTCACTGTGACTGCTTTCTGCCTTCTTAGGTTCCCTGTGGTACTGAACACGAGTGTTTTCCATGGAAACAAGCTAAGGCGACTGAAGGCACCGGCAGAGCTTCATCGAAGTCTTTTCCTGAAGAATCGGAGACCAGTGCCCAACTAGTGAAGGAATTAGTGCCCCTTTGTGGGGTTGCTAGTGGGTGTCCGGGGCTGGTCATGAGTCTGGCACTCAGAATTTTCTTGTCTGTCTGTTTCCGAGACAGGGTCTTACTATACAGTCCTGGCTGTCCTGAAACTCACTATGTAGACCAGGCTGGCCCTGAGCTCATAGAGATCCACCTGCCTCTGCTTCTCCAGTGCTGGATGAAGGCCTGTGCCATCACATCCTGTTAGGTCCTGGTTCTTAGATTGAAGGTTGGCAGATTGCTGGTACTACCCTGCTACCCTGAGACTAGGAAGGAGTGCTCTCTAGGAGGGGTGCATTCTATAGCTAGTTCCAAGGAAAGGAAGGACTGGGAAAAGACACACTGTTGCTTCTAGTGGGTAACACATTAGGATGAAAGACAAGGAATGTATCAGCCTCTTAGCCTACCGTGGCCCCCAGCATCTTGTCTGGATCCAAGATTTAAACTGCTATGATGCACAGGAGCAGGAGAGAAGCATCAAATCATGCTACTTGTTTATCGGCTGCTGTGATAAACACCATGACCGAAAGCAGTTTCTAAGAGTGCATTTTAGTTTGCAGTTCTAGAGGCTAGAGGGTCATTGCGGTCGGGAAGACGCTGCTGCGGGAGGCCTGCGAACAGGAAGCTGAGGGAGCACAATTCAGCTGTACACAGGAAACAGAGAGAGCGGGCAGGAAAGGGGTCGAAGCTGTGGCCCTTCCAAGTTCACCCCCAGAGACCAATTGCTCCAGCAAGGCTGAGCCACCTTCACGTTTTCTCTGTGGTAAAAAGGAGTTATTGCTGGGCGAAAAATTGCTAAGGAACTGTCAAAAATTTTGTTGTTGTTGGCTTGAGACACGGTCTCCCTGCTTAGCCCTGCCTATCCTGGAACTTACTCTGTAGACCAGGCTGAAATCACAGAGATCCACCAGTCTCTGCCCTTTAATGCTGGGAGTAAAGGCGTGCGCCACCACACCCAGCCCCAAAACAGCTCTTAAAGCATTACCGTTTTGTGTTTTGTTAGTTGGAAATATTTCAGCTATTCTGAGGGGTGCACGATCCTGCCTCACTGTGGTTTTAGCTTCCATGTCTCTGGTGACTAATGATGGCTCTATGTGCTTATTTACCATTTGAATGGGTGCCTTCAGAGCGTGTTTGACTAGTCAATTCTTTTTCTCATTGGATAGCATTTTAATGTGTGAAAGAATTATACATCCTTCAAGACTGGGAAAAAATACTAAATTCTATGAATCCAGATGAGAAAAAAAGAGACAAAGAAATGCAAAATATATTGGCTTGATGACTCATTCTAGGTGGGTGTCAGAGCACTGTGAGCCGACTTAAGAATGAGACCCAGCGAGGGGTCGCCGTACCTGCTAATAATCCTAACACTCCAGAGGCTAAGCTCAAGGATCATGGGTTTGTCTTAGCTACAGAATGAGTCCAGGTCACAATGAACTGGACTGGCGTGGAAGCTCAGTGAGAGAGGGCTTACCTAGTCTAAAGCCCCATGTTCTACCCCCAACACTATAGAAGAAAAAAGTGAGGAAGAGGACGAAGAGGAGGGGAAATAAAAGAAAGACCAAATTAGGCTCGGAATGTGGACTAGGGTGACCGGTGACACAGTCGACTTTCCAGCCCCCAGGCAGCCCCTCCCATGGGAGAAGCACTGAGGTCATAGTTTACCATCTCACCGCAATACAAATGATGCAACACCAGCTGAGGGCTGGGGACGGAGCTCAGCCTGTGGAGTATTTGTCTTTCATGCATGAATTTCTAGATTCCGTCTCAGACCCTGTCATGATCAGGTTTTTCCCCTTTTGGCTTTTTGAGACAGTTTTTCTGTGTAGCCCTGGCTGTTTTAGAACTCACCATGTAGACCAGGCTGGCCTGGAACTCACAGAGATCCATCTACCTCTGCCCATCAGTGCCCGCTCTCTCAACTCCGGCTTCAATCTTGGCCCAGGCGCTGCTTTTGCATTATTTATCTGACTATTTATTCCATCCAGATTCCTCCCCATAATCCCCGGGTGCAAATTAGACCTTTTGAAAACAGCCTCAAGTTTTCCAGACACTGGGGTCCTATTTAGCCTCATTTACTGGAGTAAGGCTCCCTTCAATGGTGCCCTGGTGGCTCCAGAAAATGGATGCCCCCTCTCAAATTGCCTAATTGCATCTTGAGCACAACTTTGCCACTGGACAACTTCCAGAGTTCTATTTTTATTTATCTCATATTATCTTGGTAGTTACTTTGTTAACTTCTCAGAGTAACCAGATGGTATATTTGGATAAGCCACCGAGCCTCGGCTGTGAGCTATTCCAGGTGCCTATATGGGGATACGTATCATATGCGGAGAGTACCTGCTTTAAATGGGAAGGTCGTGATGTTCTGTGCAGACATAGCCATCACAGTGTCTTCCTATTAAAGCCACAAAGTCTTGTGAGAAAAGGGAAGGTAGGGATAGGAGAATGTGCTCAATGTACAATGTATCCTTGCATGAAAAGGAAGTTTTTACACTTACAAAGTCTTTGTTCCCTGAGGCATTGTTACTTCCTCCACACAGTGTCTACCTTCTCTCACGCCTCCAAAAACTGTGCACCCCCCCCCCACACACTCTTACAGAATGGATTCTGGTAAGTTTGTTCTTTGAGCCCCTGTTGGGTGTGTATGCCAGGGTCGTAATGAGGATTCGGGGGTCGCTGCTGAGAGCACTCCCACCCACTCCTCAGCATCGCATCTGCTGAGTCCGAGGAGCCCCTATGCAGAAACAGAAACAGACATGCTCAGCGAAGCAATGACAGATTAAGCTTGGGTTGTGGCAGAGAGGCAACGGCTCATTTTTGACAGCTTTCTGGCATCTTGGTCCAACCCGTGAGCCTGCGTGGCTGTCTAGTTGCACCTATGAGCCACCCTGCATTCACTGCGAGGCCCATGCTTGGTCCCAGGTACACTGCTTAGCTCTCACTTGTTACAAAGTAAACACCTTTGACAGGAAGTAAAGGTCTTTCAGTGGGGCGCTGGCGAGATGGAGCCGTAGTTAAGAGCACTTGTTGCTTTTGCAGAGGACATGACTTTAGCTCTCAGCACCCATATTAGACAGTTCACAACCACCTGCAGCTCCATTTCCAGAGATCCTACAACCTCTCCTGGGCCCCTGTGCGTACCAAGCACTCATGCGGTACACACATATTCATGCAGGGAAATATATACACACAGGCAAAAACTGAAAGGAAAAACAACTGAGCTGCCACTTGGTCAAATGCACAGACAATCTAGGTCGATGAAGGGCTCTAGCAGCGGGAGCACGGAGACCATGCCCATGATGGATGTCGCTTTTACCCTCCTTCCCATTCCTTCTGCCTTGCTAAACCATTAGATTACATCCCTAAAGCTGGCCGCTAAGGTCTACTCCCTTATTTGAGCACTTCTTCCTCCTGAGACTGACTACCAAGGTCCAGCATAAAAGTATTGGAATCTAGCAATCCAAAGCCTTCTTTTGTCCAATCAAATTTAACCAACTCACTGTAACACGGTTTTCCCCTTTGCCTTTATAAACTGCCGTTTGCCTCTGGGTATTGTAACATGAAATGGATACGGATGACATTCCATACAACATAAAAGTGAATAAAATAAAATAAAATAAAGCAAATAATGGAAATGCTACATGAAACATGCTAGAGATGAGTGCATTGTAATTTCTCCTAGATTATCTCAGGAACTTTTATTTTTCAGTGGAGATTTATAAATCCCATCATACATTGAGCTTTAGAGCCTAGGCATTTGATAAGTCTATGGCAGACTGTGCTACCTGGAGGCACAGATCAGTCTCTGGCATCTAAGGAGTGTGCCAACAAATAGAGAACACCACTGCCATCTACTAAATGCTTGTGTCCAAAATTCACACAATGAACCCAAGCGCTCAAAGTCATCTGGAGGCCAAGGCTTTGGAAGGTGGGTAGGCCATGGAGGCAGAGTCCTCAGAAATGAGATTAGTGTTCTTACAAAATGTCCCCTAGGAGGGCTCTCCTCTTGTGAAATGTAGGGTTTTGTTGTTATTGTTCTTCTCAGACACAGTGTTTTTTTTTGGGGGGGGCGGGTTCAAGACAGGGTTTCTCTGTAGCTTTGGAGCCTGTCCTGGAACTAGCTCTTGTAGACCAGGCTGGCCTTGAACTCACAGAGGAGGAAGGAGGAGGAGGAATAAGAGGAGGAGGAGGAAGAGAAAAGAGGAGGAATAAG
>JABTXL010012493.1:9499340-9509442 GCA_025134845.1 Neodon shergylaensis
GAGGAGGAATAAGAGGAGGAGGAGGAAGAGAAAAGAGGAGGAATAAGAGGAGGAGGAGGAGGAGGAAGGAAAAGGAGGAGGAGGCTGAAACTGGCTTGTTGCCTGCTTTTATTTTGTGGCAGAAATTAAAAATTTAACATTAATTTTGATGTTTAAGCGTCATTGACTTTTGGCACAATAAGAAACACTTTCTTTAAAAAAACAAGCCAACAGTCCTAAATATGAGCTTGGTGGAAATATGAGCTCGATGGACTTCTGTAGGTCTCCTTCATGTTTGAGAACGAACTCACTGTCACCGCTTCGTAAACGCTGTCACAGCTCTCACAGAAAAGGGGTTAGAAATAACTTTGGGGCTGCAAAAGAGATCACTGCTCGATGGAGGTGTCTCAGCACCACCAAACTTTGCTCTTGATCAAGAGGGAGCCCTCGGAAGGGGGAACAGGAAGTCACTGGTTTGTACTCTAACACAGGTGGTGAGTGGGTCTTTTCCTCATTGGCCGGGACCGAGTGCAAAGGAAATGAAACAGGGAGGGGGAAACTACTTTAATAGAGAATGTAGCAGGACCTTTGTGTAAACAAAGGTTTTACTGAGGGGGGGGAGGACCATGGGTAAGGACGATAAAAATACTTAAATTGCTTGTTGTAAACACAGGTTTTATAATATTTGATAGAAAAGACTCATTGATAGTTAATGTTTCTTACAAAGAGATAGTTTACTCTGGAGCCTAATTTAAGTGACCAGGAAACAGGGAGCTAGGTTACCCCATGTTCCACGTTCTACCATGGAAACAGCTTCATGAAGTTTTTCAGTAACTGGACAAAGCCGTAAATCAAGGCAGTGTAGAAATCCATCAGTGGGTACATCTGTTGCGGAACATTCCTTTATACTGTGTGAAGATGTTACACTGTGATCAGCTTAATAAAGAACTGAATGGCCATTGGCTAGGCCACACCTCCTAATCTTTTCAAATAGTGCCACTCCCTAGTGACCAAGTATTCAAATCTATGAGTCTACGGAGGGGAGGCTCATTCAAGCCGCCACCCCTGGGACAGGTCTCTCTCCCCTCAAAGAAGGGGGAGCTGAGAGGCCTGTCTAGAACACATCTGACCAGCCTGGTCCATCCAACACGCCTCCCTGTGTTGCACGTGTATGCATGCGTGCCTGCGTGCCTGCGTGCCTGCGTGCGTAAGCTTGCAGTGCCTGTGGAGGTCAGAGACCAACCTCGGGTGTCCGGGTGTCCGTCCTCAGGATTGTCCCACCTTTGTTTTCTCACCAAGGCAGCCGCTCCCTCTTTTCAGCTCTCGTCAAGCCGACAGTGAAAACATGAAAGCGTGGCTGCTCCGCCACACGCGGAAAGGTGTGAAACTGCTGTTCTCACGAGCGACTGGCGACCGCCGCACTCTAAACCACAGATGCCACACTGGCCTTGCTCCCTCATGCAGGACCGATAATAGGAGCACAGTCGAGTGCATTGTAAAAATGCATGTGTGTGTGAAGCAAACACAGGAAGAGCGCATGCTGGCGTCAGCACGAATTACTTCTGGATGGGGAAATTTTTAATGTTCTCTGTGTTCTGAATTTTTAATGGGTGATTTTTTTTCTCATCATAGTCATGCTTTTCTTCCATAATATTATTAAGTAAATGACAGAAGTCATTAAAGGAATAAGATGGGCAACATCTAACACCTTCTGGATCACCCCCATTCTCTGTATTCATTGTCTCCTCTGATACCTTTGGTCTGTATTTGCCACCCCTCTGCAAGCGCTGCTGGGCACTCAGCGTTCCTGTTCTCTGGCTGAGTGTAAGCAAAAAGAGGTAGTCTTCCTTGGGGATTCTGGGTCTCTGCAAGGGGTCAACGCTTGCCGCCTCACCTGGAACTCATTTTTCTTGACTTGTTTGGCAGATGAACAGTTAATCACCACTTCATATAGCTATGGGAATTATTTTATTAAGCAAAGCTGCTGCTAACGAAAGATAAAGAACTATTTTTTCTTTTTTAGGAAAATCGATTGTGTTGGTTAGCTTTCCATTCCTGTAGCAAATACTTGGGACAATGAACTTACAAAAGTAACAGGACATGCGGGCATCAGTGCTAGCTACCAAGCCTCGTGTCTCCCACACGCTGGGAACATACTGTTTCACTGATGTCATCAATTTGAGAGCTTGTCCCTTCCTTTACTATTCATTGAGATAGGAGGTCTTGCGTTATAGTCTAGGCTGACTTCTCCTGAGGAGCTGGTGTGTCTGGCCAGAGTTTGTTTTGAGTCATGGTTTTGGAGAGTTTGGCCCTTGAATGACTAATTGCCCCATTCCTTTGGGTCCTGTACCACACTATCCTGTCATAGCAGGAACACATGGTACAGTAAAATCTCTCATCTCAAGGCTACAAAGTCAAAGAGAGTGAGGAAAGGACCAGAGTTCTATGACTTTCTTTAAGGACAAACCTCCAGTGACCCAAACACCCACAACTAGGTACCACTTCCTGATGGCTCCATTACCTCCTGATAGCGCCATGCCGGAGATCAAGACTTTAACACGTGGGCCTTTGGGGAAACATTTAAGATCCTAACTATGAAGTTAGTAGAAAAATGTAAGGGAGAAGCAGAAGTATCTTTCAACTGTCACCTTAAGGAAATGTTCAACATCCTTAGTCGTCAGAGAAATGCAAATCAAAACAACTCTGAGATTCCATCTTACACCTGTAAGAATAGCCAAGATCAAAAACACTGATGACAACTTATGCTGGAGAGGTTGTGGGGAAAAGGGAACACTCCTGCATTGCTGGTGGGAATGCAAGCTGGTGGGAGTACAACCCCTTTGGATGTCAGTGTGGCAATTTCTCAGAAAATTAGGAAACAACCTTCCTCAAGACCCAGCAATACCACTTTTGTGCATATATCTAAAGGATGCTCAATAGTGCCACAAGGACATGTGCTCAACTATGTTCATAGCAGCTTTGTTTGTCATAGCAGAACCTGGAAACAACCTAAATGCCCCTTGACCAAAGAATGGATAAAGAAAATGTGGTACATTTACACAATGGAGTACTACACAGCAGAAAAAATAACAACAGCTTGAATTTTGCAGGATAAATGGATGAAACTAGAAAATATTATTTTGAGTGAGTTAACACAAAGAAAGACAATTATCATATGTACTTACACATAGGCGGTTTTTAAACATAAAGCAAAGAAAGCCAGCCTACAAACCATAATCCCAGAGAATTTAGACAACAATGCGGACACTGAGAGAGACTTACATAGATCTAATCTATATGGGAAGTAGAAAAAGACAAGATCTCCTGAGTAAATTGAGAGCATGGGGGCCTTGTGGGGGGTTTAAGTGGGGAGAGGCAGGGAGGGGAGCAGAGAAAAATGTAGAGCTCAATGAATATCATGGAAAAAAACTGTCACAATGTTCACGGCTGGCACTCCGATGACAAAAAACAGATTAAAAGGAGAAAAGCATGACAGATATTTTGAGCACAGTTACTCTCACTGACAAAAGGGGGACTCCTCTCGTACAGTTTTGTTTCTGAGGAGATATGTAAGTTTTTATGATGCCACTTCACCATCATAAAAACAATCCCAAAGAAAGCAGAATTGAGGTCAAAGAGCTCCAATTCCATGGGCATGGTACCTGCACCTGCATGCACACGCCCCACCCCCCACATACAACATATAACTAAAACTAAAAATAAGTCTTAAAAAATAAAAGGAGTTCAGCTGGGGTCGTATCTTAATTGACGGAATGCCTGCCTAGCAGACACGAGGCCCTGGGTTTGAAACCAGGCATAGTGCAAAAAACATAACCAGTCGGGTGGTAGTGACACAGACCTTTAATTTCAGCACTCGGGAAGCAAAGACAGGCAGATCTCTGAGTTCTGAACTCAAGCCCAGCCTGGTCTACAGAGTGAGTGCCAGGACAACCAGGGCTGCACAGAGAAACCCTGTCCTGGAAAACAAATAAAGAAAAACAAAACAAAACACACCCCACACAAACAAACAAATAAAAAACCTTCCTCTAAATCAAAACAATAAAAACCTAAAAAAAAAAGTGTCACCACGGGGCAGTGGTGGCTGGCAGAGGCCTTCCGTCCTAGCCCTTGGGAGGCAGAGGCAGGATCTCTGTGAGTTCAAGGCCAGCCTGGTCTACCAAGCAAATTCCAGGCAACCAGAACTGTTGAACAGAGAAACCCTGTGATACTTGTTCTTAATCCCTGCACTCAGGAGGCATAGGCAGGTGAACCTGGGCTACAGGGTGAGTTGTAGGTCAGCCAGGGCTATTTAGCAAGATCCTGTCTCAAAAAAAAAAAAGACCAAAAACAAAGAAAAGTTAGGTCTCCTGGTAACAAAATTTGAGTCCTTGACTGCTTACTGAAGCAGGAATTTTCCTTAAGCCCCCAGGGAATGGAGGCCCTCATCCAGATGCCTGATCTTGGGAAAGGACTCTGGGGAGCAGACACTACACTACAGTTTTGTTTTCCCATTACACTGTCCATTCTGATTACTCTGTATTTAATAACTGACCTCTTGCCTTTCATGGCCTCTGGCTCTGGATCTGGATTGTAGGTTTTTCATCCTTGGGGTCAGGGGTGTCTGGAAAATCTCTAACTTTCCTGTTCTTGGTGTAATTAGGAGGGCACAATGGAATTCCTGGTTCAACGGGGGTGGGAATGTTTTTTCTAAAGAATTATATTGTAGCCGAGCGGTGGTGGCGCACGCCTTTAATCCCAGCACTCGGGAGGCAGAGGCAGGCCGATCTTTGTGAGTTCAAGACCAGCCTGGTCTACAAGAGCTAGTTCCAGGACAGGCTCCAAAACCACAGAGAAACCCTGTCTCGAAAAACCAAAAAAAAAAAAAAAAAAAGAATTATATTGTTTAGAGAGGATACCATTGTACGCGTTTTCATCCTTTGCAAAGATATAAACAATCCCACAGAAAATTTTCCGAATGGAAAGGCATTAATAATGGGAATCGTTAAAAATGAAAGCAAAAGGGGGCTGGAGAAGTGTGGTCTGCAGTGCTGAAATGCTGGACCGTTGTCAAAGGGCCATGGTCGCTGTGAGGTCCTCACCAGTGCTCCCTATGCAGTCGTCATAAGAGGGTGCTGGATCCCCTGGACCTAGTCACTGGCGGTTGTGAGCTGCTATGCGGGTGCTGGGAATTGAACCTGGGTCCTCCAAAAGAGCCGTCTCTGCATCCCCAGGTCAGGGTTTCTGAGAGTGACTGAGTCCTTCACAGCTCAGTCGTGCATGACCCAGGGACCTGAGGTGCTGGACACCCGTGGTCATCACAGATTGGTCTGGGATGGTGGTTCTGAGATTATTATCTCAGGACAACGAAATGACATAGACTCACAGGAGTCTGCAAAGCGGAAACAGGCGATATTAAGAATTGTTACAGGTCAGTGAGAGATTGCGGAAAAAGTGAGGGAAACGCCCAAGGGAGGAGAGATTTCAAGAGAGAAAAAAAGCCACCAGATTTCCTATGTCTAGGGGTTTTAAAAGTCATTTAAATTACATTCTCTATTCGTGTGTGTGTGTGTGTGTGTACTTTGTATGTGCAGGTACACAAAGGCCAAGATATTTGTGAGGAAGTATTAATCCCACAGGGCAAGAATAAGGGGAAACAGGAGAGAGTCTGGGACACAGTGTGCAGTGTGTGTCATCTGTGTTTTGCCTGCCCGTGTTGTCCCCAGAAAGGGAATCTGCAGAGGTTTCTCCAGGCTCAAGGAGATCTGAAGTGGCTTCATTTCTTAAGTCTCTCCTTTTGGCTAGATAAGAGAAACTCCTAGAAGACTTCTTCCAGCATCTGCTGGATTTTATGTGTCTTCCAATTAAAATATCTTTTTATCAACTCTGGGATTTGAGGGGGGTCCCCATCGGCTAAACCTGAATACCATTTGGAGAAGAGAGCCTGGAGACTGCAAATGTTCAGACACCAGACCATGCGCTTCAGAGAAGCTGGAAGCTGAGGATGGGTATGAGAACTAATAGCCTATTTAGTTCTCTTATAAATATGTATTTATGGTGTGTGTGTCTGTGTGTGGGTATGTACAGGAGTGAGGGTGCCTTTAGAGGCCAGAAGGGGACATTGGATACCCTGGAGCTGAAATTATGTGTTGTAGGCAGCTGTGAGCCTTTGGATAAGAGTGGGTAGGAACTGAGCCTGGGTCCTCAGGAACTGAGCCTGGGTCCTCCACAGGAGCATCAAGTCCTCTCTTAACAACCTAATCATCTTTCCAGTCAGTAAAGAGTTAAGTTTTCATTGCTTTAGACAGGGTCTCATGATGTAGCCCTGGCTGACCTGGAACTTACTGTGTAGACAGGCTAGCCTCAAACTCAAAGGCCACCATGCCCAGTCCATCTCTTTTTCACGAGTCCTGTGTGACAGTTTTTCCACATGCCTCTTGTAAGAACCTCACGCAGAAGGACTCAGTGCCTACCACAAACAGCCACTCCTGACGCGACTCAACTCGAGTGGTTGCATTGCCTGAGAAGCAAGAACAGCTGCTGCTACTTCCTCTTCTCTCCTCCTCTTCCCTCTCCTCTTTTTTCTTTTTAAATCTGTGAGATCTCCGCTGCCCCCAGTAACCACACATGTGAAATTCTCATGAAGATTTAAGAGTTCTGGGTTAGGACTCATTCCTCCGAGGCCACTTGACTCACCAGGGAAACAACCACACAGAGGATCCAGGGTTTGTTCCAAGGCTGGGGGACCAACACTCCTCACACAACAGACCCCGTTCTGGAGGAGTGGGAACCTGGAATGGTGTCGGTGGCCTCAGCTTTCTCTGTGGCCTGTATCGGACACGGGAATCCAGACGGCCATTGTTTGTGAATGAAACCATGGTTCCTATTTATTGTGTCCCATATTTCCTTCATCAGGCGATGAAAGGAGACAGAGTCAGAGACAGAGACCCTCATTGGAGCACCGGACTGAAATCTCAAGGTCCAAATCAGGAGCAGAAGGAGAGAGAGCACGAGCAAGGAACTCAGGACCGCGAGAGGTGCACCCACACAATGAGACAATGGGGATGTTCTATTGGGAACTCACCAATGCCAGCTGGCCTGGGTCTGAAAAAGCCTGGGATAAAACCGGTCTCGCTGAACATAGTGGACAATGAGGACTACTGAGAACTCAAGAACAATGGCAATGGGTTTTTGATCCTACTGCACCTATTGGTTTTGTGGGAGCCTAGGCAGTTTGGATGATCACCTTACTAGACCTGGATGGAGGTGGGTGGTCCTTGGACTTCCCACAGGGCAGGGAACCCTGACTGCTCTTTGGGCTTACGAGGGATGGGGGACTTGATTGGGGGAGGGGGAGGGAAAGGGGAGGCGGAGGTGGGGAGGAGACAGAAATCTTTAATAAAAAAAAAAAAAAGAAACCATGGTTCCTGAAGGATCCATAGCCTGTGGCGATGCATTCGGAATAAATGATGGGCAAGAGTGTCTCGGCACTCAATGGGCAAGAACATCGCAGAGTGCTGAGATATCTCGTTCTATAGGAAAGGACAACAAATGTGTCCATGATAGGCCTGTGGGGAAGCCGACCATCCGTGAAGCAAGGGCTGATCACAGCAGCTGCAGGGCAGCCTCAGCAGCTGCCTGGGAATGACATTATTTTGGGGGGCATAGGACCATTCTGCTTTTTATGTCTGTTTCTGTGTATCAATGCCCTCCCCTGTGTTTCTCTCAAGGACCTTCAGCCTCTGCAGGAACACACTCCTCCAGTCCGACCTCTCGACGAGGGGAGCATTTCACACGACATGACCATTATTAGGTGTTGGTGTAAATCCTGAGAGCCCAGGCTCGGGGGAGGCAGTGGCCCGATTACTGGCAGCTGTTAGAGCCTCGTTTCTCTGCATTTTAGTTTCCCCAGCAGAGGGGCACAGACATTGCCAGCATTAACATTTAATTTTGATTTAGTAAGGCCGCACAGGCTGGGCCAGCTCCACACAGCCTGGTGCCTATCAAAGCTCAACCCCTCTTGAGGTTATTGTAAACTGCACCTGCTCTGGCCCAGGCGACGGGCAGAGGAAGGTTTTCAAGGTCACCCCAGTCTTGAAAGCGGAACCAAAGAGCCCCCAGAAAAATTTCCAAATACAACTTCCCTGAGGTTGAATATACAGAGAAGAGCAAACCCTCAGTTAGCTGTCCAGGCTATGACGGAGACAAAGCGATAAAACATCCGTCTTAGGATGTCATTTCAAACAGTGGTCTAGGCAGAACATCTGGCGTTCTAATGGAAGATGGCAAAGACTCTCTTGACAAACTTTGGACAGACCCTTTACCAGTCTGTGTCAACTTGGGTCTAAAAGTGACACATGATTTTACACGCCCCCATCCCCACTCACAAAAAGGCTTAACACGGTTTCTAAGCTCAAGGCTACACATCTAAGATGAACACAGATCCTCTTTTTTTTTTTAAAAAAAAAAATCTTATTTCCTTCTTTGGTTAAGTTTGCTTTATTTATGGTTTACATACGAGTGCTCTGCATATATGCTTACATGCCAGAAGAGGGCACCAGATCTCATAACAGATGGTTGTGAGCCACCATGTGGTTGTCAGAAATTGAACTCAGGACCTCTGGAAGAGCAGCCACTGCTTTTAACTGCTGAGCTACCTCTCCAGCCCCCAGTTCCTCTTAAAATGTCTGCATGACAAAGACTTTTGCAATTCTATTCCAGTTAAACTCAGTAGGAGATGAGCCTTAGAATGGCTCCTTTAGTACATCCCTTTCTTCCACTCTGAGAGGCTGATCTTTACACACATACAAACACACACACACATGCACATGCAGATACACAGGCTCACGATGTTGTTTTTAGGACCTCAGAGACTTTAGAAATGCCAGCATGCAGGGAACCAGCTCCTGTTCTCAGCTTTCAGTGTGTGGCTCCAGTAATCCCCTGTCCAAAGGGCCTGACAGGGCTGCTTCTCCTCCAGGGAAGTACCAGTTAACACACTGTTAACTGTGCCCAAGCCTCCACTTGTGCCTTACCTGACTCCCTCAGGTCCCCACACACACGGAAGCTGAGTTGAGTCCCCTGCCTTTTTTTTTTATCCCTTGCAATGGGGTTAGCACAGAACCCACTCTTTGGTTCACGTACAGTGCTTTCACTAGTGCCCAGCTTTCCCCGACAGAGGGGTTCATCTAGAGAGACCACAGCACTAAGAAGGCCGAGGTTATGAACTTAATCTCCATATGGTCCTGCCTGTATTGTGCTCATACGTGCAGCCTCTCAGCTGTTTCGCAAATGGCTTTCATCGATCACAGGGGACACCGGATGAAAGGACAGAGATGGCCCAGCACAGACCATGCACCTTTTGGGTTTCTCGTGACTGTTTAAGAATCCGGTGTACAGATGGTGCGGCTCATTGCCCCTTTTGTGTACCTCAGCTGGGAGAGCACGTAGGCTCTCTCCCCTGCAGACACCTTTCTCGTGATTTGTCACAAATGCTCGACGTTCTCCTGCTTTTTCAGCATCTCTTTCCTGGTCCAGCTCTTCCACAGATCCTTTCCCAACACTCTGCCTATCGCTGCACTCAGTCTGGCTCACAAAGAACTTATCTTCCATGCTCTGACATACTCTGTTCACACCACAGCTTGCGGTTCATGGACTTGTGCTTTACTACATCTCAAGGAAATGAGGACAAGATAGCCCCCCTCTTTTGTTTGATGCTGTGGCCAGTATCGGTCTAACTGTACTGTGACTATCGTATTCAGTAAGATGCACTTAAATGTTTTCAGTGAGTTCCAAGTGACCTTGACAAATTTCAACAAAATTGTGTTAAATCCCTTCATCAATTCAAGGGCAGACTCTAGACCTTTATTATAATCTTCAAAATTCTTACCAGTTTAAACACTCAAATTAGTATGTGATTGTACTTTTTATAGGGATGTCCATTGCCTGTGAATTTTCCCCAGTTTATGTAATCATAAGAGTAATACATCTAACCACAAAACCTCTAGTTAATAAGGTTATAGTAGCTCCTGTGACTGCTGCCTCTCCTTCCTTCCTTTCTTCCTTTTTTCCTTCTCCTCCTCCTCCTCCTCCTCCTCCTCCTCCTCCTCCTCCTCCTCCTCCTCCT
>JABTXL010012493.1:9509452-9583562 GCA_025134845.1 Neodon shergylaensis
CTCCTCCTCCTCCTCCTCCTCCTCCTCCTCCTCCTCCTCCTCCTCCTTCTTTTGTGACAGGGTTTCTCTGTCACTTTGGAGAACATCCTGGAACTCACTCTGTAGACAAGACTGGCCTCAAACTCACAGATATTCACCTGTCTCTGTTTCCCAAGTACTGGGATTAAAGGCAAGCACCACTACCATCCGGCTCTTCCTTTTCTCAAGGGTCTCACAATGTCGCCTTAGATGACTTGGAACTTGCTAATGTAGACCAAGCTGGCCTCAAACCACAGAAATCCTCCTGCCTCTATCACCTGAATTATGATATTAATAGCACCACACCTGGCATTATTTTTATTTTTAAATTTTATGTGTGTGGGTATTCTGCCTGCACGTATGTCTGTGTAGCCCATGTATGCCTGGAGCCCATGTAGGACATAAGAGGGCATTGGATCCACTGAAACTGAAGTTACTAATGGTTGTGAGTTGCCATGTGGGTGCTGAGATTTGAATCCAGTTCTCGGGAATAGCAGCCAGTGATAAATATAGCCAAGGAGAGCTGCATATAGCCAAGGAGAGCTGCATATAGCCAAGGAGAGCTGCATATAGGGAGTGGAACCAGCTCAGGAGAGCTGTGTATATAGCAAGCAATATATAAACAACTAAAAAGACTGAACATCAAGAAAACAACCCAATTAAAAGTGGGGACTAAGCATGAACTTCTCCAACGATGAAACACAATGGCTGAGAAACACTTAAAGAAACACTCCTCCATTGTCGGTGGGACTGTAACTGTATAGTCACTATGGAAATCAGTGTGACAACTCCTTAGGGATCTAATGTTAGAGGAGACTGTGCTTTCATTTCCTGGCTGCCCAGACTCGAATAATCGCACAGAAACTCTATTAATTACAACATTGTTTGGCCAAAGGCTTAGGCATATTTCTTGCTAGTTCTTACATCTTAAATTAACCCATTTCTATTATTTTATATTTTATCATGAGGCTCGTGGTTTGTTACCTCACATCTTGCTTCTGTCTAACTCTGTCTTCTTTCTCCCTGCATTCAGTCTAGCTATATTCTGCCCTGCCATAGGCCAAAACAGCTTCGTCTTTAACCAATGGTAATAAAACATATGCACAGCATACAAAGGGGAATCCCATATCAACCTAGGAATAGATCTACCTCAAGTTCCCTCTGTGCCACTCTTGGACGTACACCCAAAGGCCCCTGAACCTTACCACAGAGGTGCTTACTCAGCAGTTCATTGCTGCCCTATTCATAATTGCCAGGGATTGGAAACTAGATTCCCATTAACTGGTGAATTGATGATGAACTGTGATACATTTCATTGTGACAATGTGACAACTCGTACAACAGCATATTATTCAGCTATAGAAAAATGAAATTATGGGGGGGGTGGAGATAGTCTCCCATAGGAAACAGAGTTCAATTCCCAGCATCCACACTAGGCAGCTCACAACTGCCTATAACTCTAATTCTAGGGACATCCAATGCACTGGCCTCTGTGAGCACCTGCATGCACATGCAAGTACACGCAAGCATATAAGTAATGACAAAAATATATCTTCAAAAATGAAATTATAAATTCATAGGTAAATGGATGGTATGAATGAGGATATTCCTCGATGCTTTGGAACAGGGGGTGACACCATAAACGTCTCCCTATCTAAATTGCTATGTGAAAACTTGGCTTAAGTGGGCTAGCTTACTTTTCTGAACACTGAGGCAGTCTTTGTTCTAACGTGATGGACTGACTTATGCATTCCCCCACCATGAAGCGTCCGTCACCCGTTTAAGAAGCTACAAATGGTGTCAGTCTAAGAGTAGCCTGAGACAGGAGAGGCAAAGAAGCACTGATGGAGGAGTGTCTCTGCTTCCAGCTGCCCTTAGGCATGTCTGTAGCTGCCAACAGTCTCAGGATCTGGTCAGGAAGGGACCCCGGCCAGCTTGAGCAGGGCAAGCATGGCTCGACAGGCTTTCCTTGCCTTTCTTCCCCCACGCCCCCGCCTTGCTACAGGTGTTAGATAACATTTTTAAAGCTACCCACTAAGACCTCTTCCCTTCTTTAGCCGCTTTCTCCTCCCGAGGATGACTACCATAATCAAAAACCCGCTTTCGGCTCACCTAATTAACCTGTCCAATCAAAATTAAACACTTCATCCTAACACGGGGTTTTCCTTTGCACCTTTATAAACTGCCCTTTGCCTATGGGCCATGTTGGTCTCCTCTCTATCCAGAGGTAGTCCTTTGTCCCTCTGGGACAAATATCCCTTCCCCTTCTCCCTCCTCTATCTCCTGTCTTTGTCTCCGATTCCTTGCCCTCTGTCCTTTTGGGGTAAATAAATCTCCTCTGTGCTGAGAGCTCGGTCTTTGAACATTATTCTATAATAAGTGCGTGGGCACCATTGTACTACATGGATCTGGATTTCTGTTTAGCAATTAGCAGTCAATGGCCTTGGAGGGGGCTTTAACCATTGCTCACCCTTGCTCACCCTTGCCACGGGGACAACAGCAGTACCTGCCTTACCGTTCTGGGATGTTGTTGGTTACTTTGCATGAGCAGCAGTTACTGTCACACAGTAAGTACTCTGTCAGTAAGTACAATGCTGCCCTCTACCATGCTAGGACACAGAACATGGCTGTGAACCCCTCTGAAAACATTCCAATGCAAGTCGCTCAGGTGACCAGAAATGACCCTAACCACCCAGAGTTTGCAACGCTGGCTGCATTTTCCTTACCCTGAGCTTAGCTGCTAAAACCATTCCTAACCTTTATTTTTATTTATGTGTGGGGGTGTTTTGCCTTCAGATATGCCACGTATATTCAGTGCCCATGGAGACCAGATGGGGGCATCAGATCCCCTGGGGTCAGAGTTATGAATGGTTGTGAGCTGCCATGTGGGTGCTGGGAACCGAAGCCCAGTCCTCTGCAGGGACAGCCAGTGCTCTTAGGCACCGAGTCCCTCTGCAGCCCCAGGTTAGCTATTTTTCACTACAATTCTGATAAAGGAAAGTTGTATAAAGTCATTCTTGGAAAGAAATCATTTCTGGTTAGTCTTGGTGCGTGGCTTTTTTAAAAAGTTATTTACAAGTTTTTTTTAAAATAATAAAGTTTATAAAATTAGAAACTAGTCCCTTCAAATTGTTAATCTGGTTCTTTCCCACAGACATTCTTCTGTGAGCTGTGGTAGATGCTGTGTGGTGCACACACATGATCAGTAAGAGGGTCATATGCTCTTAAAGCAGTAGCAAAAAAGAAAAAAACAAAAGCCTGTAATACTTAGAGCAGAGGGCATCCTGTGGATGAGTATGGAGTACTTTCCTAGAGATGGGATTTGAAAGCTTCCAGCTTCACTAGACATATACTACTATTTTCAAATAGTGGAAATAACGCGTGCCAGCTGGGACACACGGGGGGGGGGTGACAAGGCAAGCTCTGGTGACTGTGGTCCAACGTGACGAGAGAGATGAGAGAGACGGATGGGCACACAACTCACCATCAGAGCGTGTTGACTGAGTTTTCTGTCCCAAAGAAATCACACAGAGGTCTACATTAACTATAAACTGATTGGCCCATTAGCTCAGGCTTCTTATTAACTCTTATAATTTATATTAGTCCACTATTCTTGTCTATGTTAGCCACGTGACTCAGTACCTTATTTAGTGAGGCAGTCACATCTTACTTCTTCTGTGGCTAGGTCACGACTGCAGACTAGGATTCTTCCCAGAATTCTCCTGTTCCCAGAATTGACCCGCCTCTACTTCCTGCCTGGCTACTGGCCAATCAGCGTTTATTTAAAATATAACTGACAGAATACAGACCATTGTCCCACACCAAGAGCATGTGGTTAGCCGGCAGAAAACACTGGGGGAAAAGGTAGAAAAACAGTGAAAGATATGACCAGAAAGCTAGGCTGGGGTATGTAGAGGAAGACAGCGCACAGAAGTGGAAGAAAATGGGTTATTAGTGGGCTGTTCCAGCAGTTACTGGTGATGGTAGAATCAGTCATCCAGAGGCCGCTCTTAGAGTTCATCCAGTCTTTAATGCATAAATTTATATATTTCATTTATAGAGAATCTTCAATAATAAGACACATATATATATATAATAAATAACTCAAATTTGAACACATACATCAGACAGCTTCATGGTTTTTTTTTTGTTTTGTTTTTTTGAGACAGGGACTCCTGCAGCTCAGGCTGCCCTCCAGCTCTACATGTAGTTGAAGGTGACTTTTAAAGTCCAGTCTCCTGCCTCTGTCTCCCAAGAGCTGGAATTACAGGTGTTCACCATCGTGCTAAATTATAATCCCTTTGGCCTTTTCTTCTTTCTTGACGGTACTGAGGGTTTAGCCCAGGGTCTTGGGCACGTGAGGCAAACGCCCTACCACAGAGCAGTATCCCCAGCCCGGCGTCTGTCACGCCTTCTCGGTGTCAGAAGCCGCCAGCCCTGGTAGGTCAGCAGGCAATCTCAGCAGTTCTTCAGCTTCTTCCTGCAAAGTCTGTGCCTTCTCGTGCAGCAGCATCTGCAGTAAACACCCAGTCGTGAGGCCAAATGTGCTTGGCTAGAGAGGTGCCAACATTGTATGTCTGCTAAAAACCTGAGCTTGACACATCAATATCCAACGTTAGAGCTAAAATAGTGGGACTGAAAAACAGCCACTTAAGAACAAGCGATTTCAGTAAATGAAGCTGAGGAATTCTGTTAAAAACCATTTTAGCTGATCAGTGTTCAGTGTACCAAAAAGAATGGAGCTTTCCTACACTCAGAGATTTGCTTCACAGAAGACCTGGGCACTTAAAACTTAATTTATAATCTATAAAATTTCAGAGAATTTTGCAAAAATTTAATTACCTCTTGAAACTGCTATCCTTTCATGTATGTTCAATTAGCTCTGGAAACTGTTATTTTACAGATATATTTTATTCTCATAATTTAGCGTGCTTTTAGAAGCCCATCAGTATTACAAAACAGATTTTTTTCCCTAAAGCTTCTAAAGTAAACAAAGTCTGATCTATCTTCCCTTCATCTCTCCCCCCCTGTCATTTTTCCCTCATGTATTTTTTGATTAATTAGTTATTTAATGTGTATGGGTATTTTTGTTAGCATGCATTGCATGTGCATACACCATGTGTCCCTGGAGGTCAGAAGAGTTGGGTGGATCCCCTGGAACTGCAATTATAGAGGGTTGTGGTGGCCATGTGGGTGCAAGAAATATGAACCCAAGTCCTCTGAAAGAGCAGTCAGTGCTCTTAACCACTGAGCTACCTCTATACCTCCCCCCCCCCACCTTATACTTTGCGAGCTAGGACTTCACTATGTAGTCTAGGTTGGCCTCATATTTGTGATCTTCCTGCTTCAGGGCTCGGAACGTGCATGCTGCCATGTCTAGAAATAGGATAATTTAAAGACAGCATGCAGGGAAGAGAGTATCCCAAGCACAGTGTAGAGGACATGTGCTGGTGCCTTAGTTCCCACACACAGGAGGCAGAGAGAGGCAGGGGGATCGCTCAGTTTCAAATCCAGCCAAAGTCACTGAGTCAAACAGCAAAACAAAATGGCATTTTAGAATATTTCAAGAAAAAATTTGATGAACAGTGACTTTTTTCTATTTTCTAAACATGAGAAATAAAATGTTGGGATTAGTTGCAGGTGGATTTTGTCTAGAGAGCAGAGAAATTTATTTGTAATGCTGCTTATAATAAAAAGCTTAGCAAAAACTTCATAAAGGGAAAAACCCTAAGAAACAAAGTGGAAATGAAAAAGAAAACAATGTTCTCTAATGAGATAAGGCAGAGCATTGCACAAGGGAAATCAAAATATAAGCCAGGCTTTCCAGTATCTGAGGTAATGGTAACCATATAAATGTCCTATCGTATCTTCCAAAAACTACACAGATCGCCGGGTGGTGGTGGCACACACCTTTAATCCCAGCACTCTGGAGACAGGCAGGCAGGTCTCTGTGAGTTCAAGGCCAACCTGGTTCACAAAGTGAGTTCCAGGACAGCTAGGACTACACAGAGACCCCATCTCAGAAAATAAAACACAACAAAAATAATACAATAACAAAAAAGAAAGAGAGAGAGAGAGAAGAAAAGGAAAGAAAAGAAAAGAAAAGAAAAGAAAAGAAAAGAAAAGAAAAGAAAAGAAAAGAGGAAACTACACAGACCATAAACTGGGAGCGGTGGCGGTGGCGCAAGCCTTTAATCCTGGCACTCGGAGGATCTCCATCAGTTTGAGGCCAGCCTGGTCAATATAGAGAGTCCTCGCCAGCCAGGGCTACACAGAGACCCTTTCTTAAAAACAACAACAAAGAACAAAACAAAACCCTACATAGATCAGCAACAATGATACAAAATCCACAGTATCACTGGATACAGAATGTTGCCATCCTCACACCCTGTGGCAGGAAGTAGAATGAGCTGGCTGGAAGGTGAAAGAGCTGGACTGAGTCTGGAGTAAGATGGAGCTGTGTCCTGAGAACTCAGGGTGCTGAAGGCAAGAGTACAGCCCCTGCAGACAGCACTGGCTTCCTGGGATATGGTCGGCACCACAGTCCTGGCTCAGTAAACCGCTATATTTCTTTGGGTCGTGTTTATTTCTTCCTGCAAACACTTGGTGCACAGGTACCATCAACTGATTGTGTGCTAGGCCATATAAAGGAGATGACTGCAGGCTGTCCCTACCCGCCCAGGGACACCAGTCTACTGGACAGTCTGTCCTGCAGGCTGCATCTGTAAACACCGAAACTATCTCTCTCACACCACTGCAAATATCACTCAAGGCAATGCTCACATGTGAGCACCATTCAAAAACTTGAGAAAGAGATATATTTTAAAAACAGTTCTCTTTCATATAATGACAATAACTGTCTTAGTTAGGGCTTCTTGGGGAGGAAAGGGCTTGTGGTAGCTTAAAAGAAAATGTCCCCTAAAGGGAGTGGCACCATAGAAGGTGTGGCCTTGTTGGAGGAAGTGCGTCACTGTGCGGGTGGGCTTTGAGGTCTCCTTGGCCCAAGCTATGCTCAGTGCAACACACAGCTGCTTCTGCTGGCTTCAGATCAAGATGTAGAACTCTCAGTTCCTTTTCCAGAACCATGCCTGCCTGCATGCTGGCACACCAATAAACCTCTGAACTGTAAGCTAGCCCCAGCTAAATGTTTTCCTTCTGAGAGTTGCTGCGGTCGCGGTGTCTCGGCAGCAGGAACACTAACTAAGCCAAAGCTTATTCAGCTCACAGTTCACATCACTGTTCATCATTGAAGGAGGTCAGGGCAGGAATCTGGAGCAGGAGCCAGGGTGCTGATGACTGGCTTGCTTCCCCTGGCCTGCTCAGCCTGCTTTTCTATAGAATCCAGGACCACCAGCCCAGGGATAAGACCATCCACAATAGACTGGGCTCTGCCCCCCAAAATCACTAATTAAGAAAATGTGTTACAGCTGGATCTTATGGAGGCTTTTTCTTAATTGAGGGTCCCTCCTTTCAGATAACTCTAGTTTGTGTGTCAAGCTGACAGAAGACCAATCAGCGCAATAATGAGGTGTAAAAGGCCAAGCAATTTATATAATTGTGACCAAGAAGGACATAACCCCAAATTGCTGTGTATGGCTTCACCCACACAAACAGAAGCACAATGGCAGTCTTGAAAAGAAAACTGAAGACCGTGAACGGCTTAAAGAACTTAATATGGGAAAGAGAAAGTCTTGCTTCAAAGGAAGGGCTGGCCTGGCTCTGAGGGGCAGACCGCCAGACGCAATGGGAGAAACGTGAAGAGGCAAATTAACCCCAACATATCGTGGTGACTTCAGTAATGCTAAAAGCACCAAAACCAACGAGAACCGATTCTTGCCAGTGAAGGAGGCTGGATGCTGGCACCTGAGGAGGACACTTCTGTGAGGAGGCTGTGTGTGGAAGCTGCATGGCTGCCCGGTCCCCCAGTGTGAATTTTTAGGTTGTCTCTCTCCTCTTCTCAGCACTCCTGCGTCAGCAACAGGTACAGTATCTGTACCTACAAATTCTGAGTACGTAGGTTTTTTTAAAATTTAGATTTGATGTGTTTGGATGTTTCCTGCATTTATGTCTGTGCACCATGTGTGCGCAATGCTCTTAGAGATCAGAAGGCATCCGATCCTCTAGAACTAGAGCTACCAAGTGTAAGTTACCCTGCAGGTACTGGGAATCGAGCCTGCAGTCCTCTGGAAGAGCAGCAAGTGCTCTTAACCACTGAGCCACCTCTCCAGCCCCGAGCACGTTTTTGTAACTATGAACTATTCTATGACATGCAATGCTTTGCTCTGATATCGGAAGCGGAAGGACAGTATGCGGTGGCATATTCTCACAGCTTGCTCACCTTTGCTGAGGAAACAATTTGCTTGGCCTGGCGTCTGGACAGATGTTCAATTGTCCTCACTAGCACGTCTGGATTGGCATTGGCTAAGTGCATTATACTCTTGTAACCTGCACCGTATAACTGTTTTGCTCGACCCTAAAGGCATTAAAAAAATTAATACTATGAGTATTTGTGACTATAAAAAACTACATTCAACAGACAACAGACGAAGATACTAATGTAAATATGAAGAGACGACATGGCAGAGTACTGCAGAATATTAAGGATATGCCTGGGAGTCTGATTTGACTCGGGAGTTTTCCACACAGTGGAAGTCATCAGGTGTGCTAAAAGTCTGCTCTCCACGGCTGAGTGCATCTAAGCTGCCACTGCCACTGCCACCATTCCTCACTGATAATAAACCCAGCTTCTTCAACCTTCCCCATGAAGACCAGCAGCGCTCCAGGAATCCCCGGGCTTTCCACACCAGACTGGGACCTCTGCACATGTAGTCTCAGGGACTGAGTGGCCTGTGGAGACCCCTGCTGTGGGACTACCCCAGCTATGTCAGCCGATGTAACAAGTCCCCTTTGTTGATTGATATATATATATATTGAGTCTATCAGTTCTGTTCCTCTATAGATCCCAGAGCGACAAAGCTCTTTCTATTCCCCATTCTGCAGCAGCACTTCACAAAATGGTAAAACCTAATCTTCCCGTCAGTAAAAACAACCCAACCTGAGCTGGGGAACCAGAGCAAGGCTGACCTCTAAGACCCCGGTCACTTCCATGAGCGGGATTAGCTCCGCCTTCACGCAGTAGGTCAGTTTCTTGGTAAGTTCTACCAACAGGGCTCTGTAAACCCAAAACTCCTCCAGCTCCTGAGAAAAGAAAGATACATCAAATGTTAAGCTGAGCAAGTTACCTCTAAGTTTTTTCTGAAGTTTGGGTGTAGCGAGGGAGAGGACGATCCCAAGCACAATGTCAAGGAGGCATGGTGGGCACGCTGGCAGCTCGATGAACTAGCTTTTGGGGGAGGAAAAAGATTGAAAATAAAAAAACCAGGTTATTTCTAATCAAAATCATAGGAAATGGATGTACGGCTTTGTTTGTCATCCAAACTACAGTTTTTACCTCTGGGAATTATCCCAGAGACAGAGTATTAAATAAGGAAAGATTCAAATGCAGCATAATATTCAACGAAACATTGTCTAAGCTAATAAAAACAAGAAATACGAATCGTGAGCATTAAACATGGCTTGGAGGCATTCGTATCAATTGATCTTCTCCAGATGTACACTCGAGGGCGGGGAGCTGGCTCTGAGGGAGGTGCCTGTTGCACAAGCATGAGCGCTACACCGGAGGGCTTTCCCACTACACCGCTACACCGGAGTGCCTTCACTAAGTTTCCACGATTATCTGTGGTTAAAAGCTGCCTTCACTAATACAGCCGCCGTGCTACCTCATGCCGCTGATGGCTTCCTCAAGGGAACAGAGTCACTTATTAAAGGATACTAATCTCCCTTCATTATTCTACACACGCATAGACTAAAGGTTTAAGCTAGGAAAGAAAGGAAGCTGAAATTAAAAGCTGACAAAAACAGCCTGTATGATGTGTCAATTAAAGATTATTTCAGTAGCTAAGTCTGGTAAGACTTGCCGTGCTATTTAAGGAAATGCTACAGTTTTCTAGTTTCAAACTCATCTACTTCAAATGCATATATGAGTTTATTTATATACATATATTAAGTATATGTATATGTAAAGCCCTATACTTGATGTGGATTCCTAGCCTGCCTGCCAGGCAGTAGGACTGGCATATCACCGTGGCTGTCCAGAAAACACGGCACCGAGTAATCCCATGGCAGCTAATGGTCACGGCTCACTTAACCCGCTCATCACTCATGGGTCACCACGTGGAAGCCGTGGGTTGTGATGGACAGCTTGGAACTATTAGCAGTGGTCCCGAGAACAGGCCAGCTCTGCACCTTCCACTACTGTCTTAAGTGTTGTAGTAGTTTCAGTAATTTCTGCATTATCCCATAAGCTCACACGTAGTAATCTTGTAAACAGGCAGAAACAAAGAAATGCTTTCAATAATCCGCATGCTTTGATGATGGAGGAAGGTCATTGGTTAAAAAATAAAGAAACTGCCTTGGCCCATATTATTGGTTAGAACATAGGTGGGTGGAGTAAACAGAACAGAATGCTGGGAGGAAGAGGAAGTGAGCTCAGACTCGACAGCTCTGCTCTCTAGGGCAGAGGCCATGCTCCCCTCTCCTGGGCAGACGCATGCAGCTCTGACCCAGGATGGACGTAGGCTAGAATCGTCCCGGTAAGCGCACCTTGGGGTGCTACAAACATTATTAGAAATGGGCTAGTCCAGGAGAGAGAGTTAGCCGAGAAGAGGCTAGATATAATGGGCCAAGCAGTGTTTAAAAGAATACAGTTTGTGTGTTGTTATTTCGGGGCATAAGCTAGCAGGCGGCCGGGGTGCTGGGGACACAGCCCCCGCCGCTCTTATTACAACACTTTGAAATAACACAGTAACTCAGCAGAGAGGAAAGACTGACACCTGCTTTACAAGCTTAATAACAGCAGAAATGAAAAGACCAGAAGTACATGTCACATATGGAAGTGAATTACCTCACAGAAATGTAACACACTGGACGAGAATGAGGCAGCTCCCGTGAGCAGGCTTTGTACGTGTCCTCGGGGCATATTGAATTTCTCAGACACACTCCAAACGTTGGTCTCTTTCAGCAAGGAATAAAGGACAAACGACAGATAGAGCCTGTTGACAATGTTCTTGTCCACCTTCTAGAAAGACACAATCAATAAACTCAGTTGGTAGCTGGGCAAAAGGCAAAGGGAATGAAACCACACAGGTCAGCAGGGACAGAATGAGCGCACAAAAGCATTGTGCCCTCTACGTCAGCTCCCCGATTTTTCTGTCCTAAGGAGATAAGGTAGAGGTTTCCAGTGTAAGGTCCACTCCCTCTGCAGGGAGGGGAGTGGACTGAAACGCGCATGCTCTAACACCTGGACCCGTGACTGTGGCAGTCGGGAAGAGGACCTTTGCAGATGTTGTTAGCTCGGGACACGTAAAGGACGCCATCCAGGATTCACCTCGGGCCCTGAACTCACTGACTGGAATCCTTATAAAATTAGGAAATGACAGAGACACAGAAGCCAATGAAGAGCGAGGCCCGGGTCAGAGATGTGCCCGTGAGCCTAGCAGCTGCCTTGCCCAAGCCTCGCGGCTGGGAGAGAGCAGGTCAGGATTCTTGCAGTCTCCCCAGGAAGTCAGCATTGCCCGTACCTTGATTTCAGATCTGGGGTCCTGAACTGCGAGGAACCGAGCCATGAGCCGCACATACGCAAAGGCAGGGCTCTACGCTGAGGCCGGCTGCTTTCTGTTGTTTAACTCGCCCTGTGGCGTTAGAAAATGAACACGAGGGGGGTAGCAGGAGATACGAGTGGGGAAGCAGGAGTGTGGGAGGCATGGGGGTCCCTGTGCTCATGGAAAAGCACTAGGGGAGCCAGGAATGTTCCAGACAACCTGCTGTTTAACCCGTGTGACACACAGAAGGCTGGGAGCAGATGTGCCTAACAGCCTGGTTTCCGTAGTCATGCTTACCAATCGGCGGAACCCATCTTCATGGGAGATGTCACACGTACTTCACAAGGGGCTTGATGTCATGTTGTGCATGCAGGATTGAGTTATGTATCACGAGGAACATTTTCACCAAATTGAACAGTACTTAATTAAATATGACCACTCGGGGACAGACTCTCAAAGCTTGAGCTAATACTGCCTGCATGTGGAGCCGAACTCCCTTCCTGCCTCTGCTGGAAAGGGGGGCGACTCCACACTGACCAGGCTGTTTGCCTGTGGATGGAAGTAGACAAACACACTGGCTAAATGGCGAGCTTATCTATACTATCCACTGCAAGGAGATAGGCTATGGCTCACATGGGCTATCAGTGTCCCAAAGCGGAAACAGACACAGAAAAGGACTTCTGTCTGAGATTCTACTTTTGCTAGTGATGTTAGAGATCTAATTTTTTGTGCAAACAATTTCATCACTAGTATCAAGTTAACTTGCCAGGTGGTGTTGTACTCCTTGAATCCCAGTACTTGGGAGGCAGAGACAGGCAGATCTCTGTTAGTTTGAGGTCAGCTTGGTCTACAGAGTGAGTTCCAGGACAGACTCCAAAGCTACAGAGAAACTCTGTTGTGAAAACTTAAACAATTTCACAGACGGACTTGGAAGATAAAAATTAGTTCTAAAATATGTTATTTGAGCATGATGGTGTGCCTATAATCTTAGCACTTGGAGCCCAAGTTAGGAGGGTCAAGACCTGAGTTACATAGCAAGTCCCTGTCCAAAAAGAAAAACATAAATAAGATACAGAGATGAACTTTGAGATAAACGCTACTGATCAGTGGATTTTGAGTTACAGATCCAGCATGTATATAATGGGCTATCCTTTAAAAAGCATTAAGCTGAAGAAGTATATTCAATACTGGGTAGGCAAGATGGCTTTTTAATTTGTCATTTTTAATGTGCTTTTACCAGTAACTATAAATTGAGTGAATGGAGGCTTTGCTTAGAATGTAATTCCAAAGCCAGGAAAAACGACAGAATTCTTAAATGGTTGGATGGATGCTCTAATGACAATTTCAAGCATTTGCAAGAAAAGTCAATGATAAGGGGTGGGGCCGCTGAGATGGCTCGGTGCACAAAGCACTTGTACAAGCCTGACCGCATGAGCCCGAGCACTGGGGCCACAGAAAGGGGAAAGGAACCAAGTCCACACTCCCGGACCTACACACACACACACACACACACACACACACACACACACACGCACACACGCACGCGCACACACGCACACACGCACACACACGCACGCACACACACACGCACGCACGCATACGCACGCACGCACGCGCACACACACGCACGCACACACACGCACACACACGCACACGCGCACATACACACACACACACACACACGCACAGTTTTAAAGGAGTAGGTGTGGGATGGAGCTTTGGCTTTTTCTTTTCCAGATTGTATTTATTTGTGTGTGTGACTGGGTGCACGTGTGCCTTGTTGCACACGAGGAAGCCAGAGGACAGCTCTTGGGAGTGGTTCTCCTCCCACCTTGTGGAAGCTCTGCAGCTCTTGTTTCTGGCATGCTGTGTAGTCTAGGCTAAGGCTTTTCAGGGGACCCTGAGGACAGAACTCAGGCCGTGAGGCCAGTGTAGCAAGAATAATTTCCATTTTCCACTGAGCTGTTTTGCCTGCCCAACTTCCTTTTTCAATATGGAGAAAGAAATTATGTTTTAAATAAATATCTTTTTCTTGGTTTTTGAGACCAGGTTTCTCTGTAGCCTTTGGCTGTCCTGGAACTTGCTCTGTAGATAACGTTGGCTTCGAACTCACTCACAGAGATCTACCTGCCTCTGTTCCCTACTGCTGGTGTTAAAGGCATGCACCACCCCTCACCCATAAATACCATTTTCTTTAGAATTTGAAATAGTGATATGTCTAAACTATTAAATAAGTAAATAGATTATTAAATATTTAATTATCACACAACAAACATTGACTATATATGAAAATATAATAAAATTAAATTCTAGATTCAAATTTTCAAAGATACCTTATTCTAAGGAGATTTTGTATGTGGTATTATTTAGTAGTTAGTCTCAAATTAGTATGATTTTGATTTTACTTTACACTTTAGAAGTTAATATAAAAGGTCTTTTTTAAATGTAAGATTTTTAAAAATTTATGTAACTTTATTTTATGTGTATTGGTGTGAAGGTATCAGATTCCTTAGAACTGGAGTTAGAGACAGTTATGAGCTGCCATGTGGGTGCTGTGAATTGAACCCAGGTCCTCGGGAAGAGCAGCCAGTACTCTTAACCACTCTCCAGCCCCAATATAAAAGTTTTTAAAGGAATATTTGTATTTGTCATTTCAAAAATCTAGCCATAGACAATTCCAAAGTAAAAGACCAAATCTGAACATTGTAAAGTCTGTCTGTCTTTCTCTCTTGTTTTTGTTTTGTTTTGTTTGTTTTTTTTTAGAACAGGGTTTCTCTATGTAGTCCTGGCTGCCTTGCAACTCATTCTGTAGACCAGGCTGGCCTTGAATGCACAGAAATCTGCCTGCCTATCTCCAGGGAGCATTGGGAGCTTTTTGAGACCAATAAAATAACAACAACAAAGTTCAGATTCCTCCTGTGCAGAATTTGTAACATCAAGTAGGACAGCTCATATAAAGTTTCTGGAAAATAACTTTATATTGGTGTCTTTAGGGGCTGGAAGCTAAGTGGCAGAATACTCACCTCGTCTGTGCAAGTATCTAGGTTTCAACAGCACCACACACACACACACACATACACACACACACAAGCTACATATATAAATCTGTGTGCATAATATATATTACAAAACATTCATTTCAAATTTAACTTATATACAGTTATATGATATTGTGAAAATATTTTATAATATAAGCCAAACAGATTAATAATTTTTGTTTTTATTTAAAGGCAGGGTCTCACTGTGTAGCTCTAGCTTGCCTGTAATGCACTGTGTAGACCAGGCTGACCTCGAATTCGGAGATCTACCTACCCCTACCTCCCGTGTGCTAGGGAACAAAAGGATCAGGTCAGTAATGATGTACTAATTTTGTTGAGTGATTTAGCCCATTATTAGGAGACAAGAGATGCCTCACCTTTCTGATGGCTTGTCCCGATGCCTTCTTCCCGATGAAGCTTTCTGAAACTCCAAGGAGAGCAGCTACATTTTGCTCTGCTGGACTGAGCTGACTAAACTACACAGAAAAGGAATAAACACACACAAAAAAATAGTAGCTTTACAAGTCTGTCATCTGAGCCAAATCCAGTATTAATTTTGAAGTCACATTTTCATAATTGTAATGGACAAGAAAAAAATGACACTTATTTACAAATATTTCAAACTTTAAAAATATAAGATCAGAAGACAACATACTTTATAGAATTATCATCATAAGCAGAAAAATATTTCATCATCACCAGACTATACATGATGGTGGTTCCATAGAATTGCACAGCCTAGAGATGTCACAACTGTCTTGGTGTGTAAGCATGCTCTAATGACTGTCTTACTGCATTCCTCAGAATGCATCTCTATCCTTGGTGCTGGAGATGGCAAAGCATAGCCCCCCTCCACATATGGTTCCTGAGATGCAGGAAGCAATTCCCTCCAGGCAACCCAGAGGCAGCTAAATGAGCATGTTACTTGAGGGTCAAGCAGAAAACACCTACTGTCCCAAGGACCGCTTCTATGGTGTCTGCATATGCATTTGTCAATGTTACAGATGATTCTGGTTATAGCAATTCTACTAGTGCACTTGTTCTTCATGTTCTCTTTTTCCTTCCACACCAGTGGCATCTGAAAATATGGATGTGCTGTACAATATGAGTCTTCCTGATCTGATAGAGCAGGCAGGCATTAAAGCTGTAAAGAAGGTTATGGGGGAAAACCTGACTGATGAAAGAATTAGGGAAATTTGGGAAAGATACAGAAATTGTTTTTTTTTGCCTGATTATAAAACTTGGCAAAAGAATTATACTGAAACAGAAAAGAACTTGGCTATGATGAATAAAGTTTCTGAAGAACCTAGGGCTTTAGGGCTGACTGCTTATGGCCTTATAAATCAAAATTGGAATTATAAGGAACAACAATGGGAAGGGTATGACAATGGAATGAAACCCACTGAACTATGCTTCTGTAACTGCAGGTAGCTAGTCTCTGGAGGTGAAAGCCTCAGAAGCTGTTGGATGATTAACTCAGCTAAGAATTAAGAATATAGTGGCTGGCATGGGGCTTGGGAGCTGGGGAAATGTCATAATGAATGATGATGTTCTGATTTCAAAGAATCTTTGTACTTCCTGTGAACTGCTTTGCCCAGGTAATGATTAACCTGTGGCGAGAAGAAAGAATCATTCTCCTCGTGTAAAATTCACAATAAAAGACTGAGGTGTGAAGCTCGGGGTAGAAGAACCTGCTGTCAGCTGGCATCAGAAGCCTGGGCTCCTGTATGCATTTCGCCTTCCAAACATCCCAGGTTCAAGACCCGCTTCTCTACTGAGGCTGATCCTCAGCAACCACAGTAGCAAATGACTGTGCATGAAGACATGGCCACAGCACTTTTGAGGGACTGTGATTATGTTTAATATTAGAGTGAGCTACAAGAGGAAGAACAGGCACAGAGACTGTGCCGCTTCAAAACTCATGCAATGTCATACAGTACCGCTTCAAAACTCATGCAATGCCGTACAGTACTGCTTCAAAACTCATGCAATGCCGTACAGTACCGCTTCAAAAACTCATGCAAACCTAGAGTGGCTCCCAGGAGCCCAAGGCGAGGTCCCCAGTTAGTTCCTTGGGCAGCTGAGGATAGGGAACCTGAAATGACTCTATCCTATAGCCATACTGATGATTATCTTGCATATCACCATAGAACCTTCATCAGGTGATGGATGGAGATAGTCACAGAGACCCACACAGGAGCACCGGACTGAGCTCCCAAGTTCCCAGTGAGGAGCGGAAGGAGGGAGAGCGTGAGCAAGGAGGTCAGGACCACGAGGGGTGCACCCACCCACGGAGACAGTGGGGCTGACCTATTGGGAGCTCACCAAGGCCAGCTGGACTGTGACGGAAGAAGCATGGGATAAAACAGGACTCTCTGAACATGGCGAACAATGGGGGCTGATGAAAAGCCAAGGACAATGGCCCTGGGTTTTGATCCTACTTCAAGTTTGGGCCTTGTGGGAGCCTAGACAGTATGGATGTTCACCTTCCTAGACATGGACGGAGGGGGGAGGACCTTGGACTTTCCACAGGGAAGGGAACCCTGACTGCTCTTTGGACTGGAGGGGGAGGGTGAGGGGAGTGGGGGGAGGGGAGAGGGGTGGGAGGAGGGGGAGGGAAATGGGAGGCTGGGGGGAGGCGGAAACTTTTTTCTTTTTCTCAATAAAAAAAAAAAAACTCATGCAATGTCGTACAGTACCGCTTCAAAACTCATGCAATGCTGTACAGTACCGCTTCAAAAACTCATGCAATGTCGTACAGTACCGCTTCAAAACTCATGCAATGTCATACAGTACCGCTTCAAAACTCATGCAATGCCGTACAGTACCGCTTCAAAACTCATACAATGTCATACAGTACCGCTTCAAAACTCATGCAATGCCGTACAGTACTGCTTCAAAACTCATGCAATGACTAAATGACTAACGACTATAGAAGTTAACTTCCTGAGATTACAACGCTGAGGGCAGGGCTTGGGGCTGTAGTTTCATGATAGAACACACACTTATTATACACAAGGTTTTGGGTTCAATCTTTAAATGGGGGTAGAGGGGAAGTCAGCAGCCATTTTTGCCTACTGTAATCCTGTGTGTTAATTCAGCCAATCTATGCACAGAAAAAATTCCTAACACCTTACCTACCAATTGATTTCATTACACATAGGGCTAGTTCTCCTGTGTTACTGGCTATAAAATAAATACTCTTTGTGAAGCTGGGAGAGGGTTCAGTTAGTGCATTTCCTGCTGCACAAGTGTGAGGGCCTGAGTTCAACCTCCAGAACCCATGTAAAAAGGCAGGCGTGGTGGCTGCTGAGCTCATCTGCCGGTCAGCCTAGACTACGAGGGGAGCCCCAGGTCCTACTGAGAGATCTGTCCAAAAAACCAAGGGGGATGGCTCCTGAGGAATGCACAACATCCACACCTCCTGAGCACACACACAAATATTCAAAAGAACCCAACAGACATGTGTGTGTGTGCGTGAATAGCGTAAGAGCCACAGTTTTGCATAATTGATATGTGATAGTCTAAATGAAGAGAGGAAGAAGCCCTGAAAGATGAAAGGTCTAATCCCAACGCTTCAATAGAGGAGAGGCAGTAGCTAAGCACTCAACAAAAGTCCAAAGTGGCCTGAGCGGAAAAGTCCCGTTTCTTACCTGCCTGAAGTACACCATCCAGTCAGGCTCAGACTGAGCAGCAAGGTCGTAGGGGGTTGTTAGGTAGACCAGATGGAGAAGACTTTCCAGTACAAGTCCTTCAAGACCTTTCTTCAGGTCTCTATACAGAATGTCACAATAGGCCAAATCAATGGCCCCTAAAAAAATACAAACACATTCAGGAATGACTGAATCTACTCTCAGCCACGTGTATTGTGCCTGTTTGGCCCAGCACTCAGATGGCAGACTTGGATGGTGGGGCCAGGGGAAGACCAACCACAGCTACCCAGCAGTCTGAGGCCAGACTGCCTCTCATGAGACCCAGTATCAAAAGTCAGTTTAGATTAGTTTGAATTTGAAAAAATATATTCAATGTCTTAAAGTTTTAGTTTGTTCAATATTAAAAAACAATAAAATGTAACTGAGTCATAAACAAGAATACATTGAGGCTTTATAAACTGGAATGATTCCTACATAAATAACATGGATGGATATTAAACATACACAGATATCTATGATATTGGTCTGTTTGTGCCTGTAGTATGTAATGAAATAAAAACAAACACTTTGAAAGATTGAAAATAACAAATACAAAGACTTGTTATTCTTGTTGGCTGAGGATCTCAGCCAAGGTCTCTTCTACGACTGCACTAGAGTTCAGGTCCTAACTTAAATCTTGTGTAGCAGTTAAATAACTATGGGAAGTAACTTCAAATTCTCTTATTTGTAATGATTTTGGAGGTTATTTTAATACTATGTATCAATTTTTAGACAATTCTGATATAACAACTCAATTTTCAGTAATCTACCTAAAACCTGATTTCAATGTGGACCCAAAGTAAATAGAGATGAGCACTCTATAAACCATGCGGTTGTTTATGATTAGAAAGATCATAACAATACAGTGTTTATAAATAAAAGGTGATTAAATACTTAATGTTCTTATTACGTATGACTACAGTATAAAAGGAACGTGAGCCTGGGCTCTTAGTACAGGCCCACGTATAATCCCAGCTACCTGGAGGCTGAGAAAGGAGGATTGCAAATTCAAGGACTGCCTGGGTTACAGCTGACCAGCTAGCTTGGTCAACTTAGTGAAACCCAGTTTCATAAACAAAAGAGGGAGCTGGGGGTGTAGCTCAGAGGCAGTGTGCCTGTCTAACATGTGTGATGCCTGTCTAACATGTGTGGTGCCTGTCTTGGTGTGGGAGATCCTTCTGTATATGTGTTACTTTTATTGGTTAATGAATAAAGAAAAACTGCCTTGGCCTGTTGATAGTGCAGAACAGAACTAGGTAGGAAAAACTATACTGAATGCTGGGAGAAAGAAGGCAGAGTCAAGGAGAGATGCCATGTAGCCATTGCTGGGAACAGACATGCCAGAAACTTGCAGGTAAGCCACAGCCACGTGGTGATACACAGATTAATAGAAATGGGTTAAATTAAGATGTAAGAGTTAGCCAAAAAGAAGCTAGAGCTAACTGCCCAAGCAGTGATTTAATGATTTAATTAATAGTTCCTGTGTAGTTAAGAGTCTGAGCAGCTGGGAACAAACAAGCAGCCTCCCTACAACACACTGGCATTCCAGCGTGTGCTAGCTGAATCCACATAAAACCTGAGAGGGCTTGGAAAGGAATTCTAGACACTAAATAACAAAGTTTAGCCGCATCCTGCCCCCCCCCCATGGGCTCTGCTTGCTGGCAGCAGGCTCCTTTAAGAAAGGTCTTCCTGATTAGGCGGTAGTAGCAAAAGGAACTGATAGACTTTGCCATTACAAGGCAGAACAGATCTTCAAATTTCCTGCTTTGTGGAAAAGCCTGCCAGATACTAAGGGCCTGTAGGCTGAAGATGGATGCCCCAATGATACAGAACTTTGGTTGACTGTCCAGGCAGCAAGATGTCTCTGTCAATTCTAGAGTTTTGGAAGTTGCTTACAATGCACTTCTTCTTTACTTAGGTAATATTATATCCTTCTGGAGTCTTTGATAGAGTTGAAAAATATATAATTATTATATATTCCCTAGTTATAGTTTTCCCTAGTTATGACAAAAGATAAAGTAGTTGTAAATATTGTAACTGTAACTTTTGCTTGGTACCCATTTTGTTATATGTAATTTTACTATGTTAAAGTTAAAACCTTCCTTTTTATTTAAACAGAAAAGGGGAAATGGTGTCCTTCTGTCTATGTGTTGCTTTTATTGGCTAATGAATAAAGAAGCTGCTTTCAGCCAATGGCTTAGCAGAGTGAAGCCAGGCTGGAAGAGATATATATAGAGAGAGTGGGCAGAGTCAAGGAGATGCCATGTAGCTGCCACCAGGAAGAGATGAGTTGGAACCTTGCCAGTAAGCCACAGCCACGTGGTAATACACAGATTAATAGAAATGGGTTAAATTAAGATGTAAGAGCTAGCCAGTAAGAAGCTAGAGCTAATAGGCCAAGCAGTGATTTAATTATTGCAGTTTTGGTGTGGTTATTTTGGGGCTGAGCAGCTGGAAATGAACAAGTGGCCTCTTGCAAGACTAACGTGCGATCCCTGTCTAGCATGTGTGCTGCCTTGGCTTCACTGTATTTCATGAGTACAATTCCACTAAAAAGCAAACAATGTATATATATATATATATATATATATATATATATATATATATACACATACATACATACGTATATATACAGCGCCTGCCAGGGACACACTGCCCTTGTCTTGCATAAACATACAAGAGATGGCTAACACCACCATTAAGTGTTGTGATCTTTTTGGACTACTGTGATGTACGTGGTCAGTGTAGGCTGACGTGTTATGTGGTGGGTGAATGTATTTGGAAGAGTAAATGTTGAATTGGGAACAGTGGGAGTTCCTGAGGAGTGGAAATGGGACAGGAGTATGGGACTTCTGATAACACAATCCTGACTTCTTAGGATAGTTTCCGTGTGTGTGTGTGTGTGTGTGTGTGTGTACACATGTGTGCCAGGGGATGAAGGGAGGTTCTTCAGTCATGCTCCACCTTACTGTATAAGACAGACTCTCTCACTGAGTCAAGAGCTCACTGGTTGGCTGGGCCAGTTTCCTAGGAAGCTCCAAGGACCTGCCTGCCTCTGCCTCCCTACTGCTGAGATCGCAGCCCCATGCCGCCATGCCTGGCTGTTTATGTGGGAATCTTAACTCAAGTCAGGTTTTATGCTTGCAGAGGAAAGACGTTACTGACTGAGTCATCTCACTAACCTCAGATTTTTTTTTAAACAGCAGATTATGTATTATTTTTCAATAAGTAAATTACAATATACTCATTAAGAAATAAATTCTTTGTTCAGATATAATCTATAAATTATTCAAAGAGCAAGTTCTAGAACAACAGAAATTACTTATTTAAAAGCAAAAACTTAAACCTGTTTACAACATATACTGAAAACTGAAGTAAAACACACAGAAAAGTGCTATTAGTGGCAGGTTTAAGTAGTGTGCCTCTGAGGGAGGAGACATGGCCATCTCCTTCTCTATATACTGCAATTACTTACAAGTCAAAATATTTCCTCATCTTCTGAAAGCTGAAAGTTTGTACAATTAACGTTTCTAATATGAAATCACAAACTCAATTTAAAGAAAGAAAATAACATAATTTCTATTGTTTCCAATGGATTCCTAGATTAGGTAAACTTACCCTTAAAAGAAGCATGGCCCAGTTTTGTGATGTGGAAGCAGCACTGTGCCTCCTCCGAGGCCCCGCAGCTGTCTCTTCGGAGAAGGCCTTTCTCTGTCAGGTAGCTAAGTGACTCGACGGTTATTTCCCAGAGACTCTTTTCTTTCAATAAAATCTTTTGCTGAACACCGAAAAATGTACCATTCATAAACTGATATAAGTCACCAAGACTTGTTGCAATCTGAAAGAGTTCAGGACATCACTGGAAATTTTCCTTAACTCAAGGAATGAGATTATTCACTATTATTAAAGCTACTGGAAGGAAAAATTAGCACAAAATCTACATTATTCAAAATTAACAAGGAAAACAAAGGGAAAATACGTCATATCATTCACACTTGGTACACACATTTCTCATCATAACGCTTTTTAAAAAAGAATTATTATTTTTTTACTATTATTATTACTATTATATGTTTTGCTTTGTTTTGAGACAGGGTTTCTCTGTGTAGCCTTGGCTGTCCTGGAACTCACTATGTAGACAGGCTGGTCTTGAACTCAAGAGATTCGCCTGCCTCTGTATCCTGAGTGCTGGGATTAAAGGTGTGCACCACCACACCTGGTTCCTATTTCAGTATTTTTAGTTGCTGCCTGTGTGTGGTGAGGTTCGTGTGCAAGGGTACAGGTGCCTGTAGAGGCAGAGGTGCTGGATCTCTGGAGCTGGAGTTACCGGTGTTTACAAATCGCCCAATGAGCTGGGAACCGGACATGGGTCCTCTGCAAGAACAGTACTGGCTCGTAAGCTCGGCGCCGTCCTCCAGCCCCCAAATGCTGCAGTTTTTATATTACCTCCGAAGCTGAGCTGTTTGCCCTCCCCAGCCAGTTTCCCTGATTCCACTGAGACCCTTTTGGAGCCTCTTCAGCTACTCCACTACTCAAAAAAGCCCCTTCAGCTCCAAACACTGCATTCCTTGCCCTGCCCTTGGGCTCCTTGTCCCTCCACTCCTGTGTGTCATTCACAACTTACAGCAGTGACCCTAACACCTTTCACCTGGTATTCAGTTGTAAAACTCACTCTGAATTAGAATATACTTTAATTAGCTATTTTCACCAAAATCAGCATATTATAGTAAGATGTGATCGATCAATAGCTCTCTCTTACAAATCTGATGATATCTCAATCGGAATATTTAAGTAGTCATCTTATATTAAACCAATATAAGGGATAATAAAAATGTTATGGGCAAGCCATGCGATGGTGGCGCACGCCTTTAATCCCAGCACTCGGGAGGCAGAGGCAGGCGGATCTCTGTGAGTTTGAGACCAGCCTGGTCTACAGAGCTAGTTCCAGGACAGGCTCCAAAGCCACAGAGAAACCCTGTCTCGAAAAAAAAAAATGTTATGGGCATTCATTTTTGTATTGCTTCTCTCCTTCCTTTTATTAACAATCACTGGTAATATCCGATCAAGCTCTAGTGCACTCGGAAGATATCCTAGAACTGTGTCCAGTTTGTGATCACCAAAGGGCTTAAGCTCTGGTGTTTTGAATAAGATTCTCCCCATAGCCTCAGGTGTTTGGATATGTGGTCTCTAGTGCGGCTTGTGTGGGGCCTTGCTGGAGGAAGTATGTCATTGGGGGTGGGCTGTGATGGTTTAAATGCCACACTCATTTCCATTCCATCCCTCTGTCTTCTACCTGTTATTTGAGATATGAGCTCGTAGCTTCCAGTTCCACGGACATGTCTGTCACCTTCTGTAACCTGTTCCTACCATTATGGACCCTAACCATCTACAGTATTTTTTAAAAACGGATTCATTTATTTTTATTTTAATTGCATTGGTGTTTGCCTGCATATATTTCTGAGTGAGGGTGTTGGGTCCCCTGGAAATGGAGTTATAAATAATTGTGAGTCAACATGTGGGACTGTTCTCTGGGAGAACAGCCAGCTCTGATTCACTGGGCCACCTATCCAGTCCCAGATTTAGAATTTTTTGTTGTTGTTGTTGTTGTTCGAGACAGAGTTTCCCTGTGTAACAGTCCTAGCTATCCTGGAACTAGCTATTGTAGACTAGGCTGGTCTCAAACTCACAGCGATCCACCTGCCTCTGCCTCCCAAGTGCTGAGATTAAAAGCATGTGCCACCACTGCCTGGCTAGATTTTTTTTTTTTTTTTTTTTTTTTTGGTTTTTCGAGACAAGGTTTCTCTGTAGCTTTGGTGCCCGTCCCAGAACCAGCTCTTGTAGACCAGGCTGGCCTTGAACTCCCAGAGATCGGCCTGGGTCTGCCTCCCAAGTGCTGGGATTAAAGGCGTGCGCCACCACCGCCTGGCTAGATTTTTTTTTTTATGTCACAGATTGTTCCTGTTCACATTACATTAGAAACTAACATTTTTTTATATTTTATAATTTGCCTGAACTTTGAAAAACTTCTGTTATCTCAGGTAATAGCTGTGATATTTAAGAAGACCTTTAAAAATACCTTCAAACTAATTAAAGACAGAAACAAAGTCTGGATTCCCCTGGTGAGCTCCTCAACAAGATGGCTGTGGCAGTTTTCCAGGGGTCCGTTTATCAGCTCCAGGACCTACAAAGGTAAAGCGGGCGTATGATTGCGCTGTTAGTTTTTAACAGATGGTTTCATGTGAATAGGCCAATGACCACGAAAGAAAAGGAAGAAAGACGGGGGCAGCAGAAGTTGGTCAGGTGGGACGGTACCTGCTGCTTGTCTTTTTCTTGCAATAGAAGAATACTCTCGCCAACTGTGTCGATCCCAGCGCGGCCAGCCCTGCCAATCATCTGCTTATACTGATTCCTCCTTAAGAATTCTCTCGCCACATAGGGGGCTCTTAGGATGACTCTATGGATGGCACAAAATTAAAGGAATCCTCTATGTCAATGACACCACTTTTTAAACACAATTCCTTTTTATCTATCTGTAACTAAATGTAATGACATGTCAGCTTTAGACAAAACTGCATTTAAGTAGATCTTTGATGTCCTAGGTTCTCGAGTATATCTTCTGCTTACTAAATATTTAACAACATCCTTATTTTCTTTTCTAATGAATCAGTTGAAGTTCAGTGAGTGGCTTATCTTAAACCACGGTTAGTACAAACCACAGCCATCCCTTGCACTCAAGTCTCTGGAGTTGTGAGGTCTATAGCAGTCTACAGCAGTGCTCACCATAGTTTCTGGATTTTATACCTAGAACTGAAAGATTTGGCACAGACCGATGCCGCATGCTACCAATCTATGAATTGATATTATCTTTAACTGTAAGGCACTACAGATTTCAACTGGATTCAGTCTACAAAAACAGCAGTTCCAATCCTGCTTGGGTATAAACAAGTCTGTAGTCAGCTTTCTTCTTGAAAGGGAATTGAAGAATCTGTCATCGCTTATAAATCACCAACCTTTATTTATAAGTCTCAACAGACTGTTAGGATTGATGAACACTTAAAGAAAACAAACATAAAAGAAGTAAGGAGAGCACCCAGAATCAGTGACTAAATGTCCACAGAAGATCCCAGAGGGACTCACAGCCCCTGGATTAAAGCAGACTGCTACAAGAAGTACAGTACAAGAGAATACTTGGAAACTCATGTAAAATCTAAAGAGATAATGAACATAATTAAAAGAACAGTAAAAACTAACTTCTGACAATTCCATACATGTATACAATGTATTGCCATTCTACATCATCCACTTCCACACCCTCCTATCCCCTCCCAGGTGGGCTTACCTCCTACTTCTGTGTCTTAAAAATCTGGGTTTTGGGTGGTACTGGGGTTTGAACCCAGGGTTTTCTTGGTGTTAGGCAAGCACTCTGTCACTGACTTGCCTCCCAGCCCACCAAGAAATCTGGATTTTACACAAAAGGTAGAACAGGAGTAGGAGTATGCAGATGAGAGCCAATAGCTTGAGGCATGTGTCAAGCCTGAGTCACAAGAGAAGACAATAAAGATGAAAGTTGGAAATGCAGACAAGACTACCAACAGTTCTAAGATGGAGAGGACCACCATGCTCAAGATGGAGCCGCTCAGCAGGTGCCAAGACCTCATTAAGAGACAGGTAAGCCGGCACTGTTGAAATCACACAATCAGGCTGCTTGGGTTCCAACCTTGGCTTTGAAACTCATTTATCTGATGTGACAATAAACTAGTTGATTATTTTATAGATTTTTAATTCTATAAAATGTCAGTCATAAATTGTGAGGGTTGAATAAATAAATGCATATTTAGCAGTTAGGTGTGGGGAAGAGGGGATAGTGATATGGGACTAGGAGGGAATGATGTAGCGACTTTGATTAGGGTAATCATACACCATGAGGATTAGGCGAACGGGAAAGCTGTTGTTGGATGGGCTGTCCCTGGACAAGGGTCCTGGCCTCTAAGGCTGACAACCTGAGTCCTATCCCCAGGTCCTGACCCACATGGCGGAAGGAGAGAACTGACTCCTGACTCATCAAGGCTGTCCTCTGACCTCCGCAGTCATGAGGAGACATACATGCTCCTCTACCCCACAATAGAAATAACAGCTTTGGGAAGGAGAAAATCAGAAAACCATACAGAAACAAGAAGCTGGCTCTATGCTGCATGGTAGCTCAGGCGTTAACCTCAGCACTTGAAAGCAAGGGCAGGAGGATTTTTGTGTGTTCAGCCAGGTCTACACAGTGCCGCCCTGTCTCTAAACAAATAAACAGATAACTATGAACATAGGGTGACAGCACAGTCAATGGCTATGACACTGAGCCTGCCTTAAGTACACCAGCAGAAAAGCATGCTTCTTAACATTCAAGAAAATCTTGTGAAAATAAATTACTTGCTAGAAAACAAACAGTCATGAATTATAAAGAAGTCAGTTACACAGTTTTACAAGTTTGGTAATATATGAAGTAGTAACCGAGGCTCTGACCTTAAAATGCTATTGCATTTAGGATGGGCAGTGGTGGCATTTGACTTTAATCCCAGAACTCAGGAGGCAGAGGAGGAGAATCTCTGAGTTCCAGGACAGAGAAACCCTGTCTCAAAAAAAAAACAAAACAAACAAAACAACAAGAAAGCTGTTGAATTCAGCCCCTCCCCTGCAGACTGGACGCAGGGCCTCATTCAGTCAGGCAGGGTTCTCTAACCACTAAACTGGCTTCCCAAACCAAGTCATGCCTCTAATTCCAGCACTAGGAAGGAAGCTGAGGGTGGAAGAATTCCCTCCAGTTAGAGGCCTGGGTTACAGAGACCCTATCTCACAAGATCAAGACACAAACAGAAAACACAAGAAAGAGGGCACAACAGGGAGGGACCTAATACCAGGACATCCACTTTTTCATTAAAATGTTGAAGGAAACAAACCAAGCGGAGGAACGCATTCGGTGACTCCCCATTGTCAGTGACACCCTACCTGCGAGCTGGCAGATTGACCCCCGCTGCCAGGGTGGATGTGCAGGTGAGAAGGCAGAGCACGCCTGTGGAGTAGGCCTCTTCCAGAAGCTTCCGTTCGTCACTCGTTAGACCGCTGTGGTGATAGGCCACTCCGAAAGGGACGGTGCGCTTCAAGACAGGGCACACTTTGCCGTTGCCCATGCCCCTCAAGTTTTTAATCACTTCGGACTTTTCTTTCTCTCTGTGGTTTAGAAAGTCCCTAGAAAAAGAATCCGTTAGATATAAGAGCCTGGGACTAGAGAGAGGGCTCAGCAGTTAAGAACACTGACTGCTTTTCCAGAGGACCCAGGTTCAGTTCCCAGCACCCACACAGCAGCTAACAACCACCCGCAACTCTAGTTCCAGGGGATCTGACACCTTTTTGTGACCTCTGAAGGAATCAGGTGTGTGCACAGTGCATGTGTGTGTGTGCATGCAAAGCACCTATAATCATAAAATAAATAAATCTTTAAAAGGAGGAACTATGAGTCCTTGAATTACAGTTAGGAAGTGCTTACCACTTTCTTCTAATACACCATGCTAACATCCCTTCTCGCTATGAACTCCTTTTATCAGTATAGGACAGAAAATGTCTTTCTTGTGGACAGAGTGTAGACACTGTCTCCACAAGGAGGCCGGAGTTGATGTCTGTGTTCTTTTCACCATTTTCACCTTGGTTTTCAGACAGAATCTCTCACTGAACCTGGACTCCATTCAGCAAGACTAGCCAGTGGGCTCGAGGAAGTCTCCTGTGTGTGCTCCAGGGAACCTGGGTGTGCTCCAGGGACTCTCCTGTGTGTGTGCTTCAGGGAGTCTCCTACGTGTGCTCCAGGGAACCTGTGTGTGCTCCAAGGAGTCTCCTCTGTGAGCTCCAGGGAGTCTCCTGTGTGTGCTCCAGGGAACCTCCTGTGTGTGCTCCAGGGAGTCTCCTGTGTGTGCTTCAAGGAGTCTCCTCTGTGAGCTCCAGGGAGGCCCCTATGTCTCTTCGTACTGGATTGCAGATGGGTGCCACCATGCCTGACGCTCACAAGGGTGCTAGGAATCCAAACTTGGGTTCTCTGAGCCATCTCCCCAGTCCCATAAAGGTTCTTTTAATTCTTACTTCGTTAACCATTAGGACTGCTCTCCAAGTCTTTCTTCGGATCACAGAACCCAATGGAAACCTGATTAAAACTAAGGGAAAGTCAACATCTATCCAAACATAACACCTTAGAGACAAGTTCAGAAGCTTCGTGGGCTTCCTGGATTTTGGTCCTACACTTCCTATGAATCCCTGGAACAGATACTGGTGTTAGACCCCCACTGTAGACACTAGAATTATTTCCTCTACAATATATGTCTTTATGGGAGATGGTTTATCTTTTTTTTTTTATTTATTTATTATGTATACGATATTCTGTCTGTCAGGCCAGAAGAGGGCACCAGACCCCAATACAGATGGTTGTGAGCCACCATGTGGTTGCTGGGAATTGAACTCAGGACCTTTGGTAGAGCAGGCAATGCTCTTAACCTCTGAACCATCTCTCCAGGACCGGAGATGGTTTATCTTAAAGCATAAATTTTCACTCTGAAAATGGAAACATACCATATGACAAGACAATATCTAAACACTAATACTTCAGAAACTTCAACAACAAATTTTTTTTAGCCTTTGTGTGCTTGTGTGTGCACACCTGCGCATGAGTGCAGGTGGGCATGGGGGACATAGGTGCTGAATCCTCTGGGAGCTGGAGTTACAGGCAGCTGTGAGTCTCCTGAGATGGGTGTTGGAATAGAACTTGGGACCTCTGGAGGAACAGGAAGTGCTCTTAACCAGACATCATCTCTCCAGCCCAATGCCCTGAGCTTGTTTGTTACATGTTTGTCTGTCAGTCATTATGCAGCCCTGGCTGTCCTGGAACTCACCATGTAGACTAAGACGGACTCAGACTCACACAGGTCCTCCCGCTTCTGCCTTCTGAGCGCTGGGATTAAAGGCGTGAGCTATCATGCCTGACCTTTTTCCCTTTAAATAATCAAAACCACCACTGTAGAAGCAGACTATCAATCACTGAGATTCAACTTCTTGACTGTACCCTAAGCGTTTTAGCATTGTACTACCCTGTAATGTTAACCCCCTAATTTAGACAGTCCCTGCCAGTCGGATTGAGAGAGACCATAGAGAATGAGCAGATGAAAAATTCATGTCAGTAGTCTGACATAGCCTCAGGCCAGGGCCAAACAGGTATAGAAACTATACAGCAAAGGTGTGCAGGAAACAGAACTATCAGCACTTACAGCTGCCTTACACTTTCTCTGTGGATACAGCAGAGCTCATATTAAAAGAGCTCAAATTGCCAAACTAATACATTTCTAAAATTCATAGGAAATTATTTCTAGTGCCCACACAAGAAAACAAGGACAGTTGTTATTAAAGAGAAGGTTCAGATGCAGACATGACCCGGCCTCGGAGCAATGGCGGTGATTATCCTGCTCTTGCTGCATGCAGCCCGCCTGTGGCCTGGCCTCGGAGCAATGGTGGTAGTTAGCCTGCCTGTGATGCATGCAGCCAGCCTGTGACCCGGCCTTGGAGCAATGGCAGTGGTTAGCCTGCCCACACTGCATGCAGCCAGCCTGCGACCCAGCCTCGGAGCAATGGTGGTGGTGGGCCTGCCCATACTGCATGCAGCCAGCCTGGGTCCATTCCCAGACATGCAGAGTGCTCTAAGATATGGCTGAACCCTAGGTCACTGCTCAGTCAAAGCTTCAAATCTAAGCCTTTGGGGGACAGGGTGGCATCACTCTTCTGTAACTGTAGAATATTTTACTTTAATGTGAGTTTCAGTCGAACTTTCCTTAAGGTCAATTCCTTCAGAATCTAATAAAACAATACATGCTCTGTGAAGAGAATCATGATCAGCACAAACAGTGTATTATTTAGTCTGTGATTTACGACAAACATAGAAGAGATTTTTGTTTAAATTAACGTACTTGCTTAGAAATTTGCACAGCATTTCTGCTACATTCTCACAGTTCTTCTTGCTCGGGCAGAAAACCAGGCAGGAGTAGTTGGGGATAACTTCTGTCACCAACGCCACCAAGTGATCGGGATCCATCTTTTTCAGGGCATCAGAATACTGCAAAACAGGGAACCACGCAGATCGCAGTCACAAAAGCACATCCGTTTTCCTGTGTGACTTAAACTTCTCTATGTCTCATTATTAAAACAAAAAAAAATGAAAGCTCTATAAAACATCGTGTTCAATTTTCTTCTTAGGTAATTAGTTAGGGACTTGGTTTGGGGGATACATTTAGTCTAAAAAGAGGGTTAAACAATTAAGAACGAAGGAAGTGAAAACAGTTCATGTTATTAATAATTCTGTTAAGTGCCCACCTCCACCCGAGCAGAACAAAACGCCCAGAGGGAAATGAAGGCTGATGCCACCAACTGTCACAGAGCTGCACGAGGGACTTGTTTTGCCATTATGAATTGGATTCCACAGCACTTTCAGAAGTGAAAATATCGCAGTGAATTATGATGATTTGTAACATCATGCAGGGACACAAAGGACAAGAAATAAAAGGTTGGTCATTTAAAATCTCCTTAGACCCTTTGACTTTACTGAAGACCAAGATACGGGTTTAGAATATATCTCACAAAATTCTAAAGCTGTGATAAAACATAGCCCTTTGAAATACTCCTCATGCCAGTTGTGAGCCCTTAGCATGCAAACATGATGCTTCTATACACCACTGTGTTAGTTAGACTATAAATTATCCTTTCGTTGTTGCTGCATGGATGACTTATCTATCGGATATGCCTCCAAATTTTCATGGTTCAGGAGCCAAGAAACATCTTACTGGTTCATTAGTCAGATGCAAACAATATAACAAGTAAGTACTTCCTCAAAAATTCAGCAGTCATTTGAATCAAAAGCATTCTAGTTCTTAACTAACACAAGAGCTCACTAACAGGATGTGTGCACAAGGTATTGTCTTTCAAACTGGTGTAGGATTGGCACACAGTCCTGTTCTAGAGTTTTCACACAGTATCGCGTACAGCATCTTCACAGACACAAGCCAAAGGGAGATGCCCAATATGATCTAACTAAAATCAGACTAGGTGAGCTCAGAGGGAGTGCGTGCCTTTGCACGTACAGGAGCCTGGCTTGATCCCCAGCACTGCAAACAAAGAGGAAACAGGCTGCATTCAACCAGTAGCTGTTATCCATGACAAATCAAGTACCAGACACCTTCCCCCAGACACAAACCAGCTAGACAACCAACATACCTTGTAGTTAAGGAGGCGTGAGAAGGTCATGCCGTTCTCAGCTCGGCTGTCCACCTCGTAGATTGTGTCATTCACTTTCAGGTATTCTTTCAGCTCAACCTTGAATTAAAAGGAAATACACAATTAATATAAAATTTGTACTTTGGAATTTAATAAAATATTTTAAGAAAGGACACTACACAAAGGCCGCAGCTTTATGAGGATAGCGAAGACATGCTTCAAGTTAGATGTTCTGACTTTCTCCTTTCCCTCTGCCTGTTTTCCTTTATATAAAAACAGGAATTAAGATCCCTGAAAAATTACTTTTGAATTAAATAGTGCATACTACTTAGTAGTGTATAGATAAAAGTAACTATCTGAAGGAAACCAGATCCTCTGTATTTGCTGCAAGACGTAGGAATGAGGGGCTGGAGAGACGGCTCAGGGGTCTTGCTTGTTGGCTTGCGAGGACCCAAGTTTAGTTCTCACCCACAACAGCATAACTGACTGTAACTCCCGCTCCAGGGGTCTGAGGCCTTTTCTGGTCTCCGCATGCACCCACAAACACATGGCAGACATTTACTCAGACATATACGCAGAAATAAAAATTAAGTAAATATTTAAAAACAAAAGTAGGAAGAAGTCATAGTGCTGGCATCTTCTCTTTTTCTGTTGTTTCTTAAGATCTACGACTTTCCGCGTGAGCCGTCAGTTCCAATCTGGAATGCCGCTGAAGGGCTGAGGACAGAAACAGTCTGCAAACACTGTTTTTCTTTCGGTGGGAAGATGTGTTGTGAGTGTGTGTGTATTCATGTGTGAATGCGCATACGCGTGTGCGCCAGCACACAGGTGCACATGCATATGTATGTTCAAGTAAGTGCTCACACATGTGGGCGGCTGCATGAGAAGAGAGGCAGAGCTCAGTGCTGCTCCTCAGGCACTGCCCATCTTAAGACAGGGTCTCTCTCCGTCCTGAAGCTTACCAAGTAGGCCAGGCTGGCCGGCCAGCCATGGAAGCCCAGTGACACTCCTGGATTACAAGACATGTGAGCGCGCCTGGCTTTTCTGTGTGGGTTCTGGACTTCCTATGCTGGCAAGGCAAACACTTTATCACCAAGCTATCTCCCCAGCCTCGGTTTACCAGTTCTTAAGAGTGCATTCTTAACTGTTTTTTTTTTTAAGTGAGTTTTAAATTTGACATCTAAGGTCAGAAAATATTTCCCAGAAATTTCGATATTTGGTACAAATATAAAAAACAACAAATTTCAAAATAATATTTAGTGACCCTCAAAAATTTCTTTCTAAAAACCTAGACACAGGACATCCACATGAACATTGAAAAGACAGTGTGTGGACGTTACACACTATCTTCAAGTAATTACGAATTAGACTTCTTACTCTAGTCAAGCATTTTGGGAATGTTGATATTAGGATTAAATTTAAATTCAGGTAAGTCATGCAGGACAGCGTTGTCTGTAATACAGTACTTGGGAGGTGGAGGAAGGAGGATAAAGAGTTCAAGGTCATCTTTTGCTAGATACCTAGGTCAAGGTCAGTCTGGAATATATATTGTTTCAAAACCAAGAAATTAAAAAAATTGTTTAATTAAATTATTTCAATTCTTAACTTACTTTAAAAAGTGCCTAAAGGTTAGGCATTTGGAAATATTTTCAGAGCTTTTTTCCTTTACGGGCTCTTGGCCAGGTCAGCTCTGAGCTCAATATGTAGCTCTGGCTCCTCTAAAACTCAAGATGCTCCTGCATCAGCCTCCTGAGTCTGTACCATCAAGTCTGACTAAGGTAATTTCTTTCTTTAAATTAAAAAAAAATATTTTAGAATCCATACAAAGATACTCTATTTACATCATTGCCACCCCTCCTCTTCCTGTTTTTCTCAAACTCATGACTTTTCTTTTTCTCAATTATTGTTGTTCACACACAAAGCCTACTGAGTTCATTCAGTGTTACTGATGTGCATAAGTATTTAGGGCTGAGCACTTGGAGTGGGTCCCATCAGGGTGCTCATCCCTGAGAAGACTGACCCTCCCTCTCATTTTATTTTATTTATGTGTGGGGGTGTTTTGTCTGCATGTTGTCTGTGCGCCACACGTGTGCAGTGTCTTTGGAGGCCAGAAGCTGGCACTGGGTTCCACGGAACCCAGGTCCTTGGAAGAGCATCCAGTGCTCTTAACTGCTAGGTCATCTCTCCGGCCCTGATTCTCCCTTTCAGCAGCCATTACTGGCAGCGGTTCTTCATTAGGGGTGGGGCCTTGTGAGACTAAAATTGTGGAACATTTACCCAATTTTTGTGCCATCCTTGCATGGGGGCCATGCTAATCACCTGTACTGTTCTGATTTTAATACATGTGTTGCTGAAGGGGGAACTAAGGTAAATTTCTTAATGTTGAGAGTAGGTACAAACATATCTCATGAAACCTTACCCAGTTAAAACGATGACTTCAGATACTAAGATGTGAAACATAAAATGAGTTCTGGGAAAACTCATTCAATAAAAGTTCATCGAGGGCCCGCTGTCCAGTCACTGCTCCAGGTGCTCTGACTGCATTAGTGACTCAAGCCAAGATCCCTAGCAGCACAGTTGACGTTCTCTATACGTAAACCATTGGCACACAGCTCTGGCGAGTGGGATTGTGCACCTTAAAGCACACTATGTTCACTTTATTCCTTTTTCTTTTCTTTTCTTTTCTTTTCTTTTCTTTTCTTTTCTTTTGTTTTTCTTTCTTTCTTTCTTTCTTTCTTTTCTTTTCTTTTCTTTTCTTTTTTTTTTGGTTTGTTTGCTTGTCTGAGACAGGGTTTTGGTGTAGGAGGTTCTTCTGTCTATGTGTTGCTTTCATTGATTGAATAAAGAAACTGCCTTGGCCTTTCGATAGGGCAGGAACTTAGGTAGGTGGGGAAGACAGAACTGGATGCTGGGAAGAAGGGCAGACAGGCAGATGCCATGGTTCTCCTGCCCGAGACGGATGCTGGTTAGACTCATGCCAGTAAGCCACAGTCAAGTGGCGATACACATTAGTGGACGTGTAAGAGTTAAACTAACATGTGAGAGTTAGCCAATAAGAGGCTAGAGATAATGGGCCAGGCAGTGATTTAATTAATACAGTTTCTATGCGATCATTTTGGGGGTTAAGCTAGCCAGGTGGCTGGGACGAAAAGCAGGCCCTCTCTCCATCAACAGGGTTTCTCTGTAAAGACCTAGCTCACAGAGATCTGACTGCTTCTGCCTCCTGAGTGCTGGCTTTAAAGGTGTGTGTCACCACCCCAACCCCACCCCAGCCTGTCACCCTTATTTCTAAGGGGAATACAGATTAACCAATACCGTGCAAACCTTGGGTACATACTGGTCTGAACTGACTGGTGTAATACTCGGCTTTAAGGAACTCCTGCAGGTCTTGGACATTGTTTAACGTTGCACTCATTCCAATAATCTGAGTTGTTTCTAAAAAAATCAAAATATTAAGAATAATGTGTCATTTATGTCCTAAAGTAATTTTAGCCCACTTCACTGCCATTCTGCCTGAGTGTCTGGAAACGGGGAGCAGGGAGATGAGGGCATGTTGTTGGAGGCCGCTTGTTCATTCCCGGCAAGCTCAGACCCAAAATAATCATACAGAAATCTGTATTAATTAAATAACTGCTTGGCCAATCACTTAAGCATATTGCTAGCTAGCTCTTACATCTAGAATTAACCCATTTCCATTATTTTATATTTTATCATGAGGCTTGTGGCCTGCCGGCAAGGTTCCAGCTGACAGCTCTATGGCGTCTCCTGACTCTGCCTTCTCTCTCTCTCTCTCTCTCTCTCTCTCTCTATCTATATATATATATCTTCCAGCCTGGATATATTCTGTTAAGCCATTGGCCGAAAGCTGCTTCTTTATTCATTAACCAATGAAAACAGCCTGGCGGTGGTGGTGGCGCACGCCTTTAATCCCAGCACTCGGGAGGCAGAGGCAGGTGGATCTCTGTGAGTTCGAGGCCAGCCTGGTCTACAGAGCTAGTTCCAGGACAGGAACCAAAAAGCTATGGAGAAACCCTGTCTCGAAAAAAAAAAAAAACAATGAAAACAACACATATAGAGAAGGACTTCCCACACCAAAGGTACAACTTGAGTGTCCTTTAACCAAAACAAGATTTAGGATCTTGTCAGATTCTGGAATATTTGCATATACATAAGGAAGAATCTTGACGTGACCTAGGTCCAACCACACGGCTTATTTGCTTCATACACCTCACACCCAAGGCGACTTGTCACACTACTGTTAGTGCACCGGCATTTTGACTCTGCCCCATCAAATGAGGGCAATAAAAACTTCCACTTGTGGTGTTATAACAGCAGTCAAAAAGTTTTAGTCCATTCTGAGTTTCTGATCTTCAGACTGCCAAACTGTATATTGTCACAGTAAATAATTTGAGGCTCGAGAAATGAGACCTTTCAGGCAGCCCGAATGGACACTTTGGAAGACTTGTAAACCAGACAGTGGGTACAGCACACTGTGATGTGCATCTGACAGCTGCAGAGGACACAGGGTTCATTGAGACCCAAACACCTTTTAAAAAAACATCAGAGTTTGATCATGTACTGCTGGCTACCTAGAACTCACTCTGTAGCCCAGGATGGCTTCAAACTTACAACAATCCTCCTGCCTCAGTCTCCCAAGTGCTAGGACTTCCAGTGTAAACTACTGTGCAAAGCTAGTCTCAAACTTTTGTGTCTTATGAAAAGTCTCTTATGTTGTCAACATTAAAAAAAAAAATTCTAAAAACCAGGCCTGGTGGTGCTGACCATAATCCCAGCCTCTGAGAAATAGAAATAGGAGGACCAAGTGGTCAGGGCCAGCCTGAGCTACAGGAGACCATGTCTAAAAAATAAAAACACAAGGAAACAAATTAGCCAGGAAGTTCACAAAGCTAAATGACTTTCTAGACTTGGTTATTGATATAAAAACTAAAGCTAAGGGGCTGGAGAGATGGCTCAGTGGTTAAGAGCATTGCCTGCTCTTCCAAAGGTCCTGAGTTCAATTCCCAGCAACCACATGGTGGCTCACAACCATCTGTAAAGAGGTCTGGCGCCCTCTTCTGGCCTCCAGGCATATACACAGATAGAATATTGTATGCATAATAAATAAATAAATATTTAAAAAAAAAAAGAAAGAAAAAGGCACTGAAGTTTTAAAAAAAAAAAAAAACTAAAGCTAAGCCTTCTTAGCATGCTTCTTCATTGATTCTGCCTTATATCATGAAATGATTATCCAGGGTACTGTCCAAAGAGGACGAGATAGGCTACAAGCTAAATAAGCAAGCAGGGGAATGATCAAGAAAGCCTGTGCTATGCTGGGCGGTGGTGGTGCACACCTTTTTTTGTTTTGTTTTTTGTTTTTTGGAAACAGGGTTTCTCTGTAGCTTTGGAGCCTGTCCTGGAACTAGCTCTTGTAGACCAAGCTGGCCTGGAACTCACAGATATCCACCTGCCTCTGCCTCCCGAGTGCTGGGATTAAAGGCATGCGCCACCACTGCCTTGCTTGGTACATACCTTTAATCCCAGCACTTGGTATTAAGAGCCTAGCTGTAAATTCAAGGCCAGCCTGGTCTACATAGTGACTTTCAGGACAGCCAAGGCTACACAGAGAAATCCTGACTCAAAAAAACTAACAAAAAAAAAAAAAAAGAAAAAAGTCTGTGCTAGAAATAACAGGGTATAAGCTGGAAACATGGAGGTTAATAAAGGAGGCGAAAGGTAAAATTGTAACTGGGTTTATATTCGCAAATATCTTTTCATCTACACTAGGTAAGTCAGGCTGAGAGGGGGAAGAGATGGAAAATCAAGATACACAGAGTCAGCTAGAACCTGGCGCTTTCTGTGGTAGTCTGGCAGAAAGGATGAGCTATCCCACTAGAGAGTCCGTGAAAGGGAGCAAGGAGAGTGCTTCAAACAGATCTGCAGGGTACACAGAGAGGAACTGGGTGCTGACAGACATCACAAGTGAAGTGAAGGTCAGTGTCCCAGGGCTTGGGGCACCGTGACAGCAGGACCACTTGACCCTGGAAGTTTTAGGACACTCCAGGCAACACTTAGCTATCTGCCAGGGAACGGTGATGGCAAGTTCAAACTGAAAAAAGGGTTTAAGGAAATAAACTTCAGGTGAGCCCAGCTGCTCATAAACATTCACGTAGCAGATTCTACTTGGAAAGGAAGTGTAACCTGGAAATACAGACTGAGTTATGAGCACATGGCAAGTCCTCGAACCCTGGAGGAAAGATGACAGCTAGCAGCGTAACCCTCCTGGCAGGATGAAGATATTCTAAGGGGACTCTCACGTTCCTCCTTTCTCATCACACTACTGACATGACAGACTTGAGGAAAGGTAATGTCCCTAGGGTTCTCATGCTGACGAAAAGGAAAGGCCGGGGCCCTAGGACTCGGGACAGGAGCCTGTCTCCTAGAAAGATTCCACGTTTCTGACAGCTTGTCAGGCCACCCTGCAGGAAAGACTGAAGCTGAGACAGTGGTAAGCCAGGGACAGGCAGGACTACACACTGGCCAGGACTGCTGGTTAGCCAAAGCTCTGGCCTTTATGACTGCCCAAGTTCGGTCCTGTCACTTTCACTGAAATATAAGTCTGATGGCAGCCAGAACTGTTCTGCTCACCCCGGGACTTCAGGCACTGGGAAAAGTGACAGGAAAGCAGCAGCTGCTCGATAACTTAAGGAAGACTGCAATCACTTTCACAATTTAAAAACTTCTTCTTGGGGCCAGAGGTGTTTCTCGGTATTTGAGTGTGTGATCAGCAGACACACCGGCCCATAAGACCTTATGAGATGACATTTACAGCTTTCCAGATACAAGGTAAACACACAACACCACATCAATAAACAGTGATGATCAGGATATTTCATGCATATTTAAAGACCATTGGATGTTGCAAAATAGTTCCTTAAAATCTTCTCAACTATGTTTTCCCAGGTGTGGTGATGCATACCCTAGTATCAGCACTCAGAAGGCAAAGGCAGGCTCTCTGTGACTGGGAGGCCACCTGGTCTACACAGCAGGTTCCAGGCCAGCCAGAGCTATACAGTGAGACCCTGTCTTACCAACAAATAGGCAAGATGGGAAGCTGGCAGCGATGGTGCCAAGAACAATGGTGGCAGCAAACCCTATCCAGGGCTATGTGAAGCCACAGTGAAGGTTCCACACATTCTCAGAGAACCCGCACAACCATCCCACCAGGCAGGAGCCATCACAATCTCCATTTTACAGCCAGAAGCGTGGAGGCTGCTGCTGTGCCTGAATCCAGAGCAGGCAGCTGGGAAACAGGTCCGCTTCCAACACCTTCGCAAGTCTCACCCAGATATTCTCACAACAGAGATGCATAAGCTGACGAGCTAAGGCATGAGCCTCAAGTGCCTTGCTGTGGGTTATAGAATCGAGTGACAGAATTATGTCATCTAAGTCAGTACTTACTGCTAGTGTAGAGCACTTTCGCTAGGGTCATCTCCAGGATGGCGCCACGGCTCCCTTCCCCGATCATGTGCAACTATGACATTAAAGGGGGTGGGGAGGAAAGCAGTCAATGCTCACATACGTTCATAGAAAGCATGGCTACTTTGCGCAGAATGAATAGGTATTGGATATTACAACTAATACATGCTTAGTGCTTTAGGTTATTCAAATGTGGAGCGGCATCCTGACACGTTTGAGATTTGGTAAGTACCACTATAAAATGTCTCTGCAGACCCACCCCCACAGTTCAGGATACATTTGCCTGAGACCAGATATAAGACTGTCCAGCAAGGCACGTCTCCTCTTGTGTTCTCTGTATTTTAATTACTGAGAAGATCCAAACCGCAGCTGGGATATGAGTGCAGAATGTCAGTATAATAAATACGTCAACCAACCTCATCGACGACAACCAGACCCAGAGAGCTGATCCGTCCGGTTTCAATCAAGGCGTTCACCAGGCTATGCCCTTTCTCGATAGTGGCGATATACAGCGATCTCTTTTCCCTCCTTTTAGTCGGAGGAAATTTTCCTTTGCTTCCAGCATATTCTTCAACAAAGAAACCAAGTTCTACACCAAAACTTGATAAACTGGCAATCTAGAATCGTAGTTAAATAAACAAAAACACAAATCAGAGATGGAGTTGAAAGAATTCAGAGGAACTCCCTTGATGTAAAGTCGTCCCCTTGGTGGGCCCAGTCTAGAAACACTTATCTAAGAACTGGTGCAAAATGAGATGGTGATCTTTAAAAAATAAACACATAACAACTTTTTATTTAGTCTATGTGTATGGGTGTTTGGTCTACATGTAAATCTGTGCTCCGTGTGCACGCAGTGCCAGAGGCCAAAGAGGGTGATGAATTCCTTGGTACTAGAGTTACAGATGATTCTGAGCCACCTTGTGGGTGCTCAGAATCAAACCCAGGACCCCTGGAAGAGTAGTCAGGGCTTTTAACCATCTTTCCAGCCTTAGTATTTACAACTTTAAAAGTATATAATACAAAAATAATTTCACTTGTCTCCTTTTATATTAAAAAACCCATTAGACTAACTCATTTATTCTGATAAGGTAATGAGTTAGTTTCTGCTTGAAAAAGCAGGCTAAATATTGATGGGGCATTTAAGATACAGTTCATACCACCAACTTAGCAAAAAAAAAAACTATATACAATTAATAGTTGAAAGTAATTAAGTACTGTGTTACTCCTGTACATCCTAAAAAACAATCAGTAATAGTTAATACATTTATGCTAGTTTTTAGATCTTAAAACGTCATATTAGAAAATAACAATTGTTTAAACACACACACCTTTTCTTGGACAATTGCCACATATGGAAGAATCATTAAAACATCCTTCTGTCGGCAGAGCAGTTCTTGTAGCATTAAAATCTCAGCCACAAGGGTTTTCCCACCACTTGTTGGCAAGGAATATATTAAATTTTTTCTTTTTTGCACAGAACTTAAAGTGAGACAAGTATGCTGCCAGTCTGTAGAATTCAAAGAAAAACAGCAGAGATTATTGTCCCCTTCAATATTCTCAAGAAATTTTCTGAGACGAAATCATTGTGGCGGTCTTCATGAGGATAAATACAATTCTCACAGAGGGCAAAAGGCCAGTCCTGAATGAACCCAGCAGGTCTGAGTTCAGCCCTTGTCACCCTACAGATACAGATGCCAAATTCCAGCAGAGCAGACAGCTGCCTGGGGACCAGGGACCAACATGGGCAGAGAAGGGCAGTCTAAGAACCTGTGTTCTACAAGAGCGTGCAGGCTTCCCTCCCTCACTTACTCAAGAGCTTTTTAGGCAGAAATAGAGGGGAAAGAAAAGAAAATCCACAAGATCTTGCCCAAACCAGAAAAGCCTGCAATCAGCACTTCTGGACTTGATCTTTGAGTAGTCCAAACGTCATTTAAATAGGACTACCTGAATCATAAAAGGCTCAGTTACTGACTGGCGTACCCAGGGTCTCTGCACCCTCAACTGAGCAGGAAATAACTGGTGAAAGCCAACGTGTGAGACATTGCATTACTACATTACGTTCTAGCCTAGAGGCTGAGGATGCAGTTCAGTTGAGAGAGTGCTCACCACCGAGCACTGAGCATGTATGGAGGCCTGGGTTTGATCCCCAGCACCCCATGAAAGGAGTCTGGTGGCTCATGCCTGTGATCCTAGCACCTGAGCAGTGGAGACAGAAAGATCAGAAGTTCAAGTTTATCCTCAACTACACAGCTAGCCTGCATTCCAGGAGGTGCTGGATCAAAACAATAATAATAATGGAAATAAGTAATTTGATAACGTGCATCAACAATCTTCACAGTGTATACTAGTACTTTTTGTGAGTGTATGTTTGGCCTTCTCTCTCTCTCTCTCTCTCTCTCTCTCTCTCTCATACACACACACACACACACACACGCACGTGTAAGTGTGTGTGTACCACTTATATATATCCTGGTGCTGGGACCCCTGGAAGAGCAGCCACTGAGCAGCCAGTGAACCATCTTTTTTATCACTAGAGGCAAACAAAGTAATAGACACATAAAAAGAAGCTCAACTGTAATCTATAGGATCGGCAAAACAAACAGAAAGGACACACGCACACACAAAAGTCCCACAGTCGTAAAACCCAGAGACTACAGAGAGAAGCAACCGCGGGGCAGTCTGTGGGAAAGGCCATTTGGCAGTGTGGACCAGAAAACTGCAAGTTGCCGTCAGCAGCATTTTGTCCAAAATTCTCCATCGGCACAGTGAAGGAGGGTGCAAACTGTACACGCAGGAGAGCTACCGCATCGCTGTCTCACAGGTACTGTGGGGTAGATGGGGTAAGTTAAATGAGTTTTTATATATGTAAGTCACAGCTTACAAATGGAAATCTAGGGCCAGTGAGAAAGTCGTTGTTGCCAAGTCTGATGCCTAACTTTGATCCCAAGCACCCACACAGCCAAAGGAGAGAACCAAATCCCACCAGTTGTCCTCTGACCTCCAGATGCATGCCAGGGCACACGTATCGACATACATACACATCCAAGCATATAGAACAAACAAATGGGAAAAAAGTTAAAAACGATTTACACACTTAATATACAGTTTAAGAAAACTCATCCCAAATTTAATTTAAAGGGCTTCAATATACTATTTTAAGAATTAATGGCCCGGGCCGGGCGGTGGTGGCGCACGCCTTTAATCACAGCACTCGGGAGGCAGAGGCAGGCAGATCTCTGTGAGTTCGAGGCCAGCCTGGTCTACAAGAGCTAGTTCCAGGACAGGAACCAAAAGCTACGGAGAAACCCTGTCTCGAAAAAATCCAAAAAAAAAAAAAAAAAGATTTAACGGCCTGACAGTGGTGCTGCATGCCTTTAATCCCAGCACTCAGGAGGCAGAGGCAGGCGGATCTCTTTGAGTTCGAGCCTGGTCTACAATGCGAGTTACAGGACAGCCAGGGCTGTTACATAGAAACCTTGTCTCAAACAAACAAACAAAAAGCAGAGAAGAAGAGAGAAGCTGAGAGTGTTGGTGTACATTTAATCCCTGTATTTGGGAGGCAAGGGCAGGCAGATTGCAGTGAATTCCAGGCCAGCCTCGTCAAAACAAACTTCCTCAACAGCCAGGGCTACACAGTGAGGCCTCACCTCAAAATAAGACATTAAAACAGTCCATTTAAGATCCTGAGCAGTCAAACCACTAAATTCTGCTAGAGAATTCAGATGCAGCCAATACCAATGAAACAATAAAAGAACGAAGGGGAGAAGAAAAAAGTGAGAAGCAGAGTGGGAAGGATGAATGGCAGTGTGGTCACAGCAGAACGTGAGGCTGCTCTGGAATCAGGTCTGGGCTTGGATTCCTTCATCTCTGCAACTTAAGTGAAGGCACAGAAGGGAGGGGACCGGAAGACTAGAAGACTACCTAGGCAAGAGGCACAGCAGGAGGCCTGGCTTGAGGACAGTGAGGAAGGAAGGAAGTCTGTGACAGCAGGCTTAACACAACTGACATTCTGGCCATTCCAGATGAGAAACAGAACCAAGGAATCACCTGCTTCCACTGGTTTGAATTAATGTTATAATATGATTTGAATTATAAATTCGGTTTTCATTTTATAAAAAGCATTACCATATAGTTTTTTGATTCCTTTCAACTGAGCATAAAGGTCTCTCACTTTGCTGGGTAGAGAATAAAAAGGACCAAGATCATCTGACGGTGACTCCATTGCCTTCCTAGCAACACTGATCTCCTCAGATAGGAGGGTCTCTTTGAGGTGTTTACTCCTGGAAAACAACGGTGTTTGGGCTGTGGCATTACCAGCCATGGCACTTTTCAGGTGGTCTGCAATACTCTTCCTCCTGCTCGTCTCTGAAGAAGCCCTTGCTTCAGCGAGGTCATCATTTGGCTGCGGTAACTCTTGATGGCTAAAGGCCGGTTCTTCATTCGGCGATTTATGTGAGTTCCCATCTCTTTCCTTAGCAGACTGATTGCCCAAATCATTTGATGAGTTCTGTATACGTTCAAAATATAAAATCTGAGAAGAAGGCACCTCAAACAAAAGATCACTGTCAGGTTCAGGCCCAGCAGGGCCATCTGCAGCACTTTGGTTCTTTATGTGTTGGTTAGTTTCAGGGTCAGTAGAGCTGCTCACAGCCAAGACAGGGAATTTGTTTTCCATGCTTTCTGAACAAAGACCTTCGGTGGCCGAGTCTGTGACAAGCTCCCTGTGCTCAGGCAGTTGTGTATATTTCTGTTCCAGGTCCTCAACTTGAGCTAAAAAGGAATTTTCTGTAAAGCTATCATAGTCATTAAACATGTCCTCTTCACTGTCGTTCTCCTGAAAGGGAAACAAAAATACATAAAGAGTTCCATCCTTCATAAAGAATAAAAAGTGTTCCGGCAAATGATTATCAAATATATCACTATATGCAAATTATCCTCTGAATACATTATCACCAGATAAAAGAAACAAACGAGCCCAGAGACTTGAACTGACTTGCCTAAGAGTGCTTCTGGATTATTACGGGATAGCAGGATGCCAGGACAGGATCTCACATAACAAAGGTACAAAGTCTTGAACCTCCCACCTCTGCCTCCTGAGTGTATCGCCATACCTGGACTTATGTGGTGCTGGGACTCAAACCCAGGGCTTTATGCACACTAGGTAAGCATTCTACCAACTCAGCTATGTCCCCAGCTCAGCCCAAGGGGTGATACTATACTTTTAAATTATTTAGGCCTGCCCCTTGCTCCACTGCCAAGCCCAAACTCCCAGTCTTTGGAATTTAAAATTTTTTTTACTTTATTTTATAAAGCTTTGCCTCCACGTATGTCTGTATAAGTGTTGGGTTCCCAGGAACTGGAGTTATAGACAGTTGTGAACTGTCATGTGGGTACTGGGAATTGAACCCGGGTACTCTGGAAGAGCAGCCAGTGCTCTTAAACACTGAGCCATCTCTCCAGTCCCAGGGATTTTAATTCCTAAACCCGTGCTAAAGCACTGAGAAATGAAAGAATGGTAGACATCTATAAGGTTGTGAATTTAATAAATACTTTTGGAAATCCCTACCCAGATACTAAAGTAGAGGTTGGCCTGTTCCGAAATCATGGTTGTACCACTAGACACTACAAGCAAATTCTTTTCTGAACTTGGAATTGTGACAAGAGAATGCACTCTCATGTGGGGTGGCTTGTTGAACAGAAAAGATAAAAACTGGGAGGTAATAATTATTTATTAGAGTTAGAACTTGGGCTTCTCAATGTCCTGGGGCCTGGTTACTGTTATAAATTCTAGATAATATGGCTGGTTTAATAAAGTAACCAGCATGTCAGAGGTCACCAATAAAAAGTTTTATTGGTAAAGTAGAAATGAGTCATTTTGAAGGCTGGCCTTCTGTCTGTCAGGGCAGTTAACTGCCCCGTGAATACTTTTTATGACAAGGATAGTGTATTTGTGTGTGTGTATGTGTGTATAACAGGGATGGTGTGTGTGTGTGTATAACAGGGATGGGGTGTGTGAGTGTGTGTGTACGTCTCACACCCACTTAAAGGTTTAAGGCAGTCTCTCCCCAAGTGTAAAGAAGGATGACGATGAGAAGCGCACAAGAAGGCTGCTCATCTAACCGGTCAACCGTGTGCACCTGGGAGGTTTCGAGCCCCCACCCCTCGCAGCGGTGCCCGGTGCAGGGGACGCGGGTCGGTCCTGCAGCCCTCGGTGATGACGGGACCGGGCTCTGCAGCCCTCGGTGATGACGGGACCGGGCTCTGCGGGGAATCAGCGGGGCTGTACCTGGGCGGGCTCCGGGCTCCCGGTTTTGCGCCGCCGCCTCCCGGCCGCCCCTTCGTCCTCCAGGTCCTCGGAGGGCTGGAGCTCGGCCGGGGCTGGGGCGACGCAGAGGCTCTCTATGCTGCCGCGGTTCCTTTTGCGAACAGACACCCGCCGGCGGATGCGGGGACCGCCGTCCTCCATGGCTAGGGCGGAGAGCCGGGCCGCCCGGGGTGCAGACTCAAGCTGATGCCACTGCTCGGATGCTCTCCATCGCCCCGCGGCGCGGTCTGATATCACGTGACATCCGGCCCGCGGAGGGCGGGAAGAGAAAGGTGCCCTGTTGTCGCGCTGAAATCCCGGGCGCGCCCGCACCCGGAACCTTTGCGTAGAAGCCCCGGGGCCCGCGGGGGAAGACTACCGGGAAAGGACCTGTCGGGCCGATTAGGGAAAGGAAAGGAAGGGGAAGGGCGAAGAATCATGACGGCTCTGGTGTTGGTGTGCAGTGGTGTAGGGAGGAAAAGCTTGACCACGGCTGCAGTCTGCCTCGCGGATCGCGGAGCTCACGCGGGTAAAGTCTGCAGCAGAGCCTTGCAGCCGCAGTCGGCTTCTGGTTGTCGATGGCGTCTTTGCTCTTAGCGACATGACTTTTCTACACTACTAGCTTTAAGAGGGGTGGGAAGCTCGAGTCGCCTGAGACTGGTTTCCCAAGCTGAGCAGTCCTTTGAGGTGTAGTCAACTCGTTACTTTTAATTTTTGTTTCTGTTCTTCTCTGTCAGTAACTTGAATCCTTTTCTTGTATTCCTTTTGGGATGGCAGTGCCTTTCTGTTGTTCCTGGACATACTTGCATTGCAAGCTGGTAACTGTAGAAAGGGGGAAGGTTTTATAGGAGAGAAAATATGTATGCCCTTTAGTTCAAAGCCTTGGGAATCATTTTAAGTCCTCTTGTGCCCCAAATCTAACAGGATGTTAACCAATCACTGAGTAAAAGGAATATGAAACCTTTATTTTATATTATACGGGTGTTTTGTTTGTTTGAGACAGTATCTCACCATTATGTAGTTTTGGCTGTCCTGGAACTGAGTATGTAGACCAGGCTGCCTTGAACTCACAGAGATTCGCCTGCCTTTGCCTACCAAGTGCTGGGATTAAAGGTGTGCGCCACCATGCCCGGCACTATATCGTGCCTTTTGATTCTGTAGCCCATTCAAAGACATAAGTCTTTGTTAGATATTAAGTGAATGAAAATAATTGGGTCATTGTATTTCTGTTTACTTACAGTGCTGTGGAGAAGAAGTTGTGCACAGTATAAACAGGTAGCCAGCAATGAGGACCTGGTAAGATTCCTTTTTATTTTATTTTTTTTAAAGATTTATTTATTTATTACATATACAGTGTTTCTTTTTCTTTTTTTTTTTCGAGACAGGGTTTCTCTGTGGCTTTGGAGCCTGTCCTGGAACTAGCTCTGTAGACCAGGCTGGTCTCGAACTCACAGAGATCCGCCTGCCTCTGCCTCCCAAGTGCTGGGATTAAAGGCGTGCGCCACCACCGCCCGGCTACATATACAGTGTTCTGCTTGCATGTATGGTTGCAGGCCAGAAGAGGGCACCAGATCTCATTACAGATGGTTGTGAGCCACCATGTGGTTGCTGGGAATTGAACTCAGGATCTCTGGAAGAGCAGTCAGTGCTCTTAACCTCTGAGCCATCTCTCCAGCCCCCTCCTTTTTATTTTTTTAAAGAAAACATTTATTGTTTTTATTACATTGGGGGGTGGGAGCTGTGGAAGCCAGAGAGGGCATTAGATCCCCTGGAGCTAGAATTAGAGGTGGTTGTGAGCCACTGGATGTGGGTGCTGGGATCCTAGGCCCTGTCAGTAAGAACAGCAAGTGTGTTTAACCACAGACACCCATCCAGCTCCAGATTTTCCCCCCTTATGTTACTAAGCCATTTCCAAATTTGGCCTAGTTTTTTATATTTTAGCTGTTTGGAATTCAATTATAGGACAAAACAAAATAATGTTTACTTTGAGTTTGGAAAGTCTAACTTACTGACTGTGGTCACTTGGGTTTTGAAGGGAATCCTAGATTTTGGGGGGCTTCTGTAATACATATTTTTCTTTGTAGATATTAAAGGATATGATTTGAGAATTTCTAAAGATAGCTTGGGTAGATAGAATAATTGTAGATAATAGAATTATGGAACAGCATTATTTTTATCTAATTTATCAGTTTTGACAGGCTACCTTGATAAAAGATACAATTAAAATTGTTTTGTTTTGTTTTCTTCGAGACAGGTTTTCTTTGTGTAGTCCTGGCTGTCCTGGAACTAACTTTGTAGACCAGGCTGGTCTTGAACTCATAGAGACCCACCTACCTCTGCCTCACACCAAACTAGTTTAGGACATTTAATCAGCTGCTTCTAAACTGTAAGTGTATTTTTATGGGTTTAAAGTATGAACATGGATGTGGGCACCCAATCACACCATACAAGTACTTAGCTAGAGTTGAGGAGAAATATAGCTTATATCTCAACTGATTATAAATTGGATTAAGAAAACTCAAGGCAAACTAGACGTGGTGCACACATATTGTACTAGCATTTAGAATGCCGAAGTGGAAGGATCTTTTGAGTTCAAGGTCACCCTGGGTTACAGCAACAACAACAAAACCTTTTTGGCCTTTTGGCTAAGATCAAATGTTAAAAAAGAAAAACAGGGCCTGGAGAGATGGCTCAGCGGTTAAGAACATTGCCTGCTCTTCCTAACGTCCTGAGTTCAATTCCCGGCAACCACATGGTGGCTCACAACCGTCTGTAAAGAGGTCTGGTGCACTCTTCTGGCCTTCAGGCATACACACACACACAGACAGAATATACATACTAAATACATAATAAATAAATAAATAAATAAATAAATAAATAAATAAATTTTTATTTAAAAAAACAAAGAAAGAAAAGAAGCAAGAATACAAAAAAATAAGTTAAGTAACTGTAAACACCAAGGAATGTGTCAAAGCAAATGAGTGTCTGCCTTAGTCATCTAAGTCGTACATCATGCTTTAAAAATAATAAAAGAAATTTACTCTTGTATCTAGGCCATAAATCCTAATGTGACTAATGCAAAGTATGTATCTTTTCCACAGAAAACACACACAGTCATACTCATTTGTCACAGTTAAGGAAGGTTATAGATTTCAGAGCCGTTTCTGAATTAAGACCCTGTGCCGGGGTGTTGTCATGCAAACTGTAATTTCAGCATTTGGAAGGCTGACACGGAAGGGTGGGGAGTGTGAGGCTACCATATGCTGCACACTAAGCTGAAGGACAGCTGAGGCTACAAAGTGAGACCCTATTTCAAGAAACCAAACCACAACAGCAAAGGACCATGGAACAGGAACAGGAAAGGCACTGTGACGAGGAAGGAAGAGTGTGGAAGGACAGGGACAAAAGAGGATCGCAGGACACACATGTTGTGTTAGTCTATTGTAAAAGCAGGAAAAGATTCTTGGGAATGAAGAAGGGACCAGCAAGCGGGAGAGGCAGCTTGAATGAGAGCTGTAGACGGTAAATAAGAACAAAGTATAAACCATACACACACATGCATATATACAGAAATGTCATCACAAGCACATGTGATGTATACAGAAATGTATATCATTTATCAGCGTGCTGATCTTGGAAGTCCTCTTCTGCATAAATGATTCTTCATTGCGATAATCCCTCTTTAGCCAGGTTGACCCAAAATAAAGTACCTGTGTAAAAAGATTCCAAGTGTAGCTGTAGCTTTATCTTTTCTGTCTGTCTTAACACATTTTCATCATGAGACTGTTCTTTTATCCTAGCCAATCCCGATGGAAAACCCCTATAAGGAGCCCCTTAAGAGGTGTGTCTTGTGCGAGAAACGTGTGGATTATAAGAATGTACAGGTGAGTGTTGGTTGGCCTCTGTGGTATTTGACTAGGATTCTGTTCTGTTCATTTGCTCAGATGATCTTGTCACTGTTTTCGGGCTTTCTGTAGGACGGATTGAGCAGCCTCATGACATCAGATCTGGTTTTAATGTCCTATGTTATCTCTATTCAGCTCAGAGCCCCTTGCTCCCTTCAGTCATATGATTTGGCTAAGTCCCTTTGCTCTGTTGTGCACAGTGGCTCACTGCACTTTGGGCTTTGGGGAGAGCTGACCTGTGAAGCTGACCTTTGCAGTTCACTATCATATTATATTGCTTTAAATAGTTTCTCCTTATGCTTTCAGCAAATTAGAAGTAACAGATGTGGGGGAAGTGAATGAAATGAGAGAAGTATTCTCACAGTAGTGTAAATGACAGCTGCCTCAGGAGGAGGAATTGCAAGAAATTCTAAGAACTACAATGCAGCAGATGTTTGGGGGGGGGGGGGGAGCCAAAGCCAATGCCTTGTAGCTAGAAAGTGTTATTAAACTGTTCAAGAAGAAGTGCCCTAGTCTGTGTGTCCCGAAGAGCTCACTTGATCGCCTGTTGTGACAGGCGAAGTATCCAGTCCTGGCTGTGAGCAGCAGTGTTAGGGCTGTGGGAGTTGGTCTCCATGGCACCTAACAGAAAGGCTGACTCGTGCCGTGGTCTTGTCAAGTTTTTGATACACTAGACGTTAACTTTTTAAAAAATGCCTGTTGCTACAAGGTATTTTAGTTCATGTTATTAACTTTGTCTGAAACGTAGTAAATGTTTACATAACTTGAAGGTTATTTCTAAAACCTTTTTAAATTTACATATTCGGGGTTGAATAACAAATACACTAACATTTTTCCCTTTCAAATGTAACGCCCACAGCTTTTGTCCCAGTTTATCTCTCCATTTACCGGATGCATTTACGGACGGCACATAACAGGTACTCTCTTATCTTAGAGATGTAAGTGTAGATGAGAATCACACTGGCCGCTTCTGTTATCTTAGGAGACTGACAGTTTCCAGTCATGCTGAGTCAGTGTTAGGCCAGCTCCACAGGGACTGGAGTGGGATCCTTAGGGGAGGATTTATCTTCAGTGCAAGTGGAAATTGCCTCCTTTACTCCCAGTTAACTTCAGGATGACAACATACAGAAATTTGGGCTTAAGCGAGAACTCTATTTTTGTCTAGACAGGTGGCCCAGCATGCATACACTTCTTACAGAGGACTGGAGTTAAATTCCCAGCACCCACATCAGGTGTCTTGTAACATCTGGGACTCCAGCTCCAGGGAATGCAGCATGTCTTGCTTCTGCATGCACCTGAACTCATGTGCACATATCCCACCACCATTAAAGATAGTAAAACTAGCTGAGCGGTGGTGGCGCACGCCTTTAATCCTAGCACTCGGGAGGCAGGCAGGTGGATCTCTGTGAGTTTGAGGCCAGCCTGGTCTACAAGAGCTAGTTCCAGGACAGACTCCAAAGCTACAGAGAAACCCTGTCTCGAAAAACCAAAAAGGAAAAAAAAAAACAGATAGTAAAATTAAATCTCTTTTAAAATTACTATTCCTAGACTAAACAGTGTCAGCAGCTGATGGTGCTATCCAGACTGTCATTTGCTTTTTGTTTATTTGTTTACATAGGGCCACATGGTTGTCATTGAGTTACAGTTAACAGAATCGAGTGTATAACAGACCAAATGTTCACAAAAGATTTTTTAACTTTCTTAACAGAAAAATACTTAGCAGTATTCATCTTAGAAAACTGTTGTGAACGTAGTGCGATCATTTTCTGGTGTGTAAGAAAGTGCCTGTTGTGTTTCACAGGTCTTTGTGGGAAGAAACAGAAAGAAATAACGAAAGCCATTAAGAGAGCTCAGAAAATGGGTAAGTCCACCTGCACAAATGAACAGAACTAGTTAAGACTTTACTCATGGGGGCAGGAGAGATGGCTCAGCGGTTAAGAGTATTGACTCTTCTTCCAGAGGTCCTGAGTTCAATTCCCAGCAACCACATGGTGGCTCACAACCATCTATAATGAAATCTGGTGCCCTCTTCTGGGGTGCAGGCAGAATACTGTATATGTAATAAATAATCTTTAAAAAAAAAAAAAAGACTTTACTCATGGACTTTGTGAAGAACTTGAATATCTCTTTACAGGGTTTATGCCAGTTACATACAAGGATCCAGCATATCTCAAAGACCCTAAAGTGTGTAACATCAGGTACCGGGAATAAACTGTGTGAAGTTACTGCCAATAAACCTGGAAGTGAACATGTTGGCACTGACGGAGCTGCTTTGAGTAAAAGTGTCTTTCAAGGGATTAGGAGGGATGTACCCTTCCACACCATGAGTGTGCTCTGGACACACTGCTTGAGATGGTAATGTTACCTTGTACACTTTGGTAAGAGTGGTACCTCATGGTGTCGCACCTTCTTTATATGGTACCTTTGATTATGGAAGGGGCGGGCTTCTATTAGAATTCCACCTGAGCCCAGAATCCGTACTTACACATGGGATGGTTTTAGGGGATTGGTTATAGAAAGGTAGTGTTTATGAATCCCACGTAACTGGCTGTGGAATTCAACTTGCTTTGGAACCATTCTGTGATTTTGTGTGCACATGTGCACAGGAGTGTATGGAGGCTACAAGTTGATATCAGGTTTTTTTTTTTTTCTCAATGTAACGCCACCTTTTTTTTGTAAAACAATTATTCACTGATTTGTGTGTGCCTGCCATGAGGGCACATGTGGAGGCCAGAGGTCATTGTCCAGGCATTATTTCTGTCCTTCCAACCATGAGTTCTGGTGACAGAACCCAGGTCCCTGGGCTTAGCACAAGTATTTCAACCCACCAAGCCATTGTGCTGGCCCATTTACCTCATGGTCTGAGACCAGGTCTGAGACCAGGTCTCATTGGAGTTCACTTAGACTGACCAGCTGACTCCCAAACCCCAGAAACCCTCTTCCCTCCACATTCTCAGTGCTGGACTCCACGTGCACACCACTGTGCCAGGCTTAACCAAAACCGTGCTCCTGGTTCCTCAGTCGCTCATCTCCTTTGACCACACACATGCACATGCCCTTTATTTTAATGGAGTTGTTGGGGTTCCAAACACAAGTCCTCATGCTTATTGGCACCTTTGCTGACCTATCTCCTAGAGTCGTTTGCTAACTAGTCAATGTTAATTGCGCCTGACTGTTGGAGTTCTCATTGCAGAGGTGCACACAGGGAATGATAGGCTAGTCCCTGCGAGACAAACTGTTCCTGGACCGCTGTTCTGTACACGGACGGATGGCACGCAATCTGCTTTCAGTCGTCTGTGATGAGAGGAGGATCTGTTGACAACTATGGTTCTTGTCCTGTGCTGTACAGTACAGTTTACTACATCACCAGAAAATCACCCCAGCAAGCTGTACAAATCATCCCCAGGGTAATGGGTGGCTTCACAACAACCCCATAGAATTAATGCATATCAACACCCAAGTCAAAGTGCTACTGCTACATAGAATCATGTCTTAAGTAGTTACTCCAGGCAGCAACAAGTGGAGAACAAGGGTAAAGTGTGTTCAGTGTTAATGTGCACCAAGTAGAACATAAGGTAACGTGTGTGCACTTCACTGAACAGGTGAAAAAGACAAACACATCTGCAAGGACAGTTTTGTTTGCCCCTTCTGAGATGGAGGCAGAGTTACCGGTTCCTGGGCTCAAGCAGTCATCTGGCCTGAGGTGGGAACTGCATGAAGATGCAGAGATTTATCTCGATTTTTCTGTGTTTCTCTGTCCTGGCTGCCCTGAAACTCACGCTGTAGACCAGGCTGACCTTGAACTCAAAGAGGTCAGCCCTGCCTCTGGCAGCACTGGGATTAAAGGCGTCTGCTGTCACCACCACCCAGCAGCGCAGATTTATTTTATGTTTATTTCTGTGTGTGTGTGTCAGAGAGAGAGAGAGACAGAGACAGAGAACACATTCTTGGAAGCTGGAAGGGCATTGGATCCCCTGGAACTGGAGTTACAGGTGGTTGGTTGTGAACTGCCTAATGTAGGTGCTGAGAACCAAATTCCAGTCCTCTGAAGTGCTTCAAGCACTCTTAATTGCTGGGCTCTCTCTTCAGTAAGAATCTTAATGAAGTAGATAAAAAGCAAGACTTAAAAACTTTAGAATTTTATTAAATTTATTTGTGGGGGTTTCATGATTATGCCACAGTGAAGGTATGTGTGGAAGTCAGAAGAACGGGTGGAAGACGGCTCATTCCTTCCGCTGAGGAAGTCCCAAGAATCAGTCCCAAGAATCCAACTAAGGTTGTCAGTTTTCACTGCAGATGTCTGTGCCAGCTGAGCCAGCTCCCAGGCCTGATTTTGCAAACTTCTCTGCTCTTTTCTGTGTTGTGAAACAAGGCTAGTTTCTCTTTTCCAATTTGAAGAATGTTGTAGTTTAAAAGAATGCATCTTTAAGTCTCCCTTGATAACTCGGGGAAGCTGAAAGGTCGTGACTCTGAAATAAAAGCATCTTAGCTGGGTGTGGTGGCATGCGTTCTTAATCCCAACACCTGGGAGGCTGAGGCAGGCAGATGTTTGTTAGTTTGAGGACAGCCAGAACTACATAGAGACCTAGTCTCAACAAACAAACAAACCAAAAACCCATCTAGACTACAGCTCAGTGGTAGAGAAGCTGCCTACCGTTCACATGGCCCTGCATCGATTCCTGCACCACAAAGGTTTCTAAAAAGTACTTTAGATGTGGATGGACAGAGGCCAGGCCACTAGAAAGGGGTCAGGAGATGGGAGAAAAAGAATCTGCAGGGGCGAGGAAGGCAACAGAACATGGGATATAAAGGGGAAGGGAGAATTCCTGCAGGGAAGGCACTGTTGTAATAGGGAGCGGCCGGGACTGCGTCCCCAGCAGCCCGGCCGCCTGCTAGCTTAGGCCCGAAATAACAACACACAAACTGTATTCATTTAAACACTGCTTGGCCCATTTCTATCTAGCCTCTTCTCGGCTAACTCTCACATATTAATTTAGCCCATTTCTAATCATCTTTGTAGCACCCCAAGGTGCGCTTACCGTGAAGATTCTAGCCTATGTCCATCTTGGATTGGAGCTTCATTGCTCACGTCTGTCCGGGAGACTGGAGCATGGGTTCTCTGCTCCCGAGAGCAGAGCTGTCGAGTCTGAGCTCACTTCCTCTTCCTCCCAGCATGCTGTTCTGTTTACTCCTCCCACCTATGTTTTAACCTATGAGGGCCAAGCAGTTTCTTTATTGCTTAACCAATGAAATCAACAGATATATGACACTCCCACATCAAGGCACAGTGAGAAGAGGCTGGGAAGTGAGGGAGGTTGCAGCTGAGTGGAACATGTACACATTCACAGAGCATTTACAATGTATGAAATATAAATAGGAATTTCTAAAATACTTTATAAAACATTATCATTATTACAAACGGTTGAGTAGTAAAAATACCGTATTCCCCTACAGTGCAGTAAAACATGAACTTCTCGTGTGTTACTCCAGTAGCAGACAGTAAAATAGTGTCTGAACCTCAGTCAAGTAAAAATATCATCTAGCAAGAATCAAAATGTGGGAGAACGAGGGTATTCAGTGTCCTCTTCCGGGCTTCCCATCTCTGTGTCTATGTCTGGGCTGCTTGAGGACGTTTTGTTTTGGTGACTGCTTTGGGAAGCTATCACAGGTCTGCTTTCTGTCTCCTGCAGCCGTGGTTTCTTCCCAGGCCACTGGTCTTGTGTGTCTACATCTTTACGCTTAGTTAGCTGGGCTTCAGGCAGTGGACTGGCGTCAGGGCTGTGAATATACTCCACCATTAAGGTCAGCTTAGCCACATCAAGATGGTGCTTCATGCTACATCCACTTTGAGAAATATGTCTATTTTTCAAAGAAATAACACAAGAATGAAGAACCTCAGACTCTGGAAAAAAGGTTCGTAAAGCTTGACAAAGAAGAATGTTCTCCTGGGGGTTGTTTTGGACATTCTTCTCTCCTAAAGAAAATAAGAAAGAGCTTACGTTAGTTTTACAAACTTTTATGATTAGCTGTAAAGTAAAAACTATTCCAAAAGACAGATTATTCAGAATAAGAATGACATAACACTAGATTCCTGTTCCTGTGCCACTCTATTCTAAGAGAAAAGCAGTCTTGTACTTTTTTTATCCAATACAACACACGCACTACAGTAGCGTGTTCACCGTTTGGGAAGATTACGAGCACAGTGTCATCACTACTTGTAATCCCAGTCCATCGGTTAGGACCACGGCTCATGCAATGCGAAGCTAGTGTCTGCAGTGTTCATCTGCTTACCTGCTGCTTTAATCCGGGCTTGCTGCTCTTTTCTAACTTCTTTCAATCGGTTTACATCCATTATTAGTCTCTCTACTTCCCGTTCACTTTGTTCAACTTTGTGGCATATACTCTGCACAATAAAACAGTGCACAGATGAAAACATTCCAGGTTATACTAATGAGGCTTTACAATATAACATTCTCAGACTGGGGCTGGAGAGATGGCTCAGTGGTTAAGAGCATTGCCTGCTCTTCCAAAGGTCCTGAGTTCAATTCCCAGCAACCACATGGTGGCTCACAACCATCTGTAATGAGGTCTGGTGCCCTCTTCTGGCCTGCAGACATACACACAGACAGAATATTGTATACATAATAAATAAATAAATAAATAAATATTTAAAAAAAAAAACATTCTCAGACTGTAGAATACCTTTAACCTTTTGTGTAAGCCACCTCCATAACAAGCATTTGATGATAACAGCATGCACCGTGAATGTGTTAGCTTTCCATTCGTTTGTGGACCAGCTATTTCCTTGATAAAATTCATTTTGAAATAAAAAAAATATATATATTGGGCTGAAGATAGAGCTCATTACCCAGAATGTGTGCAGCCTGGGGTTCAAGTCCCAGCATGTGCCCCACCGACAGCTGAGATACATAACTGATTTACATTTGTGTCGTGGAGGGATTAGCAGTTAAAGGTTATCCTTATCTATAGGGAGTTCAAGGCCAACCTGGGCAACACAAGAACCCGTGTCATAATACCAAAAAACAAACAAAAAAAACAAGGATAAAATAAAATAAAAAGTGGCTATGTCTTAAGGAAATTACGGAAGATTATAATTTCTATAAGAGTTATTTTCAAAGTTTCTGTGTTATTTATTCATTAAATAAATTAGTATATAGGGGGTCAGAGATGACTCAGCAATTAAGAATGCCTGAGTTAGGTTTCCAACACCCACATGGCAGCTTATAACTGTAACTCTAGATACAGGGGAACAAATGCTCTCTGTGGATCTCCAAGGGCACTGGACACACACACTGTACACAAAGGCATGAAGGAAAAAAAAAGAATCACATCAAAATAAATAAATCTTTAAAAATTAGTATAGCCAGGCAGTGGTGGCACATGCCTTTAATCCCAGCACTCGGGAGGCAGAGACGGGGATCTCTGAGTTCGAGGCAGCCTGGTCTACAGAGCTAGTTCCACTACAGTCAGGGCTGTTACACAGAGAAACCTTGTCTCAAAAAACCAATGTATATATGTCAGTAGTATACAAAGTGTGTTATTCTTTTTTTTTTTCCTTTACTATGTTCTACTAACAAGTATGGCTACCATAAAAATAGACTTTAGATATCCAACTGAGAAAAACAACTGACCGATGTTCCAATTTTGATTTTGCGATTTATTAGAGAAAGCCTTGTGTGTTCCAGGCTGGCCTCAGACTTAGTATGCAGGCAAGGATGACCCTGAAGATTTTCCTGCCTTTACCTCCCCAGTTCTGCAATTACAGATGTACACACCGTAGTGCTGGGGACCAAACTCGGAGCTCTGTGAATTCTAGGCAAGTGTTCTGCCAGCTGAGCTACATCCTGAGCCCCACAGTGCTTGCTTTAAGCACTACTCCCTAAGGACTGTTCCTAGCAGTGACTGAGCGTGGTGAGGACATTAGTACATGCCTTTGGAACAGTATGTAATACTTCTGGGTCATTTTGTTCAATTAAGGACTTTTTTCTTCCTTTAATAAGGGCAGACACAGTGATGCCTTCCGGTAATCCTCATGCTAGGGTCGAGCAGGATCCCGGATCAGGGCTATGCTCAGGGAAGCTCCTTCTGACTCTGGGGTCAGATTCTGCTGCAGTCCTCAATCCCCTCCGATTTTTACATTGGTCCAATGACTCTCTTGCACTTGGGATCCATTTTATGACTCTACAGTGACCTGCACTGCACCGTAAGACTATAATGCTGTAGTGATGGTTGTGCTTCTAAATCTGCTTCCTCTTCATCTTCAAGAAGACTATGGGGGCTGAGCCTCATGGCACATGCCTTTAATCCCAGCATTGGGGGCAGAGACAGGAGAAGCTCTATAAGTTCAAGGACAGCTTGGCCTACTACATAGCAAGTCCCAGGACAGCCAGGGCTCCATAGTGAGATCATTTTTGAAAAAAAAAGGAGAAGAAGAAGAAGAAGAAAAGAAATAGCTACAGCCATGTATAATGAGAGCAAACTTAAACTTGCATCCCATCCCCAGAGTCTCTATTATGGAAGTCAAAGGAGTACAACATATACTCAAAAAATGTTAACTTTTCTAGGAAACAATTCATGCAGTCTACTGACGTGAACGAACTCTGAAGTGGACCTGAAGTAGTTACCTTTAATTCTTCTTGTATTGCAGCGTACATTTCATTTATCTTATGCACCTCCTTTAGCGATCCATCTTCGTTAAAAAACTGAGAACTGTGAAAGCAAAGATGGTTTCCTTGGCTAAGTGTATAGAACTGTAGAAAGAAAGGGGAATCCTCCAGTTCCACAGGGTTCCCTTAATGTCTACTGTCTGGATGAGCCTCACCTGTGTGCTCTCACGGCTCTGCTAAAGCCAGGGGATGTACAGGAAGCGGATTCTGTTTTATAACCCAGTTGATCAGACATTCCCAGGTTGGCAACCACCAAAGGCACCCTATGAAAAAGCCTGAGGGGGAAAGTTTAAAAGAGGGTAAGACAACATCTGCCATCAGAGCAGGCTGCTGTCCTAACAGTGTCAGTAAAAACAGCCCCATCATTATTTAGCAAGATAGAATTTTCCTAGATGAGCTAAGTTGAAGCAACTAGATTTTTGTTTTTTAATAATAGGTATATGAGTGTTTTGCCCACATGTATATCCACGTGCCACTAGTGTCCTCGGAGGCCAGAAAAGTGTCCATCTTCCTGAAACTGGAGCTCAGGTGGTTGGGTATGAGCTGCCATGTGGGTGCTGGGAATTGAACTGGAGTCCTCTGGAGAGCAGGCAGTGTTCTTAACTGCTGAGCCCTCTCCAGCTCCTGTCACTCAGAAGCAGAGTTTGAGGCTGATGAGGTCTACAGAGGGAGCTCCAGGACAATCAGGGCTGCACTTTCTCAAAAAAACAAAACAAAAAGTCATGACGTACACAGCATAAAAAGCTGCATGGACAGTTTAACGGCTGTCTCACCTGGTCGTGTGCATGCAAGCAAGGATGAAGCTGCCCCGAAGGCCATGGCAGGCAACACAGGTGACGCCTGAGCTTTTTGTTGCTGTCATTTATTATAATTGTATGTATGTTTATCATGTTTGTGTGTTCAGAGGACAGTGTCAGAAGTTGGTTCTTTTCCTCTAATGAAGGTTCTGGGATAGAAAGAACCCAGGTCTTCAGGCTTGTGGGATAAACATTTTTACCAGCTGGGTCATTTCACTGGTCTTTTTTTCTTTTCTCTCTTTTTTTTTTTTGATTCATGGTTTTAAGTAGTTCAACTTCCATTAAAACTCTATGTAGCTGAGCATAACCTTGAACTCGTAATCCTGCTCTCACTGGAGCTCAGGGATTATGGAGATTTACCATCATGCCTGCCTGAGACCTTAAAGGACGGAGAAAGAAAGGAAAAGAAATTTTGTTGGAGATGAAGCTCAGTGGTAGAGCTACTCTTGTCTGGTGTAAATCTCACACTGTGTCTCTGTGTCCCCTCAGCTCACCAAAAGGGCAGAGCAGGTTAACCTCCCTAGTCCAGGGTTTGAAATGTGAGGTAGGGTCTTATTATGTAAACTGACTCAAACTCTCAATCCTCCTGCTTCACTTATTGGAACTCTAAAATGTCTCTGGAAATGCTAAGGTTGTGGGTTCAAAGCTAGACAGGCTCATCTACCCATTCCTTTTCTTTCTTTTGGTTTCTTTTTGGTGTTTTAAGACAGGGTTTCTCTGTGGCTTTGGAGCCTGTCCTGGAACTAGCTCTTGTAGACCAGACTGGTCTCGAACTCACAGAGATCTGTCTGCCTCTGCCTCCCGAGTGTTGGAATTAAAGGTGTGCACCACCACCGCCCAGTTTAACTTAATTCTTATATTCCCAGAGAATGTAGTTTATAATACCCAAGCGGACTGCTTGGACTCACTGGCAGAACAGCAAGAAGTGCTGTCTCTGAAGAAGCTGTACAGGCCACACTTACATACGTACATACGACAACACTTCTAGTTCTAGCACACAGGAGTCCAAGCCATGGCTGCACTGGGCTTCCCCTCCCTTGCCTAGCCTTTGTTTTCTCATCTATTACTTCCTTTGCTGCTACTATGACGCCTTATGCAACATTGTATGAAAACACTTAGAGCCACAAAACACTACAAAAAAATTTTAAAAATTTAGCTTAAAATAGTCAGGACCAACCAATGCTTACCCCTTTTGAGGTTTATATAAGGCATGTTCCAGGCAGTGAGTGGAGCAGCTTTCTGTTGTTATACTTGGTGTTAACAGCAGAAAAACAAGCTCTGGGCTTGAAAGATGCGTCTGTAAGTTTCTGTGCAACAACTGCTCTCTAAACGTCATTACCTGATCCGAGTGACGACGGAATTTGTACCAGCCCACCACAGTCTGGGGAGGATACAGGAAAATTAATGTATGTTGGTTACAATAACTACATGTCTTCCTGCAGCTTAGCAATGAAACCACGGTCTTAAGCAGTAGCTCCGGCACACACGGGACTGGGACCGCAGGACTGTGGTTAGCCTGGGCACACAACAAAACTAAACAAAAACCCTGCCACAGCCTTTTTGTTTTTTGGAGGCAGGATTTCTCTGTAGCCCTAGCTGTCCTAGAACTCGCTCTGTAAACCAGGCCTGCCTAAACTGGGATTAAAGGTATCACCACTAAGCCTGGCAAAACCTACAGGACTTAAAATGGCTTTTCCAACTGTTGGTAAAGTTTGGGTTATACATAAAATAAGTCAGGGATATACTTAGTTATAAACTTTACTTTTGTAAACAAACGGACATAGTACTTTATACTTAGCAAGAAGAAAAAAAGACCCTACACATTTAATGCAGGAAAGACAAAATAAACAAGAACCTCCTTGCCGGGGAGTGGTGGCACACACCTTTGATCCTAGTACAGCCCGGGCTACACAGAGAAACCCTGTCTTGAAAACCAAAAGAACAACAATAACAAAAAAAGAAAAAAACAAAAAAAAAAAAAACCAAACACCAAGACCACCCCCCCCCCCAAAAAACTTGACTTAATGTTTTTTTTTGTAGACTGGGTCTTGTGTACTCCATATGTAGCCGGGGATGGCCCTGAACTCTGATCCTCCTGCTTCTTTCTCTGGGATTATATGCATGTGTGATGTGCTCGACATTTTTAAATGTGGAACCCAGGTCTTTACATAAGTACTTTACTAATGGAGCTGCACCCTCAGTTCCTACTCTAAGTAAACAACAAAGTAAAACATTTGCTATCGTGTAGTCACTATGTTAGAATGATGGCTCAGTGGTTACGAGTACTGGCTCTTCTTCCAGAGGACTGGGGTTCAATTCCCAGCACCCACATGGTATCATTTAACTGCCTATAATTCTACCTCCAGGGTATCTCACACAGACATAATGCAGGCAAAACACCAATGTACATAAAATAAAAATAAATCATTTTTAGAAAAAGAATGTATGTGAAGGAAACACTAATGTCACTGTTTCACATAACAGGAATCAATGCCTGTAATCACATTCATGTCCTATGCACACCCTTGGTTTGTAAATGTTAGGCTGTTTAAAATTATTTTAAGGGGACTGGAGAGATGACTGGGTGGTTAAGAACACTGACTGTTCTTCCAGAGGTCCTGAGTTCATTTCCCAGCAACCACATGGCAGCTCATAAATGTATATAAATCCAGTCCCTGGGCGATCTGACACCTTTACAACATTACACATAAAATAAGTTTTAAAAATAAATAGGGGCTGGAGAGATGGCTCTGAGGTTAAGAGTACTGCATGTTCTTCCAAATGGACCTGGGTTCAATTCCCAGCACCCACATGGCAGCCACAACTGTCTGCAACTCCAGTTCCATGAGACCTGACACCCTCACACAAACAAGCAGGCAAATGAAAAAACTATGTTCGGAAAATAAAAATAAATAAAAATAAATAAATAAAATTATTTTAAGATCATTTGAAAGGATCTTGTAATCTGTAGCATGAAAAAAATTCATAATTAACAGTAATAACTATTTTAAACTAGAAAATAATTCTCATTACCTTATAGTAATTGTAATAAAAAATAACCAGTATATATTATACATTAAGATTAAGAATTAGAAATGGCTCCTGTAAATATAATTTAGCATTTGGAAGGCTGAGGAGGATAACAAGTTCAAAGACATAGTGGGCTACATAGTGAGGCTATGTGTCAAAAAACAAAACACATTCTTTTTAAAGGAAAATGTTCCTATAGGTACACTCCCTAAATAATCAACTTAAGAAATGTATAAACTGTGCTGTGTGTGCACACAAGTGGCCATGGGAGTGTGGCAGTCAGAGGACAGCTTGTGAGGGTCAGTACTCTCCCTCTTTCTATCATGAGTCAAAGGGATTGACCTCAGCCAGCCAGGTTAGTGACAGGTGCCTTTGATTGCTAGCAACAAATGTAATTTTTTAAAGTCCAACCATTTCCTTTCAAAACATTTTTACACTTACGTATTTGTGTGTGCGTGCGTGCACGTATGTTTGTACATAAGTGTTCTACCCATGGGGAGACCAGAGGACAGCACACTGCTCTCTCTCTTCCCCCACCATCTATGGTTTCTACAGACTGATCTCAGATTGTCAGGCTAGGGAATTGAACCCAGGACTGAGGCAGGCAATCAGCAGAGCTGCATCCACAGCCTGTGTCAGGATCTCACTGCTTCCCTAGGTGGGTCTCAAACTTGAAATCCTCCCATCTTGGCTTTCCACATACTTAGTATACACCCAGTATCTAAAGGAAACTTCTAGTATTAAATCTACTTTCATTCTAAGATCAGAGACGTGTGCCAGCATCCCCAGTAACCAAAACTTTTCATGAAATCTACTTTTATACTCACAAACATAAAATTTTTAAGACAAAAATGCATATCTTGGAAAAAGTTGGGGGGCATTCTGACTGTTCAGTAACTTTTATCTGAATATCAAGTACATGGAGGATTTAAATGTAATTGCTGTATAGATAACTGTCTCTGCATTTATATAAAATAATAACCGCAAAGCCAGGCTCTGACATACACCTGAAGTCCCAGTCCCTTACTACAGAGGGACTTACTACAGTTTGAGACCAGAAGACAAAACAAAGAGTGCAGCTATGTGAAAATAAAAAAAATTTCTATTATGTCTAGAATATAATAATATATATATAATATAATCAGACTGGAAAAAGCTGTGGTTAAACAATGTACCCCAGAAGAAGTCAGTGTAAATCCAAGCAGTCAAGGAAATAGATGGATACTTTTTTTCATTTTATTTTATATGCATGAGTGTTCTGCCAGCTCGTATGTCTGTGTACCATGTGCATGCACGTGTTCACATAGGGCATCAGAAGGGATCATATCTCCTGGGATGAGATTTACACCTAGTTAAGATTCCATGTAGGTGCTGGGCACTGAATGCAAGTCCTCTAGAAGAGCAGCCAATGCCCCAAGGTGGATACTTCCAATGACTGGTTTTGCTTTCAGAGAAACACTGCCAGACTTTCTGTGAAGAGTAAGTCTCCCACATGCTCTAATGAACACCACTAAGGCTTCTGTAAAAGTACTATGTTTTTAGGAGTGTAAAATAGTGCAAACAGTGCCAATAAAGAAAAGGTAATACCTTTTTGACATTTGAAAGAATTTTCTTCAGTGCGTGTTCATTTACTTCACCTAAAGAATTATAAAAGCTATAAAAATCAAAATTAAAGAGATTTGAATAAGCTAGACATCTGGGCAGCTTTACTAGTACTTTAAGTCTTAAGTTACCCAACCCACGCGATATAACCAAATGCACATCTACTTCCCTAAAAGAAATAGTAGAGAAAATTACAAATTAAATTGTAGAAACACTAGATCCACAAGCAAAAACAACATAAAATAGAAACACTTCTAGGTTTGAGTTTGTCTATCATATTTTTAAACTAAACAGAACAGTAAACTATTCATTAAATACAAGTATCAAAAGCTAATCCACAGTTCACTTATTAATAACTGATAACCCCTAATAGAATATATAATGAGTAACAAAGAATAGTACGAAAAGAATAACTTATCCATCGCTAACTCCAAAAGCTGTGTGTTTAGGTATCTGGAAGACTGAGGAGGGGAGGGTAAATTTGGGTATCTGGAAGACTGAGGAGGGAGGGTAAATTTGGGTATCTGGAAGACTGAGGAGGGGAGGGTAAATTTGGCTTAGTCCAGTGGTTTTTGTAGTTGGACTTCCAAGATATAGAAAAAATAATTCTAAACAATCTAAACATTTACTTCTATCTTTGCTTTTCTTCCTGCAAGGGAGACTCCAAGTCATACTTCCTTCCCTATGGTAAAAGCCAGAGGTTGACACTGTTTTCCTTGGTCACTCTCCCCCTGATTTCTTGACAAGGTCTCTTTCACTGAACCTGGAGCTCATAGATTCGGCTAGTTGGTGGCCAGTGACCTCTAGGGATCTTCCTGTCACCCCTCCCTGCCCTACTCCCTGACACTAGGGTTATATGCATGGAGCTTTTACATGGTTGCTGGGGATCCAAAGCCAGGTCTTCATTCTTGTGAGCCATCTCCTCAATCCTAGTCCTTTTTATCATTAAGATGAACAATATTTCTTTTTATAATGCTGAAATACTAAACAAAATCCTATAGGATTTTATAGATTTCTTTAAAAAAAACAACTGGAAATCCTCAAGTATACATTGGAAATATTTATTTACATAAAACTGACCAACTATATTCTACTTGGCAACATTTTTAAGCTTAGGTTGGTGGTCTAGGTCTATAAATCCAACCACTCAGCAGGTTAAGGCAGGAGGACTCCAGTTCTGCCTAAGCAACAAGAGCAACTCTAAGGCCAGAAACTTAGTAAGACAATGTCTCAAAGAAAGAAATAAACACAGAACTGTGATTACAGGTTAACCTAGCAGGAGTAAAGCCCTTGGTCCAATCTCCAGTACCACAAAGAAACAACAACAAAAACTAACCTCCATTAAAAATGTTTTAATAGGCTGAGGGGTAGCTGGGTTCACTGAAGGACATCTGCTATGACATGTGTGACTTGGATAAAGACTGAAATCATGGCAGGTCCAGAAACCGATGCCCAGTTCCTGGGTTCAATCCCCAGAGAGGTGGACAGGGAGGAAGAAAAGGAGGAGATAAAAAAAGGAAGAAAAAAATTTTTAATGCTGTCTAACATGGTCCACTTCTAAGCATCTCAACCTGATGCCTAAGGCAGTAAGGCCTCAGGGTAAATAAGCATAGGCTAACAGTATAGACGCGTGAGAACACCGATTTTATGTCAAGTTGTATTATACGGAAACATAATAAGTCAGGTGTGGTGGCACGTGCCTATAATCCAACACTTGAAAGGCAGAGACAGAGAATCTGAAGTTTTAGGCTTGCGTGGGCTACATATTGAGACTCTGTGTTGCCTCCCAACTCTCCAAAAGGATATACAGTAAAGAATTCATACCTAAGTGCCAAATTTTTAAGATAGGTTTCATTGACCTATTTTCAAGGACCTTCTAGACTTCTTAGAGGAGCACAGAATCAGAGCGGCAATACAGTTAGTGCCGAGCTAGTACAGTTCATTTGTACACGGCCAGTCAAGACATGCCAAGTCTTCCTCAGTGTCCCTACAACTCTTAGAAAGAAACATTTTAAGAAGGGCTGTATAAAAGCAATTCACAGGGTTATATTTTGATAACGTTTGTAGTAAATTATAAAGCTGGCTATTAATGCCTATCTAACTTGGAGTTCAAAAGATGTCAGCAGAAGACTTAGTTTTAAATATATTCATCAATATGACTTATAAGGGGGAAGCACCAACATGACAGGTTGTTAGAAAGCCTGGAGCCAACGGCCGGGGCTTAGCAGAAACTCGCTCAGCATGCGTGAGGCCAAATCGCACCCCAACACCACAGACACAAGCCATTAAAAGGAAATGCCATGTCTTCTACTTTTGTCCTACTGTTAAGTCAGTGGTTCCCAACTTTCCTAATGCCACCCTTTAATACAGTTCTTCATGCTGTGGTGACCCCCAACCACAAAATTATTTTGTTGATATTTCATAACTGAATTTTACTACTATTATCAATCATAATGTAAATACCTGTGTTTCGCAATGGTCATTCAACTCCCAAAGGGGTTGTAACCCACAGGTTGAGAACCACTACATGAAGTAGCTCTGTGTTTTCCACTAATTGTGAACTTTGGCCTATTGTGGTTTTAACTGAAGATGAACAGTACAGTAACTTCATGAATGAGATATATCCAGATAGCTCTACTCATGTCCTCTACCTTCAACTTAAGAGCCGACAAGATCCAGACACTAGTGGATCAGGTGGTAACAAAAGGAGAAACAATTAACAAATTGGAATCAAAAGATGAAAAAGTGGGGCAGTGGTGGTGCACGCCTTTAATCCCAGCAGTCGAGAGGCAGCAGGTGAGTCTCTGAGAGTTTGAGGTCAGCCTGGTCTGCAGAGTGAGTTCCAGGAAAGCTGGGGCTACAGAGAAACCCTGTCTTGAAAAACAAAGAACAACAACAACAAAAAAAGGAAAACAATCTATTATTGACATCTAAGAACATGTCAGTTGTGAATTTATAATATGAAATGAGAGGATCGGGTGTGAGAAGAAAATACAATCCTCAAACTAAACTGGCTTTACAGCGGCAGGGAAAACAGCTGAAGGTAATACAAGCACTGAATTATAGACAGGCGCACTAGTGCACCTTAAACAGACAACAAACCTCCTTCCATTTGTGACTGAGACACTGTTAGTTGTTCAAATTATTTAACGTGCAAAGAATAATTTCCATAATGGGTGACTCGCTTGTTTTTACTGATGTTGTTACTCACCTAAAAAGCCGGTAGCATGGAATGTATTTCTGAATGTCTAGAAAGAAAGGATTTAGGTTATAAGTGCAGTAATCGTTTGCCCATGCTGCGAGAGGAATCACGTGACTCCCCAGAGACACAGGGCTAAAAATCCTACCTGGAACTACATGTTATATTCACTAGCCAAAGACAAACATGTAGGACCCAAGTGTTGATCCTCCTGCCTCCACCTTCTAAGTGTGGGGTTACAAGTATGTACCACTATACCCACTCATTTTTTTTTTTGCAGTGCTTTAAAAAAATATTTAGGTGGCCGGGCGGTGGTGGCGCACGCCTTTAATCCCAGCACTCGGGAGGCAGAGGCAGGCGGATCTTTGTGAGTTCGAGACCAGCCTGGTCTACAAGAGCTAGTTCCAGGACAGGCTCCAAAACCACAGAGAAACCCTGTCTCGAAAAAAACCAATATATATATATATTTAGGGTATATAGTTTAACAGTTTAAACACACACACACACACACACACACACACACGGGCTGGAGAGATGGCTCAGTGGTTAAGAGCACTGCCTGCTCCTCTAACGATCCCGAGTTCAATTCCCAGCAACCACATGGTGGCTCACAACCATCTGTAATGAGATCTGGTGCCCTCTTCTGGCCTGCAGGCATACATACAGACAGAATACCGAGAATACTGTATACATAATAAATAAATCTTAAAAAAAAAAAGCGCGCGTGCACACACACACACACACACACACACACACAGGCAAGATGGCTCATCAGGGAAAGGCACTTGCTGAAAAGCTTGACCAACTCAGTTCAATCCCTGGAACCCACATGATGGAAGGAGAGAAACGACCCCCCTCCCCCACAGTTACACATGACACATGTATCCCCCATAACAATTAAAATGTTACAAAAAAGAGCAGTGCCATTTATAACTACCCAAACCATACAGAACTAAGTGACTCACCAATTGTATAAACAACTTTAACACTATCCATTTGTGAATCAGTAATGCTATTCTTGGCTTCACCTTTCACTTCACCGAGAAGAAAACCTTCCTATAAGAATAAAAATAAGAAGCCGTATATGAAACACACTGGAGAGGATTACTGTTCTGTTTCCGAATCATCTTTTCTCAGCATTTTACAGTAGATACACGTGTGGGTAACTGGGAAAGGCTGTGCGGAGAAGATAGCCCTGACTTTAAACAGATGGGTCATAATTTGGGAAGGCAGAGCTAGAAGCACTTAGCAGTCCAAAGCAGAAAAACTGAGAGCCTGTCTAAGGGCCCAGCAGAGCGGTTCGTCGTGGAGGACTAACGACAGCCGTCACTGTACAACCCTTATTACTAGCATTGTGCGGGAAGCAGCTCTAGACACCCGAGCCCTTACACTTTGGAAAGAAGGCACAGCACTTCACAAGCCCTTCTCGACCTGCTCAGTACTCTGGACTGTTTTAGTGCAGTCCCCAAAGCCCCTTTGGATAGTTTTAGTTTCGTTCAATATGTTACTAAGAATTTATTGCAAGGTGCTACTTCCAGACCTCAAAGTTTTAAAGTGAGTGTTTTTGTTTGTTTTGTATTTGAGTCAGGGTTTCTCTGTGTAGCCCTGGCTGTCCTGGAACTTTCTCTGTAAACCAGGCTGGCCTTGGAACACAGAGATCCACCTGCTTCTGCTTCCCGGGTGCTGGGAATAAAGGCACGCGCCACCACCGCCCAGTTTACAGTGAGATTTTTAGATCTCCTAAATTTTAAAAACAGGCTTCTAATTTTTTTTTCCACTTTGACTCGGTGGCTTAGAAAGTAAGCAAAAGTTTAACGATGCATTTACACATGTGACCCCGGACAAATATGCATTTGTAAAGGAAAGCGGCACAGAAAGTAGCTGGGCCGTCCACTCTCAGGAAGGGTTGGGGCAGCCACCCTGAGCCCCAGAACCCACACCGGCCAACCCCCTGCGGCTGCCAGCCGTGGCCGACCTCCCGGTCCAAGCCGCGCACCGCCGGCAGGGCACGGCGGGGCATGGCGCGGGGATCGCTCGCGAAGCTGCGGGTAGTGAGCACGGAAAGCGGCAGGATCTCCCGCGCCGAGCCGCAGGCTTCCGGGAACTGCACCCCTAAACTTGACCAGGTCGGAAGGGCCCGGATGAGAGCCGGGGAGGGCGCCCCGGTCCGCGAGCCCGCACGGCCAGCAGGAGCTGCGGGCAGGGGCGGCGGGGACGACAGCCGCGCGCCCGGCTCACCGTGTCCGAGTCGGTGTTGAGATGCTGGAAGGTGAGCGCGCCCAACACGAAACCAGACAGCACCCCCAGCGTGCTCTCGCCCTCCATTCCGCCGGTTCAGGCGCTGCGGCCACTACCGCGGCACGTGACGGGAGGCCCGAGGGCGGGGCCTGAGGGGCGGGGCCTGGGGCGGGGGTGGCGCCTGCGCACGGGAGCGCGTGTTTTGGAGGGAGTGCGAGTGTCCTCTAGCCCAGGGAGGACAATTCTTGGATCAGCTTGGCTGAGATACCGGCATGCAGGCAAAATCCTATTTATGGGTAGTTTAAGGCAATTAATGGTTGTAAGAATAAGAATTGCTTGGCAATATTTTAATATTACAGATATGTCCCATCTTGGTTTTCTAACTGTATTATATTACACTATTGAAACTTAGAAGACCAATAATCAGTTGGGGGGGGGCTTTCTTAGGTTATTCCAGCTGTGTTGCATTCTTCTGTATATGCGTGTGTGTTTTTAACATTATGAGAGTTTAATTATGTGGCGCGCGAACTGTACCGAGGGGGTAACACAGACGCAGGTGTTACAATTGGAGACACCGCTGGGATATCAGGAATTACAATTAATAAAGTTTCTGCATGGTTATTTCAGGGCTGAGAAGCCGGGAAATAACAAATGGCCTTCTGCCAACACTGCAGGACACCCCCCCCCGCCCCTTCTTGCTCTCTCTCTCTCTCTCTCTCTCTCTCTCTCTCTCTCTCTCTCTCTCTCTTTCTCTCTCTCGTTTTTTTTGAGACAGGTTTCTCCCTGTAGCTTTGGAGCCTGTCCCGGCACTAGCTCTTGAAGACCAGGCTGGCCTCAAACTCATGGAGATGCGCCTGTCTCTGACTCGCGAGTGCTGAGATTAAAGGCTTGTACCACCACTGCCCAGCCAACCCCTCTCTAGGGGAAGTATTCGCTAATGGAGAAAATTAAATTACACAAAGTTGCTGACTGCAGCCCATTCTCCCACCTGTAGTCATATAGAAAATGTTGACCACCCAACTTCTCCTGTCAGCTGGGTAATATTTCAAACAGCTCCTGAGGTTAGCAAAGGGTCAGCAGATGTCTGGAGGATGTAACCAGGGGACTGTTGCTATCCCCCTTAGATAACAATAGCCCATCAGGAACTAACAGCTGAGCTTTACCTAATTTGGCCAATTATGATATAGGATACATAATTTTGCATTTTGAAACTGTAACCTTGTTACAGATAACCGTAGAATGTCCCTACCTGAAGGTCAGCCAATAAGAAACCTTGACAAGCAACAGGTGAGGGTGAGGTTTGAAATTAAAAATTCCTGAAAAATCCCTAGACATGAGCCAATTAGGATTGAACTCATCGCCCCAAACCCTGCTAATGTAACTTTCCTGGGTTTTGCCTTCAAATAATGCTGTCTAGAAGGGTAGGGTACCACTTCTCGCTGCCACGCTGACGAGGTCCAGGCTGGCTGGTAATTGCTTTTGCATTTCAGTGAGTCGGTTTCCCTGGTGGTCTTTTGGGGTCCCCGCGGACTGGGCATAACAACATGACCAGTTGAACTAATCTGAAGGTCTTTCCGGCACTGGAAACACTGATGTAACTCACCATTTTGGGTAGAGCAGCCTGAATTAATTCCTGTGCAGGCCTGGGGGTGGCCAGTGCTTGATGTTGGTGGCCTCCAAAGGGCACCTTTGATTTAATCATTATTTTTGAAATTAAAGCTATTGATTTTCAGGAAGGACCAGGATCCCATCCTGATCAACAACCATACATTCTGTATGGCAAGATTTGGTCCAGGATCCCCCACCTTGGATTAAGCCCTGGGTACACGGATGGAAGCCAGGTTCCCGAGCCCTGGCTCTCCCAGAGCCAGAGCACAAACCTAAACCTGTAGCTCCGAGGTCTGAAAATTTGCCCAAGAACCAACCTTCAGCTCCTCCTAAAATCTATCCCAAGATTGAGGAGCCACCTGAATGGCTGAGCCCCCCACCGTCCCCTTACCCACTGCCCCAGATGCCTGATCCTGGTGCTAGGGGCAGCACTGGGGGATGAGTGGAGAGGGGAGGGGTGTGACAGGCACTGAAGTCTGCATGCTCAGAGTCCTGCACAGGGTCCTGGAGGACCAGATTCAACAATGGCGTTGCCACTGCACGTCTATGGGCCTCCAGTGGACTCACCCCACCTCCAACCCCTCCAGTACTTTAATACAACAGCAGGTAGGGAGCGGCTGACAGTCTATTGCCAGGATCTCGTGGCAGGTCTCTGAGGGGCCGCAAGATGCCCCACTAATTTGGCCAAGATAAGGGAGGTTCTTCAGGGGCCGGCTGAACCGCCATCTGTGTTTCTTGAACGTTTAATGGAGGCTTACAGGCATTATATTCCCTTTGACCCAACCTCTGAGGGTCAGCAAGCAGTGGTAGCTATGGCCTTCATAGGACAGTCAGCATCAGATATTAAGAAAAAGTTATACAGTGGTTAGAAGGGTTGCAGGATTATACCTTGCAGGATTTGGTTAAGGAAGCAGAGAAAGTGTTTCATAAGCGAGAGATGGAGGAAGAGAAGCGAGAGAGGGGGGCAGGAGGCAGAGGAAAGGGAGGACTGGAGGGATCGAAGACAAGAGAGAAATTTGACTAGAATTTTGGCCGCAGTAGTAGGAGAGAAAGGGAAGACAGAACCTATACAGATAGGGAACCTGGGCAACAGAAGACCAAATATGAGTGAAGATGGACAGAGGCACCCCTTGGACAAAGACCAATGTGCTTATTGCAAAGAAAGAAAAAGGACATTGGGCAAGAGAATGCCCAAAGAAGAAAGGAAGGGCCTCTAAGGTACTGGCCCTAGAAGAAGATGATTAGAGGGGACGGGGCTCGGACCCCCTCCCTGAGCCTAGGGTAACCCTGACTGTGGAGGGGACCCCTATGGATTTTCTTTTTTTTCTTTCTTTTTTTTTTTTTTTTTTTTTGGTTTTTCGAGACAGGGTTTCTCTGTGGTTTTGGAGCCTGTCCTGGAACTAGCTCTTGTAGACCAGGCTGGTCTCAAACTCACAAAGATCTGCCTGCCTCTGCCTCCCGAGTGCTGGGATTAAAGGCGTGCGCCACCACCGCCCGGCTCCCTATGGATTTTCTAATGGACACAGGGGCTGAGCACTCTGTGCTGAAACAACCATTGGGGAAGCTAAAGAATACAAAGACTATAGTAATTGGAGCAACTGGACAGAAACAATATCCATGGACCACCTTACGAAGTGTAGATTCGGGGAGAGGACAAATGACTCATTCCTTCCTGGTTTTCCCTGAGTGTCCCACGCCTTAACAAAGTTAAAGGACCAGATCAGTTTTACTTGAACTGGGCAGGAGCTGATCAAAGCCTTTTGTGATTGAGCGACCCTACTGCCCGAGACTGATGACTCCTCACCTACCCATCACTGCGCTGACATTCTGGCAGAAGAAGCTGGTACCCGAAATGATCTGAAGGATCAGCCTTGGCCTGGGAGTCCGAGCTGGTATACGGATGGCAGCAGTTTCATGGTTGAAGGTAAACAGAAGGCGGGGGCAGCAGTGGTGGACGGGAAGCAAGTGATCTGGGCCAGTAGCCTCCCGGAAGGGACGTCGGCCCCGAAAGCTGAACTTGTGGCTTTGATACAAGCTGTACCGATGGCAGAGGGGAAGTCTATCAACATCTACACTGACAGCAGGTATACATCTGCCATTGCCCATATACATGGCGCAATATACAGACAAAGAGGACTGTTGACATCTGCAGGAAAAGACATAAAAAATAAGGAAGAAATTTTGAGCCTCCTCAAGGCCATACATTTGCCAAAGAAGGTAGCCATCATACACTGTCCAGGACACCAAAAAGCTCGAGATTCTGTGGCTAAAGGAAATCAGATGGCAGACCTAACCGCTAAACAGGCAGCCCAAGGAGCAATGATCCTGGCAGTCAAAGAGCCTAAAGATTATTATGATATCAGTGAAACTAATTTTAGATACACCCCCAAGGACTATCAAGTTATGGGCAAATTACGACTGATAAAGGGAGCCCCATATGGGGTAGTAGAGACAGAAGGAGGAAAACTAGTCCTCCCACGAAAAGAAGAACACAAGTATTTTACCAACTTACACTACCCACTTGGGGGCCAAGAAACTAAAAGATGTAGTTAGGTCCTTCGACTATTATGTTATAGGACTCTCTGACTTGGCAGAAGAAATAGTTAAAGCTGCAAGGCCTGTGCTATGACTAATGCAAGACACTCCATATATACTCCTGGGAAGAGGCTCAGGGGCGACCAGCCTGGGGCCTACTGGGAGGTAGATTTTACAGAAATTAAGCCAGCCAGACATAGATACTTTTTCAGGCTGGGTAGAAGCTTTTCCTACCAGGGTTGAGATGGCCAATGTGTATGTTTCCATCTGGTGTCTTCCCTCATTCCTCCAGCGTCTCTTGACTCCTTTGGGAGCTAAAGAGATGGTTCAGTGGTTAAGAGCACTTGCTGCCCTTCCAGGCGACCTGAGTTCCAGCACCTACATAGCGGCTCACAGACGTCTGTAACTCCAGCCTCAGAGGATCCGATATCCTCTTCAAGCCTCTGAGCGCACCAGGCACAGATATACATGCAGGCAAAACACCTATACACATAAAACGAAATACATTTGTTTAAAAACTATGAATTGCATTCAGAGGACTCAGGAGGTTTGTGCATAGTTAGACATTGCATCTGGGGAGGCTGATGCAAGAGGATCAGCAGAGTCCCAGACTTCAAAACCCAGCGTGCTGAACATAGAGGTACATTTATTCTAGTTTCATCTCTGTTGCCGTGGGTAAAACAAACAAATAAAGACAAACAAACAAAAAACCTCTCTGTCTTGCCGGTCTAGTGGCACAACTTTAATTCCAGCAGAGGCAGTGATCTCTGAGTTCAAGGTGGACAGATTGAGTTTCAGGACAGCAAGGACTGCATAGAGAAACCCTGTCTGGGATGAAACAAAACAAACAGAACCACAAAAACACTTTGACGAAAAGCAACTTGGGAGAGGAAGGAATTTCCATAAGCTTACAAGTTATAGCCCATCACTGAAGGACAAGTTATAGCCCATCACTGAAGGACAAGTTATAGCCCATCACTGAAGGACAAGTTATAGCCCATCACTGAAGGACAAGTTATAGCCCATCACTGAAGGAC
>JABTXL010012493.1:9583572-9594071 GCA_025134845.1 Neodon shergylaensis
TTATAGCCCATCACTGAAGGACAAGTTATAGCCCATCACTGAAGGACGGCAGGGCAGCGGCTTGAGGCAGAAACACTGCTTGTTGCTTGCTTGCTGATCTGGGTAACTCCTCCCTTCTTAGGTCATGGTTGAAGCTAACTGGGACACCATCTCAAGAAAAAAGTTAATTACAAACCAAATTTTTCCTAGGCCCCATGGATAAATTGAATCATAACCATTGGGGATGATGCCTAAACATTGAGAATTTTTCAATATACAGTAATGGGAATCTTAAGTTCTTTTTTTCTTTTTTTTCCTCCTTTTTCTTTCTTTCTTTTGGTTTTTTCAAGACAGTGTTTTTCTGTGTAGCTTTGAAGCCTGTCCTGGAATTTGCTTTGTAGACCAGACTGGCCTCAAACTCACAGAGATCCGCCTGCCTCTGCCTCCTGGGTGCTGGGATTAAAGAGGCATGCGCCACTACCACCTGGCAAGTTTTATTTTATTATTATTATTTACTTTATATGTTTCAATGGTTTGCCTACGTTAGGTCAGTGCACCAAGTGCTTCTATATTGCTCTTGGAGGCCAGGAGAGGGCGTCAGATTCCTTGGATCTTGAGTTACAAACAGTTGTGAGCTGCCATGTGGGTGTTGAGAATTAAACCTGAGTCTTCTGGAAGAGCAGCCGGTAGTCTCCAGTACCAACTTCAGCTTTATAAATAACTGCTTTATGGGAAGTTATAGGTGGTTTTACTACCGAAATTTATGAATGAATAATCTCAGAGCGCGATGAGTAAGCTTGGACAAGTCTTAGTTCCGCACTCCATAGACAATGTAAGTCAGCTCTGTGATGGACCAGACTAAGGGAAGGAAGATTCTTTTCTGACTCCATGGCAGGTCTTTCTTTGAAGCCCACGGACAGGTTTGCCCACTTAGTGGAGAGCCAGCCAGCCTGATGGTTCACGCGGTTGGCTGGGAAGTGGGCTGCGGGGTTTTAAATGCTGCCATCTGTGTCCTTCCTCCCAAATCTGTCTGTCTGTGCCGCTGTAGGTCCCTCCAGAGAGTGTCCCTGACAAGATCTGTTGCAGATCCAGCCAAACTATTCTTCCCGCCAGCCTTTAGCTGGGAGATTGAGTCTGGCTGACTTCAAACAGGCTCCCGTGATTGCTGACGCTGGCACCTGGTGGGTGTGGTGAGCCTACCCGAGATAACAAACAAAAACACTTTGTAAGCTGCGCCGAAGTGACACCTACTTGTCATTACCCGGGGTCCATCCTGCTAGACATCACAAAGAAAAGCGGGCACTCAGCAGAACTAGAGCCGTGCCCCACAGTGAGTGTATGTTCTAGAAACTTGCTAAGGAGCTTTACACCGCTGAGGCATTGGCTCTTCCCATTTCCCTGGCACCACTGGGAATGCAAACATCAGTTATCACTCCTTGAAAATTAAACTGCCACACGTGAAAGTGGAGGTACCTAGCTTTGTTTTCATTTCCTTCTCTAGCCCTGGGTAGAGAGCTGGCAGTCTGAGCTGCCCAAAAAGAGACAAGAGGATCAGTTATCTCTGTGTTGTGTAAATTTCCTACGAAATTAAACATTCCATCCTGCAGGGAAGCTCCTTAAGCAGGAAGGTAAACAGCTCAAAATAGCTTTAGAAAACCCCCTAAGACCCACCAGAGCGACTAGACCCCTCCCTTCCAGGGTAAGCGGTAATCTGAGAGTCGCTCCCAGAAGAGTAGAGCCTAGCGGCAAGATTCTGAGATCAGATCAGCTTCCGGTCTGATGGGAAGAGGTTTAGACCCACTGAGGCGCCTGGAAAGCACGCTCTCCAGGTTCCCAGCTCTGTGAGCTGTTTCCCGAGCTGGGGTGAGTTTTGGTGATACAGCCATCTTTGAGTCATTTCTGCTCCTGTACATAACCCCTCACCCATGCCCTCATAAGTAACCCCAATAAAGCTCATGGTCCACCGAGCGGAACTTTGGTGTTATCTGCACTTTGGTCTGTGGTGGACTCCCTGTCCGGGGTGTCTTGAAACACCTCCTAATGAGATAACATATTTTTCCTTCTTGAAGCCTCCTTTTCAAGACAACCCCTTGCAGCTGCTGTCACAATATCTGCCACAAAGCCTGCCCACTTCTTAAGTTACACAGAAAGTGTGGATTTCCCCCCTCCTCGCTCCCTGCCAGAGCCCAGGCAGCTTCCCTGTGGTCTCTCTTCACCTCTCCTTCCACCAGCTGGCTGCTCATCAATCTCCATTACAAGTGGCATTGTCTTTTCTCTTCCTCTTCCATTTCTCTGCTCTTGGCCATTGCCAAGATTTAGAATTTGCCCGTCCTGTTTCTTTTTGTTTGTTTTGTTTTTGCTTAAGCTCTAAGGAATTGCACTCAAGCTTCCTGTCTTCTATCTTTACAAAACAATTTTAACTTTATTGTGTATTTGAGGCTTTTGTCAGTAGCACGGGCATGCCTGGTGCAGGTGAAGGTTAGAGGAGGGCATCAGGTCCCCTAGGACTGGAATCCCAGTATCCCGTGGATACTGGGAATTAATCGGGGGACCTCTGGAAGAGCAGCCAGTGCTCTTAACTACTGAGCCATCTCTCCAGCCCCTTTCTTTTATTAATGAAATTAACACTCTTAAAAGGGAACCCCAGGTCTGGAGAGATGGCTCAGAGGTTAAGAACACTGGCTGCTCTTCCAGAGGTCCTGAGTTCAATTCCCAGCAACCATATGGTGGTTCACAACCATCTGTAATGAGATCTGGCGCCCTCTTCTGGCGTGTGGGCATACATGCAGGCAGAATGTTGTATACATAATAAATAAATCTTAAAAAAAAGGGAACCCCAGTTTTCTTTTTTTTTTTTTTTTTTTGGTTTTTCGAGACAGGGTTTCTCTGTGGCTTTGGAACCTGTCCTGGCACTAGCTCTGTAGACCAGGCTGGTCTCGAACTCACAGAGATCCGCCTGCCTCTGCCTCCCGAGTGCTGGGATTAAAGGCGTGCGCCACCACCGCCCGGCTCCCAGTTTTCTTTGTAACGAAATGTTGCACATGTTGAGGCTGAATTTTAAGGCATTTGAGCTGCATCTTAGTAAAGCTGCCACACTTTAAAGGACGGATTTAAAACACTCAAGCAGCAACAGTTCCTTCAGCATCTCGCGTCTGAACAAATACTTCATGGTTAACTAAGGGGTGTAGAAACTTCTGAAGTGTCCACTAATAATCTTTCAGTCATTCCCTGTGCTAGAACTTTACTGGTAATGACCATCACGAGTATATAAATGGATGCAGATTTCACATACACGCACATTGCACACACATGCATAGATACACATTATACACACACACACATCACACACACACATGGTCATACACACGCGCAAAGGTCTATAAAAGGGACTGAGGAAATGGCTTGGTGGGTAGAACACTCACTGTGCAAATGTGGCCCGCCAGGTCTTGAGTCCCCAGAACCCTGTGAAGCTGGATGGGTAGCACACACTGGAAATTCTAAAGCCTCAATGGTGATATGGGGTCAGAGGCAGGAGATTCCCTGCAAGTTCACAAGCCAGCTCGCCTAACATCCACAGTAGAGAACAGCAAGTCCTCTGACCCCCACATGTGCCGTGGTGCACACGTGCCCTCATTTGCACACCTGTACACTCAGACACAAGATTGAAAAGGAAACAAAAATCATTTCTGGTAGTGAGAATAGTATTTCTGAATCCTTCTTAGGTTGACTGCATCTTAACAGCAAGCTATCACTGACCTGTTTGTGTGTCTGACAGCAGCAGACTGAGTCACCCTTGCAAGGTAGGATAGTATTTGCCAAGACCAACAGAATCTCTGGTAAGGGTCCTGGAGCACACATAAACACGGAACCTAGGGTGACTGTCGCTGTGATGAAACATTGTGACCAAAAGCAATTTGGAGAAGAACGAGTGAGTTTATGTGGCTTACACATCCTAAATCACCATCCACTGTCTCATCAATCACTAATTAAGAAAATGCCCCGCAGGCTTGTCTGTCTACAGCCTGCTTTTATGGAGGCATTTTCTTAATTGGGTTCCCTCCTCTCAGATGACTCCAGCTTGTGTCAAGTGACTATCAAACTAGCCAGCATACGTTCCCAGACACTGTTTTAGCTGTGGGGAGTCTGTAGTCACCTCTGCAGAAGCGCTCTGAACCCAGGCTTTGCATCACCTTTCTTGGAGAATTTGAGCTACTGAAATTGCAGCTCCTGGGAGATTGGTGGGCACTGGTGAGTCTGAGGATCAGGCAGCTATGTGTTGTTTACCACCCACAAGTTGCCCTTGGTAAATGGTAAATGGTATTTTCACCAACATGAACGAGTCATTTTCTCCATTGTTGGTGCCTTTGCAGTTTGAGGGCAGAAGTTAATGTTAGCTTTTCCCAGAAAAGGACAATATTCACAGGCTGAGGTAGAACTAAGTTCCTAGATGTAGTTCAAAGTTTACAAAGAGCCGGGCGGTGGTGGCGCACGCCTTTAATCCCAGCACTTGGGAGGCAGAGGCAGGCAGATCTCTGTGAGTTTGAGACCAGCCTGGTCTACAAGAGCTAGTGCCAGGACAGGCTCCAAAACCACAGAGAAACCCTGTCTCGAAAAACCAAAAAAAAAAAAAAAAAAAAAAAAAAGCTATGGAGAAACCCTGTCTCGAAAATCAATTAAAAAAAAAAAAGTTTACAAAGAGGAGCCAGACATGGTGGCTCATGCTTGTAATCCTGGATCCCAGGAAATAGAGGCAAGGGGATGGTGAGTCCTTGGGCTACAGAGCAAGACCTTATCTCACACACATACACATGTGTATATATACATATATGTGTGTGTATATATATATGCGTGTGAGACATATTTACATATTATGCATATATTTCCATAAAAGGGATATTTAATAATTAATTAAAAAATTTTTAGCATGTTTTCTTCCCTTTTTAATCATGTTTAGACTAAAGTAGAAATATTACTTATAAGGTGGCATAAAAGAAATGAGTGCATTAAAATTTTTATGAGATGATTTTTGTCTCCTTAACATTTTCTCCTCTGAACAAATATATAAGCAAAACATGGAAACACAGAGAAATGTTAAATTTGTTGGGTCAAACTCTGTTTGCAAAACCATTGCAATAATTATATGTCATTAATATTTTTAACATGGAAACACATGGGTTCTAGTGTACATACAGAAAAGGAAGGTTTTTTATTTTGTTTTGTTTTCTGAGATAGGGTTTCTCTGTAGCTTTGGAGCCTGTCCTAGAACTAGCTCTTGTAGACCAAGGTAGCCTTGAACTCACTGAGATCCACCTGCCTCTGCCTCCCAAGGGTTGGGATTAAAGGCGTGCGCCACCACCACCAGGAAAAATATTGTTTTTTATTTTTTAATTATTAGTGTATGTGTGTGACTGTATGTAGTTCTGTGCACATGTGATGCATGTATCTTCAGAGTTCAGAAGAGGATACCAGATGTCCTAGGCCTGGAATGACAGGAAGTGGTGAAGGGACACAAACCAACTCTATTTTGATAGATATGGGTCTATTTTCATTCTTCTACATCTTGATATCCAGTTATGCCAGCACCACTTGTTAAATATGCTTTCTTTTTCTCATTTGATATTTTTTGCTTCTTTATCAAAGATGAGGTGTTTGAAGATGTGTGGATTGATATCTGGGTCTTCTAGTCAGTTCCATTGGTCCTCCTGTCTGTTCTTATGCCAATACCAGGCTGTTTTCAGTACTGTAGCTCTGTAGTAGAGTTTGAAGTCAGGGATTGTGAAGCCTCCAGAAGTTCTTTTATTGTACAGGATTGTTTTGGCTATCCTGGGTTTTTTGCTTTTCCATATGAAGTTAAGCACCATTCTTTTGAGGTCTTTGGAGAATTTTGCTGGGATTTTGATGGGCATTGCGTTGAATCTGTATATTGCTTGGTCTGATCATTTCTTGCAATGACCTATTCTTCCCTTTTGGAGCCAAAATATTTATTCTGCATCATTGTATGTTATTGTATGTTGGAAGTGTATAACTTGCTTTCTGATGTTAAAAAAGCTCACAGTGCGCTGGGCAGTGGTGGCGCACGCCTTTAATCACTTGGGAGGCAGAGGCAGGCAGATTTCTGTGAGTTCGAGGCCAGCCTGGTCTACAAGAGCTAGTAGTTCCAGGACAGGCACCAAAGCTATAGAGAAAACTTGTCTCGAAAAAAATCCCCCCCCCAAAATAATAATAAAATAAAAAAATAAAAATAAATAAAAAATAAAAAAGGCTCACAGTGAAGACAGTGCCTGGGTCTCTAAAGAGATTACATTTAAGCTTTTGCACAGTTTTGGAACTGTTATGGACTGAGGACTTAAGTTGGAATGAATGTTCTTTGCATTATGTCATGAGCCTGTGGTAACAACAGGTGGAAGATGATGGCTTACCAGTGGTATGTTTGGGTGTTACACTGAATTACCATGGTTAATATTGATGGTCAACTTGACAGGCTCTAGGATCACACAGGAGATGGTCCTCTGGACCTTCTTGTGAAGGGTTATCTAGATTAGGTGACTTGAGGTGGAAAGCCTCCTTCACCCTGAAGCATCATGGTCTAGCCCAGAAGAACCACACCTGACAAGTTCCTGTAAAACACAAGTCTGTTCCTTGGGTTCATCCAAATGTCAAAGAGATGCCTTTTTTTTTTTTTGAATCTCCTATACCGTTTCATTCAGCCTCAGGTGTAGATGGAAATTTCTGTCTTGCCTGGTCCTGTAGCTGCTCAGTCCCAACAAAACACACAGAGGATTATATTGATTATAAACTGGTTGGCCTATTAGCTCAGGCTTATTATTAACTAGGTTTTACAACTTACCCATAATTCTTATCTATGTTTAGCCATGTGACTTGGTAACTTACTCAATAAGGCATTCTCATCTTGCTTCTTCTATGTCTGGGTAGCGACTACAGACTGATCCTTTCCTCTTCCCAGAATTCTCCTAGTCTGGTCACCCTGCCTATACTTCCTGCCTGGCTACTTGCCAATCAGTGTTTTATTAAACCAATATGAGTGACAATCTTTACAGGGTACAAGAGCATTATCCCACAGAACTCAGGTGTTGACAAAGTTCTCCAAACACCCATGCCATTGGTTAAGGGAAGGACAGTAATGAATGGATTAGGTTTCACAGTTAGTTGTATCTGATAATCTAGTATTTTAGCATTGCAAAGGTTGTTAGAAATCATGAAAGCATAAGGGAGCATTGATTTATCACCAAAATGCAAACATTTTGAGAGTGAAAAAGGATGCTGTAAAGTATATGCCAAGGGGCTGGGGAATGTAGTTTAGCAGGGAGAATGTTTGCCTAGAATGCATGAAACCCTGGTTTGACTACTCAGCTCCACATTCATGAAACAGATGATGTGTATATGTGTCATCCTGACACTCAGGGGGGAGAAACACAAGGTGCCGAAATGAAAGGTCATTCTTAGCTACGGAGGAGTGAGTTTGAGGGCAGCCTGGGCTATGTGAGACTTAGTCTCAAAAAAAAAGGTTGCATCAAGTCTCTCTTTATCATCATACACACACACACACACACACACACACACACAACCCCCCCCCCTCCAGTAACAGGTCTGGACAAATTTCACACTGAGCATTTACTATTAATTGAATTTTATCTTTTTTTTTTTAAAGATTTATATATCACAATACAGTGTTCTAACTGCATGCCAGAAGAGGGCACCAGATCCCATTACAGATGGTTGTGAGCCACCAAGTGGTTACTGGGATTTAGGACCTCTGGAAGAGCAGGCAGCGTTCTTAATCCCTAAACCAGATTTCCAGCCCCTAAATTTTATCTTTTTTTTTTTTAAAAAAAAAAATAAAAAGTACATAGTTTTATTCAGAAGCATAGACCTTGTCTTAAATCTAAAAGACAAAAATAAAGTGTTAACCGTGGACTGGGTGTGTTGGCCTATGTTAGTGGTTCCCAGCCTTCCTAGTGCTGTGAATCTAATACAGTTCCTCTTGTTGTGTTGAGACCAACCATAACATTATTTTCATTGTACTTCATAACTGTAATTTTGCTACTGTGGTGAATTATAATGTAAATATTTGTGTATTCCCATGGTTTTAGGCAACCCCTAAAGTGAGCAAGACCAGCGTGTTGAGGATCAAATCCCAGCACTCAGGAGATAAAGGCAGGTGGATCTCTGTGGGCTCAAGGACAGCCTACTGTACAGAGAAAGTTCCAGGCTAGCAGAACTTCTCAGTGAAACCCTGTCTAAGAAAGACAGGAAGGAAGGAAGGAGTGAGGGAAGAAGGGAGGGAGGGAGGGAGGGAGGGAAAGAGGGAAAGAAGAAAGGAGAAAGACAAAATGAAGTGAAATGCTAATTGTACCAGAGTTCTAGAGACAGCAATCAGACTTGGGGACGAAAGGTCCCTCTCTCTTATTGTGTCCCCATAATTTCTCTGTCACAGTCTGATTAATTGTAATCAATACTGTTTGTTTGTTTGTTGAGTCTTACTGTGTAGCCCTGGCTGGCCTTGAGCTCACATAGCTCCACCTGCCCTGGTTTCAAGAGTACGGGCATCTTGAGTACTGACATTAGAGGCGTGCGCCATCATGCAGGCCTAAAGAATGGTGGATTTTTAGATAAATTCTTTCTAGATTAGTGTAGGCCCTAAAGCCAGGATTAAATGTCTTCATAAGAGAAGAAAAAGGCTGAGGATATAGCTCAGTGGTAGGCTTTTTGCCTAGGAAGGTGAAATCAATACTGGGAAGAGATGGGGGTTACACAAACCCAAGGCCTCTGGGAACAGAGGCTTGAAGAGGGAAAAGATCCTTGCGAGGGCTTAGAGGGGAGCCTGACCTACACTACAGACGCCTTGATCGCAGATTTCTGGCTTCCATTAAGTGAAAACTGTGCTATTTGGTGTTGCAGAGGAGTCCTGCCTGCAGGAAGGGAAGGAGCTTCCCAGGAGGTAAGGCAATCCTGGAGCCTCTCCTTTTCTAAGGTTGCCAAAAGCGTCAGCATCTTTTGGGGGGCTGTGCTGGTTTTGCAGTCTTCAGGTGAGAAGGAACACTGCCCTTCTAGCAGTTTTCTGACTTCCGGATACAGCTTTGTTTACAGAGCCATTCCTAAACAAAACCCCAAACCAAAGCCAGTTCACAAGTTCGGTTATGAACAAGCAAACATACTGGGGTGCGTGTGCACTCAGTACCAGTGTGTTTAAACAGAAACGAGGGCTGCCTGGATGTTTCCTCTACAGGGTGGATTATGGAGCAATCATTCAGCATTTGGTTGGAGGAAATAAAGAAGGCTAAATATTTTTCCTGGACAATATTAAATGAGCTAGTAAATCTTAGATTGTGAGCTAAATATATAAATCACACGTGTACACAAAGATATATGTTGGCCAGCTTCCAGAAATGTTTATTTCTGCACATAGATATTTCTTTTTGTGTTTTTGAGACAGGGTCTCATATAGCCTTGAACTCCTGGTCCCCTTGTCTCCATTTCCCAAGTGCTGGGATTACAGGTTTTTCTCTTCATGCCTGGTAATTTTTTTTTTCTTTTTGGTTTTTTGAGACAGGGTTTCTCTGTGGCTTTGCAGCTTGCCCTGGAACTAGCTCTGGAACTAGACCAGGCTGGCCTTGAACTCACAAAGATCTGCCTGCCTCAGCCTCCCCGAGTGCTGGGGTTAAAGGCGTGCGCCACCACTGCCCGGCTTGCCTGATAAAATTCTTTTTTTTTTTGTTTGTTTGTTTTTTGTTTTTCGAGACAGGGTTTCTCTGTGGCCTTGGAGCCTGTCCTGGAACTAGCTCTGTAGACCAGGCTGGCCTTGAACTCACAGAGATCCACCTGCCTCTGCCTCCCGAGAGCTGGGATTAAAGGCGTGCGCCACCACCGCCCGGCTCTGATAAAATTCTTAAGTGATGTTTTATTTTATCGTGGTGTGTGTGTGTGTGTGTGTGTTTGTGTGTGTGTGTGTGTGTGTGTGTGTGATGCCACGGAGAACCTGTGGTCAGGGGTAAATTGATCCTGAGCTTGCACCATGGGGGTTCAAAGACTGACAGTCACTATGTTTGGCATCTCACCTTTGTTGGCGAGCCATCTCACTGGCCCCATTTTGAGAGTAAGTTCTGATATCTTTCCCTTCACAACTTCTAGTGGGGAGAGTGTGGGCAACTGGTTGGAGGTGCTGAGGAGATTCCTACTTCCTTCACGCCCCCCTGGGGGGTGGGGGTAGCTTTCTCTGCAATGTTTGTTTAAATTAACACGTTCCGTTCCGTTCAGTTTGTGGGTCACTCTTCTTTTTCCAGCTCCAAAACCAGTTCCCGATGGTCAACTGTAAAGTTAGTTTGGTCTTACTAAGGATTTAGAGCTGATTCTGTGATGGTCTGGACCCTACTGTTCTCAGAGTCCTTTCTCAGGCTTAATCTTAAAACTGTTTGTGCTCCAGCGGAATACACGCGCAGGCTTTTTTGTTCTTTGTTCTAGTAAGGGCTAGCACCACAGCGGCGTGGGACGTGGATCCCCGG
>JABTXL010012493.1:9609680-9622402 GCA_025134845.1 Neodon shergylaensis
TCTATCTATCTATCTATCTATCTATCTATCTATCTATCTATCTATCTATCTATCTTTCTGTCCAGCTGTTTATCTGTCTGTCTGTGTATCTGTCATCTATGTGCTGCTGAGGATTTTCCCCGCCCCCTGGGGTTGGTTTGGGATTTGGTGGGTCTTCTTTTCCAAACCAGACATTGTTGAAACCATAGCCTGTTTTTCTGCCCCGCACGCTTCACAGCTTTCTCAAGAAGTAGGCCATCATCAGTGACAACTCTAAGTGCACAAAGGAGACCTGTGTTAATCCACTGGGTGAAAATAAGACCACTGCCACATGTTTGAGCTGAATTTGAAGCAAACTTTATTAAATACTGGCCAGGACGGTGGACACTGGCCAGCTTTATACCTGGGATTCCCAGAGAATGACAGAGTTAGTCCGGTGTTTATGGAACCCTAGAAGGCATGGTCTCTCACCTTGCTCCAGTCGGGTGAGCGTACATCCTGATGAGAGTCCTGACTTGCGTTCCTCCTGCGCTGTGTGATCAAGCACATCCTGTGCAGTTGGGGCCACCAACCTTGTTACAGACGTGAAAATGCGTGGCTTGTCATCTTACATGGACCGCAGCCCCCAGCACTCCAGGAAGTTATCTGGCTTACAGGCTAGAGGCTTTTTTGTTTTCTGGATCTCTTAAGCAAAGTGATTTAAACTTAAACTATAACTTTGGCCCTCACCCTAGCAAGAGTGCATCTCAGAGATTCCCTGGGGCGTCTCCCTCATTCAGACGGTGCCCAGCCTTAGTTTTCAACGTCTCTTCTGTATGTTTCTGTGTTTGTGTGTGTCTATGGAAGAGTTTCAATGAATGCTTCTTGTTTTGAACAGTGGGCCACTTTGCGAATTGAAAAGGGAGCGCCAAAGGAGTCAGTTCTGAAAAGCTCAGCTTCTGTGGGTAAGTCTTGCCTTCTAATCTGTTTAATTACGCAGACTGAATGGGTTTAGAGTGCTCAGGCTGAAGCTGGCGCTGCTACTTCTATAGGCCTAAGGCTATTCAGAGTTTGTGATGCAGAAGAGCAGCTGCCAGAGTTTTGACAGAGTTGTTATCAGGAGGGCTGGGCGGTGTGTGTTAGCTCCTCTGTGTTCTTCCATATATTATTTTATTTCCAAGGCCTGCATTTGAAGAGGGTACTCAGGGCTTTAATGATGCAGTCAGTGATTAAATGAAACAGGCAGGCAACCAGTACTTTCGCTGAGCCAAGCTAACAGGTTATTCAGCTGATTTGCTTATAATCAAGGACCTGGTGTGGTTCAATCTCCCACAGCACTGCGTACTTACTACTTGTTTATTTGGTTTTGTGTATGCTTGTTTTGGCGGGGGAGTTATTGTTGTCTCTGGTACATTTTCCAGTTGCTGTAGATTATATGGTCGTCTTAATTACTCAGTACTTCACAATAGAATTTCTTTGTTTTATATATATATCACTGTTGTTTGAGTTTTCTAATCTTTACATTGAAAATTTTGTTAGCTTGAAAACATTGGTAATTATTTTTTCCATTTTGGTTTAGGGTTTCTCTGTGTAGCCCTGGCTGTCCTGGAACTCACTCTCTGTAGACCAGGCTGGCCTCACACTCATAGATCCAGCTGACTCTGCCTCCCAAGTGCTGGGAATAGAGGTGTGCCGCCACCGCCTGGCACGGTAATTATTTTTTTCATCTTAGTTTTTTGACTTGTCCTTCGACTTTGCTGTGTGTGTGTTTTGATGGTATCAGTCAATTCTTTGTTTTACTTTGACCATTTACATCTTAATTTGCAACTGACTAATTTTTTCAAGAGGGTGGGATGCTCTCTCTGCCTTGATGGCTACACTATGTCCTCTACATTCCAGCATCGTAGACGTCTTAGACTTGACCTGGGCAGTGGTTCCAGATGCTGCCACCAAGTTTTTACAGGACTTTAAATTCTCACTCAGTTTGCATGACTTACCATAGTTTCCATTTACAATTTTTTCCTAAATATAATGAAAAATGTAGAAAATTCTTGGTCCTCTGATTTCGTGTTAAAACTGGTCAAGTGGTCAGGTACTTTATAAGAAGAAATTTATCACCTGAGGGGTTGTGGATGGGTAACTGTAGAACTGTATGCTGTTTGGAGCTGTGGGTATTAGTTGGTAGATTGCCTGTCTGGCATACCTGAAGCCCACACTTTGATCCCCAGTGCCACACGAGCTAGGAGAAGTGGTGCACACTTGTAATGCCAGGCACTCAGGATGGTAGAGGCTGGTCAAGATCATCTTTGGCTAGAGTTTGAGACCAGCTTGTGTTACATGGGCTATGCAAGACCCTCGAAAGAAAGAGTGGGAGAAAATATGTCGTCATTTAGAGTAAGACTAGCACCTATGACATTTGCTGTATTTAATTCAGAAAAGCTGTCCTTTAGCCGGTGAAACTGGAATAAAATCTCTAAGTTATGGACCCTCTGCAACATCTAACGTTGGCACAGGGTCCTAAGCTCATTAAAGTGTGGAGTCTGTTGGGAGACAGTCATCCTCAGGCCCCTGAGACAGGTACACATAGGTGAACACACAAGAGATGATGTAAGAGGAGTTATGATGTGTTCTGTGTTCATTTGTGTGTATTACTCCACATAAATCATGACTGTATGCTGTTCACCTCTGCCCCACTTCTGATTCTATGTTTAGGAAGCCCGGGCTTGGGGCCATGCCCTGTTGATCCACCCAGTGTTTGGAGTCAGTAGGGAAATGGTGTCACAATCCTAGACAGACAGTAGAGGGTGATGAAACACACTGAGCATTTGTGTGCCTGGCTGGTGCAATCATCCGTCCGTGGAGCATCATGTCTCTGCACCGGAGCCAAGAGAAGCACAAGTCAGTGTGGAGCCATCCAGCTCAGGCAAGGGTCACTGGCAGGCCTGGGGCCCTGGATTTACAGTCCCGACAATACATTTGGAGGACCCATGAGGCACAGACTGGCTAGAAAGGGGTAGGAACTACTTATCTTTTGCACGCTCATACAGAGTCTGCTCACATAGATGAGTCTGCTCACTCAGACCCTTTCTGCTGCTTTTAATGAAACACACATATATTTTATAACACATCAGGTCTCTCTACCAGTTATGTGCCTTTCGTGTTTTATTTCTTCTGTGCTCTTATTATATAGCCATCTGCAGGCAAACCTAGGAAAATACCATCGTCATGGAGAAGTCTCTTTTTCTGTCTTTAGCCACGTTCATTCTCCTGTGCTGACTGTAGAAGATGGTGGTGTTGTTTGGGCTCAGGATACATTCATAAGTAGGATCTTCCCTTGCCTTCATCTTTTTGAGATTAGAGGCCTTTCTCTCTATATATTGTTAATATATAGGTGGGGGTTAACCCCTCCAAGTAACTGTTATACTGGCATTTAGTTGGTGGGACTATAATTACTCCCTTACTCTAATCCTTCCTGGGTACCACCTTCACATGTACTTGTTACAGCCACGTGAGGAGGAAGGGAATGACAGGGAAGGAATGCTAATGGTTCCTACATTGCCCCCCACATTCCCAGACAGGGTTTCTCTGTGTAACAGCCCTTGCTGTCCTGGAACTAGCTCTTGTAGACCAAGTTGGCCTTGAACTCATAGAGATCCATCTGCTTCTGCCTCCCGGCTCTAGGTTGCTTTTAGTCAATGACCACAGGACTCTGGGATATGGACTGAGATCTTAATAACTTTCATTTTAACTTGCTATAAATAGTACAAACTTTTAGGACTCAGGAAAACATTATTATTTTTAATATAAAGATAGGGTCTCTCTGTGTAGCCCTGGATGGCTTGGAACTCTCTATGTAGAGCAGACTGGCCTCAGAGATTCATTTGTCTCTGCCTTCTGAGTGCTGGGGTTAAAAGTGTGTGCTGCCTTGCTTGGACACCCAGAAGAGTGGCTGGCCACACCCTTTGGGCCCTTGATTGATTCCAGGACAATGTTAGGCTTGAACTGGTTATTTTGGTTGTGAATTTTTAGGGGCAGCAGGTGTAAGCAGGTAGTGTAAGCGTATTATGATGCAGGGACTCCAGGATGGTTTCCAGCTCAGAGTCAGCTGGCAGGAACATTGGCATTGCTCTGAGAGTGAGTCGGACAGGGCCAGCACGGTAGGCGGAGCTGGGGTGCACGGAGCTGGGGTGCAGTCATTCGGCCTTGGTCCTGGGAAAGTTATTAAGTTGTCTTTGATAGTCTCTTCTTTTTTTCCCTTGTGGTCCTAATAATCAAACTCAGATCTCATATATGTGAGTTGGGTGTTGTACCATTGTGCTATTCCTTAGTCCTATAGTCTGTCAATTGGGTAAATTGGTGTAAGTACTATTTATTATCTTGGTTTAAACTCACTGAATACACACCCAGTACTTACCACCCTAAAGCTTGGAGTGCAGTACATTTAACGGAGTACTCTTAACCTCTGAGCTCTCTTTCCAGCTCCTGTTTGGCTAGTTTTGAAGACAGGGTGTGGTGGTTTAAATCAGAACGGCTGCCATTGGCTCATATGTTTGAATTCTTGATTCCCAATCAGTGGAACTGTTTGGGAAGGATTAGGAGGTGTAGCCTTATTGGAGGAGGTGTGTCACTGGGGACAGGCTTTGAGGTTTCAAAAGCCCAAGTCATTCTAGTGTCTTTCTTCCTGCTTGTGTCTCAAGATGTGAGCTCTCAGCTGCTGCTCCTGAGCCATCCTTGACTTCCTGTTGCCTTTCTCCCATCCGTGGTCATGGATTCTCACCCTTTGGAACTGTGAGTTCCCAGTGAGCTCTTTGCTCTGTGAGTTGCCTTGGTCACAGCGATAGAGCAGTGACTAAGACATGGGTTTAACTCTACAGCCCAGTCTGGTCTGGAACGCAGATTGGTCCAAGCTTGTCTCACATTCCTAAGTCCTTTACCTCAGGCTGCAGGTGGGATCATCAGGATCTCTTCTCCCCTCCACCCCTGGACTCGGTTTCTCGGTGTAGCCCTGGCTGTCCTGGAACTCGCTCTGAGGACCAGGCTGGTCTTGAACTCAGATCTGCCTGCCTCTGCCTACTAAGTGTAGGGATTAAAGGTGTGTACCACCGCCACCCTCCCAGCTATAATTTCTTATTTTATAAAAATATTTTTATTAGCATAAATGACTATATGTAACTACAGATTTTATTATGGCATTTCTATACATATATACATGTTTTTTGGTCACATTCACAAATTCAACCTCTACCCCTTCTCCTCTTCCCTTCCCCCATCCCCTCCACTTCTCAACCCTCTTACTCCTGCTAACACCGTTTCTCTTCCCAACTAGCCCCACTTTTACATTCGTCTCATGTGTGTGTGTGAGTGAGTGATTCAGTGGGTTTTACTATGGTTGTTTATGGAGTTTCTCATCCTCCCTCACCAACCATTAGGGAGGGGTAAGGCTCTGTGAGCCCCTTCCTCTCCTTGACAGGTATCGACAGGCCCAGTCTCAGGGAGATTGCGTGCAGGTAATCACAACTACTGTGAGTTCAAAGCCATGTCATGCCCAGAGTTAGCTCTCCTCTCTTTTCCCCTGCCTTCCCTCTGGCTCTTATGTCCTTCTTATTCCTCCTCCTTCCTCAATGTGTCCTGAGCCCGGGAAGGGGGATAATTAAGACATCCCATTTATCACTGTCCTTTATTCTCTGTACCTTGACCAGTTATGAATGAATCTTTGTAGCCGCTGCAGAGAGAGGCTTCTCTGAGCAAAGCTGACGCAGCACTCGTGTGTGCTAAAGGTCTGGTTATCTAGAGCACATCGTGGTCCACTTAGCTTAATATCCACTAACACACAGCAATATTTATATTACCTCAATTCAAAAATTTATTTAAAAAAAGATTTTTTTATTATGTATGCAGTATTCTGTCTGCATGTATGCCTGCAAGGCAGAAAAGGGCACCAGATCTCATTACAGATGGTTGTGAGCCACCATGTGGTTGGTTGCTGGGAATTGAACTCAGGTCCTCCAGGAAGAGCAGCCACTGCTGCTAACCTCTGAGCCATCTCTCCAACCCCTCAACTGGAAACATTGTTTAAATTGATGTGGGTGAACTGAAATTCACTTATGGTTCAGCAGAAATGGTTACTAGCTTTCCTCTTTGTTTTACTATGTAACTCCTGCTAAGTAGACCAGGCTGGCCTTGAACTCACAGAGTCACCTGCCTCTGTTGTTCTTTTAATTGCAAATATGGAAGTTTTGTGAAGTTTTTAACATTTTGTAATTCAAGGAAAGTAAAAATGAGTTTAGAAGTAAGTGGACCTGAGAGAAGTTACTACATTGCTACCTATTTTTTGTCTATATTTTTTTGGAAGGTTTTTTTTTTTTTGAGACAGGCTCTCCTGTAGCCAGTTGAGGTTGACCTTGAACTCCCAACCTGCCTCTACTGAGACTGCCAGGGTGTGGCAAGGGACGTAGCTTTGTCTCCTATCTTAGTATTGACCTGTAGCTGGCAAATGTTTGGTTCTTTGTTTACTTGTTTGTTTGAAAACCACAGCTTCCATTCTCCATTTAAATGCAATAAAAGTCTTAACCAAGGACCTTGGAGAACAGTTTGGTAGCAGCTGTGTCTTAGTTTGGTTCTCTGCGATGGACCTCCATGAGTAGAAGCCATGTGGAGAGGAAGGTCCTTTTATGTCATGCTTCTGTGTCACAGTCCATCATCAAAGGAACTCAGGGCAGGAAGTCAGGCAGGAACCTGGAGGCAGGAATTGGGACCGAAACTCTATGGAGTTACTATGGTCACTGCCTGCTTATTTTTCTTTTTCTTTTTTTCCTCTTTCCTTCCGCTCTTTCTTTGTTCCTTCCTTCCTTCCTTCCTTCCTTCCTTCCTTCCTTCCTTCTTTCCTTCCTTCCTTTTTCTTCTTCTTCTTCTTTTTTAAATAAAACCCAGGACCATTTGTCCAGAGGTGACAGCACTCATGGTGCCACCTCAATCACTGATCAAGAAAACGTACCACAGGCCTGTCTATAGGCCAGTGTGATGGAGGCGTTTTCTCAGCTGAGGTTTTTTTCTGCCTTCCCGGATGACTCTATCATGCGTCAAGTTGACGTAACTTCCCGGAAGACTTCATCTTGTATCAAGTTGCTGTATCTAGCAGAACCTACTTACTGAGTGCAGCTGAAGATTGTTCTTTAGCTCACAGCCCACGGCCTCATAAGACATCAAGCCTAGCTAAACTCCGAGTGTGGCTGCACCAGGCCAGCTGACCAGCTGACACAGCTGCGTGCCATGAACTCAAACGTGGCTATGACACCTTTTCACAGCAGGACATTGACGTTCAAGCTCTATAGCATCCGGAGCGGATTAGCTGGACTTAGACGGAGGGAAGAAAGTAGATAAATCTCAATGTTAAGAGAAAAGGGAATATATATACTGTGATCATGTTTCTTTAAGATTTCCTGCCATAGGTGCTGAGAGTGTGTGGTTGGTGGTAGAATGCTTAGTATGTAAGAACCCTTGAGGGTTTTTTTTTTTTTTAATTTTTCCCAAGATAAGGTTTCTCTGTTATAGCCCTGGTGGTCTTGGAATTCACTATGTAAACCAGTCTGCCTCCACCTCCTGAGTGCTGGGATTAAAGGCGTACACAACTATGGCCAGCTTGAGCCCCCTGAGTTTAAACCCAAGCAGCACAAACACACACACACACATTAAAGTTTACCACTGAGTATGGATACTCCATATTTAAATAAATATTTACAGATAAATATAATAGATGTATGGAAATGATAAATACTGCAAGAGAGCCATCTTCTAGGAAGGAGGCAGCAAGGTAGGAATTTAACATTAGCTTTGCTGTAAAGGCAGCTGAAGGTGGGCCTGGGGAGGTAACTCACTTGGTAGAATGCTCGCCTAGCATGCGTGAAGCCCTGCGTTCAGTCCCTGGCAGCCCGCAGCCAGGGTGTGGGAGTGTGTCCCTTTCCTTGCTGGGACACCAACTTCCTGGCTCTCAGCTTTGAATCATGACTCTGACAAATGAAGCTAGGTAGTCTTACAGGAGTGGAAACCTGGCACTTGTCCCAGGAGTCCGACTTGATGCTTACTGCCTTCAAAATACACCTTCCTTTAGCTTGGCTAGTGTCTAGAATTTAAAGCTCACCTTCCTTCCTGGTTAGTGTCTAGAATTTAAAACTCACCTTCTTTTAGCCTGGTTAGTGTCTAGAATTTAAAGCCGAGGAACATAGGCATTGTTGACAGAAAGGTCTTACTGGGGAGCGGGACTTGTGAACTCCCACACTGGTTTAGACAGGAACTCCATGAGGGTGACTGGGTGACCCTTTATTGTGGACCATAGTTTCCTACTTGTGAGGTGCTTAGCAGCATTCCTGCCTGAGGCCTCTAGGTGACAGCAGGGCACGCCCATCTGATGACCAGGAATGCGACCAGGAATGCGAGCTGACTCTCCCAATGTCTGCCCCATTGTTGGCTAACACACTAGTGCCTTCAGCGACTAGCATGCACCATTAATAACATGGTTGACTTTTGTGTCCCCCAGAACTTGGTTTCCAGTTTTCAGTGGCTGGTTTGGAGAAGAGCGGGTGACAGGACAATGTGAGGGGCAGAGGGCTAGCTATGTGAGTAGCTGTTGGGGGCTATGGACCCAGACCCTGAATTCCCTGTAAACAACTTGTTATGCTTGCAGCTGCTCTGAGCAAAACAACTTGTTTTCCTGTGTTTGCAGCTGCTCTGAGACCCTGCAGGAGTTCCTGATGGCGGGGAGTGGTTTCTGGTGGGTTTGGCTGTCAGTTAAGGATCCACATATAAGCGGCTCTGGTACACAATAAAGGGGGCATTCTTGTTTCAAGGATGACCCGGGTCTCTGTCCATGTGCTTTGGTGTGTTTAAATCTCCAGCCCCTTGGCCGGCTCGCGAATGGTCCTGTAGTGCAGGCTCTGCACTCCAGGCGTAGGACCATAGTACACGTAGTAGTACGGACAGTACAAGTAGCATGTTAACAGAGAACACTGGCGTTCACGGAAGTGTGCTCCTCAAGGAATGGCAGAGGCAGGTTAGGCCGCCCCCACTGTGTCTTAGCCCAGTGAGAATGCATTGCTGTCCGGGTCTCATCCTAGAGCCAAGGATTTGCTTAACTCTAGAGTGGCGTGGGGACTTGTGTGGGGATGTCCGTGTGTCTGGTGCCCCACTCGCGGACTGACCATTTGAAATCTTTACTCCCAACACTACGCACATTATTTATGTGAGAGAACTCTTATCAGCCCTCATCTTGCCTCATCTTGCTAATGAGGAAGTTCAAGCAACTCAATCCGGATCACACCACCAGGCAAGGCAGCCTCAACAGGAGTTGGGATTTGTCCTCTGCCGAAGCCCCTCCCACCACCCCTCCCAAGAAAGGAATCGGGATTTGTCCCTTGCTGAAGCCCTCCTAGGATCCCCTCCTCCCCCAGAATCCTGCCATTTTTCTGGATCCCCAGTTAGCACCTACTTCTTACCCAGCTGGCTGAGGCCACTCTCCTATAAATAACACCTCCTCTGCCACTGTCACTGTGACCTGGCGAGAAATGGTCATTTGCCTTCCCCACCCCTTCACTGATGCTTCGTATAGAATCTTGGGAATGTCTGACACGCAGCATCTTTTGGATACCAGTGGAGTGGCTGCTGGCTGGAGTTCCTGCATAGCTTCAGGATGGAGCCCATGACCCTTCTCCAACCCCAGGGGCTAGGGACTGTATTAGTTACCCCATGAGAGCTCTGAGTTTGAGGCTAGCTTGGTCAACATGGTGAATTCCAGGTTAGCCAGAAGTCATAGCGAGACGACCCTGTCTCTCAATTTCTTTTTCATGTTATAATTGAGGACACTGCAGGTGGGCACCAAACCATGAAGTCTAACATGTTTCTCTCTTGTGGAACTTCTTATTTAATTGAGTTACCTATGTATAAATCGGCACAGTTGACTTATACAGGTGTGGGCTGTCAGTGTTGAGTGAGCTGCTAAATTAGAATCCTGCCTGTTATTTCAAGTGCTTGTTGGTTTCTCTGTGGTGTTGACTGACAATGATTATAATGTCTACAGCCCAGCCCTGACTTTCATGCTTCAAAACACAGTGCCAATTCCATAAGAAATACTCATTTGTGTTAAAAAGCTTCACATGTTATGATCGTCATTGTTTTATAAACGTCCCCCGTAGAGCATATAATGACTGATTTTCCTCAGTTGTATTCAATTCTAAATGTCTAACACTTTTAGCTTAGCAAGAGTTTTAGTCTATTTTGGCTTATAAAACAAAATATGATAATCTGGATGGTTTAGAAGCAACAGAAATTTATTTTTCACACTTCCAGAAACTAGGCAGTTCAGTTCAAGGGTCATAAACAAGAGTCTTTCACTATGTCCTTAGGTGGCAGAAGAGGTGAGGGACTTCTCTGAGCTCTCTCTCTCTCTCTCTCTCTCTCTCTCTCTCTCTCTTGTGTGTGTGTGTATGTTGTGTATATGTGTTGCATGTGGAGGCTAAAAGCTAGGTTAGTTGGTAGAGCATGAGACTCTTGATCCCAGGGTCGTGGGTTCGAGCCCCACATTGGGCACCAGATGAAGAAGGATGCTTAAAAGAAATCCCACACTAGCTCAGAATTGAGAATAATAGATGGTTATTTATTTAGGGGTATAACTCACAAATCAGAATCCTCTGCTGGAACGGAGAACAGAAACCGAATCCCGCAGCCGGAAAAGAGGCCAGATGCATGCTTTATATGGGCATAAATAGTATAAGAGGCCACGCCCCAGTGGGTGGTTAACTTAAAGGATATTGGCTGTAGGATTTCCTACAGCAAACAGTAAACAACTTTCTCAGCTGTCTCCATCTTACTGTTTCTGAGCAGGGTCTCATTGAGTTAGTCACCTACCATCTGGGCTAGCTGGTGAGCTCCAGCAATCTTCACTGGGGTACAGTTGTGTACTCTCCGGCTATGGAATCTCAGCTGAGGTCCTCATGATTGGCATCTTCCAGCTCTGAGAGACATTCTCAAGGACTCCACTCTTGTGACCTACTTGACCGCCAAATGTCCCATCTCCAAATACTTTCACATTGGGGATTACATTTCAGTGTGTGGATTTTATGGGTATACAGCCATTTATCCTAAAACAATAGTTTTTATCTGGGCCTTGAAAATCATTTAATAATAAAAAGAAGTGTGTGCAGGTGTGTATGTGTGTGTACATGAGTGTGTTTGGTTGGTTTTCATTGACAGACGTGTAAACCATGTAAAAATAGGATGATAGAAGGTACATTTATTGGAGTTAAGCCTTTGAGTCTTTTCATCCTAAGTAACAGGGTCAACACACCAATTGACCATACATCACCCTGGAGATACAATGAGCTAGTGAGATCTGTTACTAAACCAAGATACAGCCTTAGCATTCATGTCACAGTCCTGCAGACAGATGTCACAAGATGCAGACTCAGCATTACGTCACAGTCCTGCAGACAGAGGTCACAGTTAGCTAATTTGGAGCTGGCTTTCCTGATGGAGCCCTTGTTCTAGCTTGTAGATGATGTCACCAGCCTGGTTTTGGCACATACTTGGTTTCATTGCTTGAGGTTATATTGATCAATTTGACATAATTGAAAGTACAGCGAGGTTGATTGAATGCTTTTAAATTAATCGTGCTTTTAAACAATATAGAAGACAAATAGAATTTGAAGTTATCTTGGGGCTGGGAGTACAGCTAAGTATAAAGCACATGCTTACCCCGCACCAGGCCCTGGGGTCCACACCCACTGTACAAAGTTAAAATAGATATTGCTGGTTTTCATAAGTGAACCATTGGACTGGGCAGCTTCATTTTACCTAATTTACCCAAGGGTGATGATGCAGGGGACCCTGGAGTCCCTTCTCTGAGTTCTTAGTTTTATTAATAAAATAAGAATGGATTTTAGAGCTGGAGAGATGGCTCAGAGGTTAAGAGCATTGTCTGCTCTTCCAAAGGTCCTGAGTTCAATTCCCAGCAACCACATGATGGCTCACAACCATCTGTAATGAGGTCTGGTGCCCTCTTCTGGCCTGCAGGCATACATGCAGACAAAATATTGTATACATAATGAATAAATAAATATTTTAAAAAAGAATGGATTTTAATGGGAGCAGGAGGACAATTTTTTAGAGTTTAAAAGAAAAACACCTCAGGGCAGCTAATCTGTAAGTCTCAGCAGCTGCCTGGAGGAGGGGAATGAAAAGAAAAAGGAAAACATAGGCTGTTTAAGCCGGCATGGATCAGACAAGTAGGCACATGGCAGGGGTAGGGGCTTTACAGAAGGAGCAAGGAAGCCAAAGTGTTAGGAGAAACATGCTTGGCTCTGGTTAGTCTCTAGAAGAAAGAGACAGAAACAGGGAAAAAGGAAAAGTTGTACATTTCTCAGACAGGACTGAGAAGCACCTGGACTGCTTGGTCTGTAGGGCTGGGATTTCAGGGAAGGAAAAGATAGAGTCTCATTAAAATGATCCCACCTGCCTCTTTAGTGTGGTTTAGAGGAGCCCACCTTCCTGGCTCTGATTCCTTGGCCAGGAGATTGGCCTGGCCCAGGGGAGGGTTAGGTAGGTATCCAGGGCACGCATTCTGTTCTCTTGACCAGAGGACTCCCCACCCAGGAGTCTTCATTGATACTCTCGACAATGATGCTTGGTCACATGACAGAAAAAGCCTTGCTACAGAATGTCAGCAGAAGAAAAACAGATAGCCACTGGTGGGAAACAGATAGCCACTGGTGGGAAAC
>JABTXL010012493.1:9622412-9658372 GCA_025134845.1 Neodon shergylaensis
AGCCACTGGTGGGAAACAAGGCAAAACTAGAACCTAGAAAGATGCCAAGGTGGCTCCCACGGCCCCAAGGCTCAAATATGTAATGATAGACTGCTTGACCCATCTCTCACTCAGAACCACGGCTGCCACGTGTCTCCACATACCTAGTAGTCTAGCCTGCACTGTGGTGATGTTGGATGCGGCCTTATATAATTCTTAGCTTCCATGTGGGGTCGTGTTTACCAGCATCTAAGTGTTAATGAGACCAGGCAATGTGTCATCGAATTCCACAAATGTATACATGCAATTATTTGAGAAAGACAGTTTCTAAGTGCTTCAGGGAATGAAATCATTTTGGATGGATAAATTGATGTTGAACCTGCCTTGTGGAGATGATTTTTAATCCAGGGAAACAAAGGAAAAGTTTAATTGTGCACAAGGGTGTGTTGATTTACAGAAGGAGAGGCAAACAGAAGTAAGGTTTTATAGGTGGGCATAAGCAGGCCCTCAGAGCCTGGCAGTTTAGAGCTGTGTTCCTGCCTGGAGCCCTGACAGGCAGATCCTGACATCTCAATAGCTAATCAGCCAATGAGAAATGAGGAGCTTCTGGTTCAAGGAGACCTTGTCCCAAGGCAATAAGAGGGACAGCAATAAAGAAAGACACCTGGCATTCTGCTCTGGCTTCTGCATGCCTGAGCCTGGATACGTGCGTACTCATGTTCATGTACCACACACACACACATGCACACACACACACCACACACATGCACGCATGCACGCGCACACATGCACACATGCACACACACATGCACACACACACACATGCACACACACATGCACACACACACATGCACACACACACACATGCACGCATGCACGCACGCACAGCAAAACAGAAATTAGCAAGATTTGAGTTGGCTATTTATCAAGTCCAGAGGAAAGTGAGGATGTCTCACTAAAGTTGTCTAATTACTAGAGGAAGTAAACTTTACTTTTCTTCATATCCCTAAAAGATGGAACAAAAATGTTGGCCTAAGTCAAAATCACATAATTAAATTGTATGTAAGGAAAATCTCCTTATTAGTTAAAAATGATCAGAAAACCTTGCCAGGTTAGTACATTAGACAGCTGAAAATTGTGAACTAATAATGAAACTCTTCTCATTTTTAAAAAGAATTAGGTCTGGAGAGATGGCTCAGCTTATGAATTGCTCCTGAAGACCATTCTTCTTCCAGCTCCGGGGGCATCTGGCATCTTGGCCCCACAAACACTCGAACTGCCATGCATATATGTACCTATGTCACGATTATTTAAAACATTATTTTGTTGTGAAATTGTGTGTGTTTGTGTGTGTGTATCTGTCTGTCTGTATGTGGGTATGTGCACAGGAGTGCAGATGCCCTGATAGGCCAGAAGAGGGCGACAGAACCCCTGGAGCTGGAGTTAACAGGCAGCTGTGAGTTATAGTGCACTACCTGGGTGCTAGGAACTGATCTTGGCTCCTTTGGAAGAGCAGCAAGCATTCTTAACCACTGAGCTACCTTTCCAGCCCCTGTTTTCATTTGCTTTTTTATTTATAGTTCCTGATTGTCTTGGTGGGTATAAATTATCTATGAAAAACTGAAGATTTTTCTGTGGGCTGTGTTTATTTCTATAGTGATGGGGTCACCTGTAGGAGGTGGGTCATTTGTCCCATGAAAGCCACAAAGATCATCAGTTTTTTCTCCTTTTCTCTGAATGGTTTGTGGCATTTCCCACTTCTGTTTCCTTTCTGAAGCTCTTGGTTAACCCCTCCCCCACCACACCCTCCAAAAATAAAGCAAGCAGTGGAATCAATGTCAAAGCAGGTTGTGCAGAGGAGATGGGCGCATGAGGCATGCTCCTATGTTGAGAGAGAGGTTCCTGGACCCGGGAGGAGAGCTCAATGGTCTTGGGCCCAAAGAGAATCCTTTGTTTGTGTTAGCATGGTAAGAAGCTGGTGATGTATGGATAGCCTGGTGACAGGAGGAACCTCAGGAAGGGTCCTTCCCATTTCAGCGCAGTGTGAGGGAGCTTCCCTTACTTTCCTAGGTCAGATGCATGGTTTCCCAGCGCGTCTCCCTCCAAGTTCTGTTTGCTCCAGAGCTTAGATTAGCTTCAGAGGAATATCAACTGCTTGAACTCTTGCATTTCCAGAAGGCTCCTCTAGGAGTGGTATGCCCTTCCCTCCACAATTTCTTAGAGACAGTGGTGAACAGTATCAAGAGGGTGGAGCAGCTTCTGGGATGATGTGAGCGCTCCTGAGGTCCTGGTACTGGGCAGCCTGGACCAGCTCGTTTCACCCAGGTCAGCCCTGCAGCATCGGGATGCAGGGGACCCAGGTGACAACCTTGACCAGCTCGCTTCACCCGGGTCAGCCCTGATGCAGGGAACTCAGGTGACAACCTGGACCAGCTCGCTTCACCTGGGTCAGCCCTGCAGCATCAAGGATGCAGGGGATCCAGGTGACAACCTGGACCAGTTCCCTTCACCCGGGTCAGCCCTGCAGCATCACGATACAGGGGACCCAGGTGACAAACCCTGGCCCATTCTCATTTCAGTATATTGAGAAACCTACTGTGGTAAAGACAGCATCATGAAGGAGGAGACTTCAGGCCTTTAAAGCAAAATAACTTATTTTGGCAATAGTGCAACGTGTGTAGTAAGTACATGACATTATTTCTCACATCATAGACCGTGATGATACCTCATTACAGCCAGTGACATTCTCTTGGTTTTCGGAGGAGAATACTTAGGGCTTTGTACGTGCTGAACAATTGTATAACTGATGTACATTCTCAATTTTCTCTTTGGGGAATTTTGGAAGGAGAGAGATACTAAGAGATAAGAAATTGAGACTAGGGCTGGAGAGATGGTCTAGTGGTTAAGAGCACTGACTGCTCTTCCAAAGGACCTAAGTTCAATTCCCAGTATCCACATGGCAGCTCACAACTATCTGTGACTCTAGTTCTAGGGGATCCAACGTCCTCACACAGATATACACGCAGGCAAAATACCAATGCACATAAAATAAAAATAAATTTACTAAAAAAATAAAAAGAAATTGAGACTAAGTAAAGAGGATGCTGTTCTGGTTCCTTGATGGAATACATAATTCAAGTTATGAGCCATGGTGGTACATGCCTTCCATCCCTGTAACTGGGAGGCAGATCTATATGAGTTCAGGGCCAGCCTGGTTTACATAGATAGACACAGGCAGATCTGTGTGAGTTCAGGACCAGCCTGGTCTACCAGTGACAGGCAGATCTACGTGAGTTCAGGGCCAGCCTTGTCTGCATAGATCTAGTCTCAACACACATACCACATAAATAAAATTTTTGCAAAGCGGAACACAGTCCCCCATAAAATGTGGTATGGTTTTAGTTGTGTGGGTGCCGGTCAGGGTTTCATATCATATCCCTTCCTCTTTCTGCCTCCCTGGTGACGTGGGCGCCATTCTGCCTAACTGACTAACTTCCTCATTTCTCCTTACTCATGCCAGTTACATCAGCAGGTGTACTTGAGCTCAGGTATCTAAATAGGCGTGTCCCCGTAATCTCACTTATGGTGACCCCACCCACAGGATCTCTTAGCATCAGGGCATGCTGCTGGCAGGCTTTCAAACCATCCGCTGCCTGGCGGGATCTCTATGCAATGATCACGGGTCCATTACCTCCTTTAGTCAAGCTCGGTTTAAGTTTTGAAACTTTGAAGTGGTATTTCAAGATTGATATGACTTTTTTTTTTTAACACAGGGTCTCACTCAGTGCTAGAGTGGTTTGGGCTACACGGGAAGCTGGGCCTCCTCTTTCCAGCCCGTGCCCAGTGTGTTCCCTGTCCTTCAGTTCACCTAGAATGATTTCTCATGGATTAGTTTTTCCTGTCCTGGAAATCTATGTATGTGGAGTCATGCTGCATGGTCTCTGTGTGTATTCCTTTCCCGTTCAGCAGACGGTCTGGAGGCTTCCTTTTGTTGTATGAGGCAGATTTTTAAAAGCCATTTTTGTGCTATATTCCTTTACACAGACACCGAGGGTTTGTTTATCTGTGGTCATATTGGTTGACATTTGGTTTGGTTTTAGTTTTTTACTATTAGGAGCAGGGCTGCTGAGAACATTGTTGTACAGATACTCTGGTCAGTCTTTTAGCTGTAGGATAAGCAACTAACTATTGTTCCGCTTTATTAGAAAGTGTCAGTGGTCTCCTGAAGTGTTTGCACATACTCACCAAGTACTGCCAGGTGCACCCCTCTGGATCCCTGATCAGGCACAGACCACACCCAAACTCCGATTTCCAAGCGCAGAGATCCTTTAACTTTATTTTTTCTAGTTTTTTAAGACAGGGTTTCTCTGTAGCTTTGGAGCCTGTCCTGGAACTAGCTCTTGTAGATCAGGTTAACCTCGAACTCACAGAGATCCACCTCCCTCCCGAGTGCTGGGATTAGGCTGAGATCCTTTATTGAGCAAGGCAAAGAGACTGAGTGGCTGGGTCTGAATCAGAAACAGCACAAAGGACTTTGCAAGTGTTAGCATGAAGGAGGGCAAAGGGGGAGGAGTCTGTGAATGAGTGAGGTTGTGTTGGGAGGTTCTGATTGGGCATTTAATTAGTTTAATCTAAGGGCTGATTAGCAAGGGGAGAAAGGTAAAAGGTAGAATTCATCATTGCCGGGGTGCAGCGCAGTTGTGTTGGCATGGCCCAGTCTGCTGCAGCCCTTCAACTTATCCAAAGCATTTATTGAGAATTTATACATTTGTTTCATCTGTCTTTTTTCCGGGTTTCTTTGTGGAATTATTTGTGCTTTGATTTGGGTCAGGGCCCCAATCTTTCCGCCTCAGCCTCTGGAGTGCTGAGGTTATAGGTGTGAACCATCCACCCTACTTGGCTTGTTGAACTGTTTTTAAAACTCAAATGAATTGTAGACTAAGCCTATAAATGACATTGAAAGTTTGGAATTTACAAATAGGTAGTAGCGTATTCTGGGGCTGGAGAGCTGACTCAGCATTCCCGATGTAGGAAGGAATCTAAAATTACAGTTCAGCTGCTTTTCCAGAGGACGAAGTTCAGTTCCGAGCACCCACGTCAGACGGTTCATGATAGTCTATGATTTGAGCTTTAGGGGATTGGACATCTTTTGCCCCCAAAGGTACCTACACACTCACGTGGCCTAGCACGCACAAACGCTGGGTTGCCTTCCCAGCACTGTTAACTGGATATGGTGGCTCACATCTGCGACTTCAGATGTGGAGATTTGGAGGTAGGAGGATCAGAAGTCCAGTGGCCATCAGCTACACAACGACGTCATTCAAGGCCAGCCTGGGATATGAGACACTCTCTCAAACAGAATCAAGAAACGATAATCATAGCACTATTTTCATTATTACACTTAACTAAACTTATAACAATAAGAATATTTTAAAAAGTATTTGGGAAAGGCTGAAGTGATCACCAGAAGCTCTAGGAGTCTCTGTGAAGTAAGCATAGATTACCTGACAGACGCCCTGAAACTATGGCTCAGGGGATGCTTTGGAAGTGGAGAAACTGGGGCCTGGCCCTGTCGAGCTCTCGCTGAATCATTGTGAAGCTGGACGGACAGGGGACCTGTTATTTGCCTGTGTAGTTCGTTTGGTGATTCACTTATAAATGTCCATAGCAATTAACAAGTAGGAGAATGAGGTGGATCGACGTTCAGATCCCAGCAGGATTTCTCCAGCTTTAACATACAGCCATGGTTATAATTGTTCTCTCTCGGTCCGTTTAAAATCAGGCTGATCATAGCTATGGCTCAGAAGGAAACTGGGTTTTCATAAGGAGGGACCTTATCAGGCCACACGCCATAGTATCTGCTCTCCTTCCTGCCCTACTTTCTGGGTAATTGGGGATGAAATAGGAAGAAGTCTGTCTTAGTTAAGACTTTGGTTGCTGTGAAGAGACACCATAACCTGGCAACTCTTAAAAATGGAATAGTTGGGGTGACAGCTTACAGTTCAGAGGTTCAGTCCCTTATCATCATGGTGGGAAGCATGGCTGTGTACAGACAGACATGGTGCTGGCTACTTCTTGGACCTAAGGCAACAGGAAGTGGACCGCCTGCGCACTGAGCAAGGCTTGAGTGAAAGAGACCTTAAAACCCAAGGCCACAGTAACACACTTCCTCTAATGAGGCCATACCCTCTCATAGTGCCATTCCCTTTGGGATTATGGGGTCAGTTACATTCAAACTACCACCGAGTCTAAAATTACAAACTCATATTTTGTATTTACCAAAGTGAACTTAATTATCTTACATCCAAAGCAGTGGTTCTCAACCTGCTAATGCTGAGACCCTTTAATGCTGTTCCTCATGTTGTGGTAACCCCCAACTATAAAATTACTTTTGTTGCTGCTTCATAACAGTAATTATTGTACTGTTATGAATTGTACTATAACTATCTGTGTTTTCTGATGTTCATAGGTGACCAACATGAAAGGGCCATTCAGGGGCTGAGACCCACAGTTGAGAAACCAAGAAATGGAACTTGACCAGAATGTTCTCATGCCCCAACCTTCCCCTGGAGAGTGTACACTTAATTTTAAATATTTCCATATACAATATCCAAAAACAATATTAGAATAGATGATTGTCTACTCTTTTTTTTAAAAATCAAGACAGGATTTCTCTGTGTAACAGCCCTGGCTGTCCTGCCTCTGCCTCCCGAGTGCTGAATTTAAGGCATGTGCCACCACCATCTGGCTGATTGCCTACTTTTTAAAATGTTTTTTGAGACAGGGTGACAGGTAACCCAGGTTTTTCTCACTCTAAAGCTGAGAATGCTGTTGAACTTCTGGCCTTAACTCCTGAATCACTGGGGTTCCAGGGGTGTGCGCAGCTACTTCCGCTCTTTAATAAATTATTTTTATTTGCAATTTTAACTCTATGTGTATTCATGTTTTGCCTGCATGCATGTTGGTGTACCATTTATGCCTGGTACCCAAGAGGCAAGCAGACAGCATTGATCTTTGAGAATGGAGCTACAATGTGAGCCACCAAGGGGGTGCTGGGTGTCAATTTGGATCCTGTGGAGGAACAGCCACCTTTTAATCCCCGTTTGGACTTTTATATGATGCTGAGGATTGAGTCCACAGCTTTTCAAATGCTAGGCTATCACCCGGCTGACTGAGCTATGCCCTCAGTCCCACCTGCCTTCTTGATAGAGGATGATAACTGAGTTGGCTTCTTGATTAATCAAGGTTTGGAACAATGGACTCCTGACCTTTGGAACGTTGGTAGGTTAAGGTTCTACTTATGCGTGTAATTACCATGTCCTCTTTGGATCTGAAGTAGGTCTGCTTCTCTTAATCGGTGGCTTAGGAAGTTCCTTCTATAACTGGAGGACGGGATGCTACCCAGGGCGATTTACAACGGGGCAGGTATCCCCAAAGTTCACTCAGCTAATTTGGAGTTAATTGTGGAGGAAGTGGCTTTAACTCCCGCCTCCATTTCTGCAGGCCAAGGCAGAGGGCCACAGGGCTCCTTGTGCAATTAATCTCTTGCATTATACCAAGAGCTAGCTCTTAATTTTCATTTTTACCCAAGCATGGTCTATGTTGGCTCAGCCTGAGCATTTTGTATAAGGACAAAGTTCAAATATTCATGGCTTTATTTCTTTAAACTGAGTTGTAAAACTAAAGGAAAATGTCTTAGAGTTCGTGTTTGCTCACTTAAGAAGTGTGGGGTCTGAAAGATCAGGATTGGTCTGTTTAAAAAAAAACTAGACTTTCTTTAAAAGTCATTGTTATGGTTTTTTGTGTATGGGTGTTTTACCTGTGTGTACGCCTGTGCACTGTGTGTACATCTTGTGCCCTCGGAGGCCAGAAGAGTGTGTCACAGCCCCTGGGACTGGAGTTTATAGAGACATTTGTAAGCTGCCTCTGTGAATGAAACCTGGTTTCTCTGGTAGAGGAGCCAGTGTTCTTAGCCACTGAGCCGTCTCTCCAACTCCTGTTCTTTATGATAGTGTAAGAATTGTGCCTATATTAATTTGTTGTGTGCGTGTGATAAATGTTAGTCTCCTTCCAGACATTTTTTAGTGCCCAGAGAAATATTTTTACTCTTTTTTCTAACCTCCAATTTGATGCCTGACTCATGGTTTTCACTGTATATTGATTATATCAGTTATTTTCTTCCTGTCAGAAGTTTATAATTTGGCAGATTGGATGCATAGTTCGACCTGCAATAGTTACTGTATCTCAGAAAGAAAATGTTTTGAGTAGTGGCTTCTCATAGGGCCTCGTTTATAAAACCATCTTCAGGTATTGCGGGTCTATTGATCTCGGGTATTTTTTATTTTCCTGTTGTGGTTTTTATTATATTTATGCCCAGCACCCTGTTTAATAAATAAAACAATATCTTGAGATGTAGGAAGCTTAGTATATTTAAGGCAGAAAAAAGATTTGACATGTAAATGTGATGTAGGAGCTTGGGTTGAATATTGGATCAGGAAAAAAATTGTCATAAAGGACAGTTGTGAAAGATTGAATGAGGTAGATTAGAGACCAGCATTGCTTTGTGCCAACCTCTTTGCTTTTGATACGTTTGTTCTGGTTAAGTATTCAGAGGAAATGTCTGTGGAGAGATAAAGAACATTGTGTGCACAGTTTCTTCTAAGTGGACCAGAAAAAATATTTTCGTGCGTAGGGATGGAATAACGAAGTAAATGTGGTGAAATGAAGGCAATTAGCATATCTGGGTGGGATGACCCATGCTTGTAGCCTTCTGTGCATTTGGTATTGTGTAAAAGATCTCTGAGTGGAATTCCTGAGTCCTGCTCTCTGAATGTTTGACTCTACTCCACGGTGCTGAATTGCTTTCCAGTACAGCTTTACTAATTTGTGGAGCACTCGATGTGACCGTGTTGTTGTGGCGCAGTGAAGCCGAGCATCTTTTCTCAGAGTCGAGTCATGACAGGCTTTCTCCTGCTGTGTTCTTAGCCGTCCTTACTGAGCTTTGCAGTTCATTCTTTTGCTGGCTTTTTGTATGTCTTAGTATATGATAGAAGTCTTCTTTGTCCATCCCGTGACGTTGCAGCTGTCCACACATTTTTGAAAGATACTTAACTAAAAATACAGAACTGCATTCCATTTGATTGGAGTTGCAGGGCACAGGCTAGGTCCCAGGTGGGTGGGGCTGGCAAGCTGCAGTGTAGGCAGGGTTCTTCCACCTTAGCTCAGTTATGTAATCAACTCGGAGTTGCATTCTCTCATCTTATTTCTAGAAGGTCTATCTTCTGTCCCTGATGTATTTTATTCAGAGATTTACTGACGAGCTTTGCCTTCTAACCCTTGTAGATGTTTAAGAAAGATATAGATTGCTAAATAATGAAACAGTTGCATTGCTAAGTATCAGCCAGTACTTGGATAGAGTGAGTACTCTGCCTTAGGGCATTGCAGAGCCTGTGGAGCAAGACGGTGACTTGGTAGGGACACAGTCTTGGGCCATCCACTGGAAGTAATTAAAAGCAAGAAAGATTTGACCTAACTTAAAAAAAAAACAATCTAATAAGCATTCAAGAGCATGCTTTATTACTCTAATTATTTTGATTAACTTCTTTTGTTGTTATAATTAAGTTATTAGATAAAACAATTAGGCAAAACTACACATATCCTCTCACTCTCTGATCCCAAACCTTAGTCCTGTAAGAAAACTAAAGATGTCCAACTTCTTCATTATATAAAAGACACCCACCCACCATGGAGCTGGTGCCTGACATAAACACAACCTGACTTTCAATTTCAAGTCAAGTTTTCTTTCTCTTCTGCTGTGTCCTGAACCCAGAACATCTGGGACTTGACATGACTGGGGTTGTGAGGGCACGAAGAACAGACAGACACACAGACAGATGTACAGAAAGCTCACTGTACTCGCTCTGATGGAGTGAACTTACTTGGCAACAACAGCTCAGAACCTCAGGGCATCCATTCTGTACAACACAGGGAGGAGTTAGCTAGTCTTGGTAGGAAGCATCTATAGGCAAGCAGTCTACCTGAGCAATCTCAGGTTGTAGCTGTCTGGCAGGAAGCTTTGGTTGCCAGTGTGGCCAATCACACAATAGTTCTCAACCTTCCTAATGCTGTGATTCTTTAATACATTTCCTCATGTGGTGGTGACTGCCAATCATAAAATTATTTCACTGCAGCTTCATAACTGTAATTTTGCTACTGTTATGAATAGTAATGTTAACATCTGGTCCACAGGGATTGTGACCCACAGGTTGGGAACCTCTGGGATAGAGGGCAGTTTTGCCATTCTCTGAGCCTCACTCCAGGAAGGCTTCACCAGTGTCTGTGGGTGTGAGGCCGTTGGTGTTCTTTTTTTTTTTGGTTTTTCGAGACAGGGTTTCTCTGTGGTTTTGGAGCCTGTCCTGGAACTAGCTCTTGTAGACCAGGCTGGTCTCGAACTCACAGAGATCCGCCTGCCTCTGCCTCCCGAGTGCTGGGATTAAAGGCGTGCGCCACCACCGCCCGGCTCGCCGTTGGTGTTCTTGAGAGCAATAGACATCCACTCAGGACTTCTTCCACTCCTTATACATCCACTTAGGACTTCTTGGGCCCTCTACAAGGGTCGCCCAGTGCATCATGCTGTTATTCCTTTAGAACATCAAAAAGAACAGAGAAACATTCCTTCTCTGGTAAACTTGGCTTTGAAAACCTTTTGAATTACTTTTTTTTGTTTTTTTTTTGTTTTTTTTTTTTGCATTATTTTTTTTATTGAAAAAAAAAAAGTCCCTGCTTCCTCCCAGCCTTCCATTTCCCTCCCCCTCCTCCCGCCCCTCTCCCCCTCCCTCTCCAGTCTGAAGAGCAGTCAGGGTTCCCTGCCCTGTGGAAAGTCCAGGGTCTTCTCCCCTCCATCCAGGTCTAGGAAGGTGAATGTCCAAACTGGCTAGACTCCCACAAAGCCAGAACATGAAGTAGGAACAAAACCCCATGCCATTGTCCTTGGCTTCTCATCAGCCCTCATTGTCCTCAATGTTCAGAGAGTCCGGTTTTATCCCATGCTTTTTCACAGTCCAGCTGGCCTTGGTGAGCTCCCAATAGATCAGCCCCACTGTCTCGGTGGATGGGCGCACCTCTCGTGGTCCTGACTTCCATGCTCATGTTCTCTCTCTTTTCTGCTCCTCATTGGGACTTTGGGAGCTTAGTCCGATTCTCCAGTGTGGGTCTCTGTCTCTATCTACATCCATCGCTAGATGAAGGTTCTATGGTGATATGCAAGATATTCATCAGTATGGCTATAGGATAGGGTCATTTCAGGTTCCCTATCCTCAGCTGCCCAAGGAACTAACTGGGGACATTGCCCTGGGCACCTGGGCGCCACTCTAGGTTCATGTCTCTTACCAACCCTAAGGTGGTTCCCTTAATTAAGTTATGTGATTCCCTGCTCCTCTATCCAACCTTGTTTTATCCCCAATCATCCCGTTTCCCCAAGTTCCCCCCATCCTCCCCTTCTCACTTTTCTCTCCCCATCTCCCCTTACCCCCATCCCACCCCACCCCCAAGGTCCCAATTTTTTGCCCAGCAATCTTGTCTATTTCCCATAGCAGGGATAATAACTATATGTTTTTCTTTGGGTTCACCTTCTTATTTAGCTTCTTTAGGATCACAAATTATAGACTCAGTGACCTATATTTATGGCTAGAAACCAATTATGAGTGAGTACATCCCATGATCCTCTTTGGGTCTGGGTTACCTCACTCAGGATAGTGTTTTCTATTTCCATCCATTTACATGCAAAATTCGAGAAGTCATTGTTTTTTATGGCAGAGTAGTACTTTAATGTGTATATATTCCACACTTTCTTCATCCATTCTTCCACTGAAGGACATCTAGGTTGTTTCCAGGTTCTGGCTATTACAAATAATGCTGCTATGAACATAGTTGAACAAATACTTTTGTCATATGATAGGGCATCTCTTGGGTATATTCCCAAGAGTGGTATTGCTGGGTGCAGGGGTAGGTTGATCCCAAATTTCCTGAGAAACCGCCACACTGATTTCCAAAGTGGTTGCACAAGTTTGCAGTCCCACCAGCAATGGATGAGGGTACCCCTTTCTCCACAACCTCTCCAGCAAAGGCTATCATTGGTGTTTTTGATTTTAGCCATTCTGACAGGTGTAAGATGATATCTCAAAGTTGTTTTGATTTGCATTTCCCTGATCGCTAAGGAGGTTGAGCATGACCTTAAGTATCTTTTGGCCATTTGAACTTCTTCTGTTAAGAATTCTTTGTTCAGTTCAGTGCCCCATTTTTTAATTGGGTTAATTAGCATTTTAAAGTCTAGTTTCTTGAGTACTTTATATATTTTGGAGAGCAGACCTTTGTCTGTTGCAGGGTTGGAGAAGATCTTCTCCCAGTCAGTAGGTTGCCTTTCTGTCTTAGTGACAGTGTCCTTTGCTTTACAGAAGCTTCTCAGTTTCAGTAGGTCCCATTTATTCAATGTTGCCCTTAATGTCTGTGCTGCTGGGGTTATACTTAGGAAGCAATCTCCTGTGCCCATCTTTTGTAGGGTAGTTCTCACTTTCTCTTCTATCAGGTTCAGTGTGTTCGGACTGATATTGAGGTCTTTGATCCATTTGGACTTGAGTTTTGTGCTTGGTGATAGATATGGGTCTATTTTCATTCTTCTACAGGTTGACATCTATTTGTGCCAGCACCATTTGTTGAAGATGCTTTCTTTATTCCATTGTATACTTTTAGCTCCTTTATCGAAAATGAGGTGTTCATAGGTTTGTGGGCTAAAAACCGGGTCTTCTATACGATTCCATTGGTCGACTTCTCTGTTTTTATGCCAGTACCACGCTGTTTTCATTACTGTAGCTCTGTAATAGAGTTTGAAGTCAGGGATTGTAATGCCTCCAGAAGTTCCTTTATTGTATAGGATTGTTTTGGCTATCCTGGGTTTTTTGTTTTTCCATATAAAGTTGATTATTGTCCTCTCAAGATGTGTGAAGAATTTTGATGGGACCTTGATGGGGATTGCATTGAATCTATAAATAGCCTTTGGTAGAATTGCCATTTTTACTATGTTGATCCTCCCAATCCAAGAGCAAGGGAGATCCTTCCATTTTCTGGTATCCTCTTCAATTTCTTTCTTCAATGCCTTAAAGTTCTTGTCAAATAGATCTTCCACTTCCTTGGTTAGAGTTACCCCAAGATATTTTATGCTGTTTGTGGCTATCATGAAAGGTGATGATTCTCTGATTTCCCTCTCAGCTTCCATATCATTTGTGTATAAGAGGGCAACTGATTTTTTGGAGTTGATCTTGTATCCAACCACATTACTAAAGGTGTTTATCAGCTGTAGGAATTCTTTGGTGGAGTTTTTGGGGTCACTTATGTACACTGCAAATAACGAAAGTTTAACTTCTTCCTTTCCGATTTGAATCCCCTTGATCCCCTTATGTTGTCTTATTGCTATTGCTAAAACTTCAAGCACAATATTGAAGAGGTATGGAGAGAGTGGACAGTCTTGTCGTGTTCCTGATTTTAGTGGGATGGCTTTGAGTTTCTCTCCGTTTAATTTGATGTTAGCTGTCGGCTTGCTGTAAATAGCTTTTATTATATTTAGGTATGACCCTTGTATCCCCAATCTCTCCAAGACTTTTATCATAAAGGGATGTTGAATTTTGTCAAATGCTTTTTCAGCATCTAATGAGACGATCATATGGTTTTTTTCTTTCAGTTTATTTATATGATGGATTACATTGATAGATTTTCGTATGTTGAACCAGCCCTGCATCTCTGGGATGAAGCCTACTTGATCATAATGGATGATTTTTCTAATGTGTTCTTGGATTCGGTTTGCCAGTATTTTGTTGAGGATTTTTGCATCGATGTTCATGAGTGAGATTGGCCTATAATTCTCTTTCTTGGTTGAGTCTTTGTGCGGTTTTGGTATCAGAGTAACTGTAGCTTCATAAAAGGAATTTGGCAATGACTCTTCTGTTTCTATGTTGTGAAATACATTAAGGAGTATAGGTATTAGGTCTTCTTGGAAGTTATGGTAGAATTCCGCATTGAAACCATCTGGTCCTGGGCTTTTTTTGGTAGGGAGGTTTTTGATAACTGCTTCTAATTCTTCGCGACTAACAGATCTATTCAGATTGTTCACCTGTTCCTGGTTTAACTTTGGTATATGGTATTTATCTAAAAAAGCGTCCATTTCTTTTAGATTTTCTAGTTTTGTGGCATACAGGCTTTTGTAGTAAGATCTAATGATTCTCTGAATTTCCTCTGTGTCCGTGGTTATGTCCCCCTTTTCATTTCTGATCTTATTAATTTGCAAATTCTCTCTCTGCCGTTTGATTAGTTTGGATAGGGGTTTATCAATCTTGTTGATTTTCTCCAGGAACCAGCTTTTTGTTTCATTGATTCTATGGATTATTTTCTGTGTTTCTATTTTGTTGATTTCGGCCCTCAGTTTGATTATTTCCAGTCTTCTACTCCTCCTAGGTGAGTCTGCTTCTTTTTTTTCTAGAGCTTTCAGGTGGGCTGTTAAGTCTCCAATGTGTGCTTTCTCTGTTTTCTTTAAGTGGGCACTTAGTGCTATGAACTTTCCTCTTAGGACTGCTTTCATTGTGTCCCATAAGTTTGAATATGTTGTTTCTTTATTTTCATTGAATTCCAGGAAGACTTTAATTTCTTTCTTTATTTCTTCCTTAATCCAGGTGTGGTTCAGTAGTTGACTGTTCAGTTTCCATGAATTTGTAGGCTTTCTAGGGGTAGCCTTGTTGTTGAATTCTAACTTTAATCCATGGTGATCTGATAAGACACAGGTGGTTACTAATATTTTTTTGTAATTGTGGATGTTTGCTTTGTTACCGACTATGTGGTCAATTTTCGAGAAGGTTCCATGAGCTGCAGAGAAGAAGGTATATTCTTTCCTATTTGGGTGGAATGTTCTATAGATGTCTGTTAAGTCCATTTGATTCATTACCTCCAATAATTCTCTTATTTCTCTGTTAGGTTTCTGTTTGATTGACCTGTCCATTAGTGAGAGAGGAGTGTTGAAGTCTCCTACTATTAGTGTGTGCGGTTTGATGGCTGCCTTGAGTTTTAGCAATGTTTCTTTTATGTACGTGGGTGCTTTTATATTAGGGGCATAGATATTCAGGATTGAGACTTCATCCTGATGAACTGTTCCTGTTATGAGTATAAAATGCCCCTCTCCATCTCTTCTGATTGATTTAAGTTTGAAGTCAACTTTGTTAGAGATTAGTATGGCCACACCTGCATGTTTCTTAGGTCCATTTGCTTGATAAGCCTTTTTTCCCAGCCCTTTACTCTGAGTAGGTTCCTGTCTTTGTGGTTGAGGTGTGTTTCTTGTAAACAGCAGAATGTTGGATCCTGTTTTCTTATCCAATCTCTTAGCCTGTGCCTTTTTATAGGTGAGTTGAGTCCATTGACATTAAGTGATATTAATGACCAGCGGTTCTTAACTCCGGTCACTTTTTTAGTCGTAGAGTTTGTGTGTTCCCTTCCTTGAGTTGTGCTGGTGAAGGGTCTCTAGATGTCTGAGTTATTGTGGTCATTGTTGGACTCCTTGGTTGGTGCTTTTCCTTCTATTACTTTCTGTAAGGCTGGATTTGTGGCTACGTATTGTTTAAATTTGATTTTATCCTGGAAAGTTTTATTTTCTCCATTTATAGTGAATGAAACCTTGGCTGGGTATAGCAGTCTAGGCTTGCATCCATAGTCTCTTATTTTCTGCAATACATCTATCCAGGACCTTCTGGCTTTCATGGTTTCCATGGAGAAGTCAGGTGTAAGTCTATAGGTTTACCTTTATAAGTAACTTGGCCTTTTTCTTTTGCAGCTCTTAATATTCTTTCTTTATTCTGTATGCTTTGTGTTTTATTATATGGCGAAGGGATTTTTTTTTTGATCCAGCCTATTCGGTGTTCTGTATGCTTCTTGAACCTTCATAGGTATATCTTTCTTTAGGTTGGGAAAGTTTTCTTCTATAATTTTATTAAATATATTTTCTGGACCGTTGAGCTGCACTTCTCCTTCTTCTACTCCTATTATTCTTAGGTTTGGTCTTTTTATTGTGTCCCAGATTTCCTGAATGTTTTGTGATGAGAGTTTGTTGGACTTGCTGTTTTCTTTGATCAGTGTGTTTATTTTCTCTATGGTATCTTCAGAATCTGAGATTCTTTCTTCCATCTCTTGTATTCTGTTGGTTATACTTGTTTCTGTAGTCTCTGTTTGTTTACTTAAATTTTCCATGTCCAGCCGACCCTCTGTTTGTGTTTTCTTCTTTGCCTCCATTTCAGTTTTCAATTCTTGAACTGTTTCCATTATCTGTTTGATTGCTTTTCCTTGATTTTCTAGGGTATCATTCACTGATTTATTCAATTCTTCAAACTTTCTGTTATATTTCTCGTCCATTTCTATAAGGGCGTTCTTTACATGCTGTTTAAGGGCGTCAATCACTTTCATAAAGTCAATTTTTTCTACTTCTTCTTGATTAAGGTGTTCATGTCCTCCTGTTGTGAGGTCGCTGGTTTCTGGTGGTTTCATGTTGCTTTTCAGATTGTTTGGTGAATTCTTGTATTGGCGCCTGCCCATCTCTTCCTCCAAATGCTCCCCTATGGATCTTCTTTAACAGGATCAGGTCTTCTTGCCTACTGATGTATCTTCCCAGTGATGGCTCTCCCCAGTGATAGCTCTCCTGGTGCCGAGATCAGATCTCCATGCCCAATGATGGCTCTCCCCAATGCTGGCTCTCCTGGAGCTGAGATCAGGTCTCCGTGCTGGTTGGGTAGCTCGTAAACAAAGCGCCTACCTTGCTTGGTGCAGGCAGGCTATTGAAACAAAGGAACTACTGCCCTCCTGGGTGCCCTGAGGATTCAGACCCAGCGCCCAGACAGGCTGAGCTGGGTGATGTTATGTGCCTAAAGAGGGCGGAGGGGCCGAAGGAGGGAGGGTTCTGGATGCAAGCCTGTGCTGGCTCTCCTAGCGCCTAGATCAGGTCTCCCTGCTGGTTGGGTAGCTCGTAAACAAAGTGCCTACCTTGCTTGGTGCAGGCAGGCTATTGAAACAAAGGAACTCCTGCCCACCTGGGTGCCGTGAGGATTCGGACCCAGCGCCCAGACAGGCTGAGCTGGGTGATGTTATGTGCCCACAGAGGGCAGAGGGGTCGAAGAAGGGAGGGTTCTGGATGCAAGCTGGGTGGGATAGGAAGAAAGAGGCAGTATGCAGGGAGTAGAGGCCCTGCAGAGAGCCCAGGAAGGATAGGGGCTTGAGGAACTTCCGAGTTCCCTGTCCCGGGTTGATGCCACGGGGTCAGCAACTCACCCCGTGCTCTTGAATTACTTTTTTTTTTTTTTTTTTTTTTTTTTTTACAGAAAATAGTCTCAGTGGAGAAGAAAACCTAATACTGTTACCCAAAGAGCATGTTTTCTTCTTGGTATTTTTTTTTCCCTCCATAAACGTATTTTATGCCTTTAAATTGGTTTAAAGTCCCATCTCTTTTCACTTGATACTGGAGCCTTGTTAACAGTGGTGCTGTGTATCACTGGGGAAAGTGCTACCATGAACATCTTCCCTGTGTTCTTAGGGAACATTTTAGGAACGGGATTACCAATCCTGGGTAAGGTGCTGCAGTGAATGTCTTCCCTGTGTCTCTTAGGGAGGAACATTTTAGGAGTGGAATTACCTATCCCCAGCAGAACTCTTTTAGTTCTTTCCTGGTGAGTCACTTTAAGACCGGCCACAGGTCCTTCCACTTTACACAGGGGATTTAAGGGTAGCAGTCACCATTTCTGTCACTAGATTTTATTGCAACATCAAAGTGTCTGTTTACTAATGCAGTTACTCCTATCAATCCAGATGTGCTTTGCATATTTTCCTGAAACACAGTTACTTCTATCAATCCAGATGTGCTTTGCTTATTTTTCTGAAACACCTTCTGATTTCCTTTTTGTTTTTTTGACAGGGTCTCATGATGTAGCTCTGGCTGGGCTGAAATTCTCTATGTAGACCAGGCTAGCTTCAAACTCATACAGATCTGTCTATTTCTGCTTCCTGAATGCCTATATGAAAGACGTCTGCCACCATGTCTGGATGTATTTTCTTTATTAAATATTTTTGGCAGTTCTGAGGATTGAACTCAGGGCCTTGTGTATACTAGGCCAGCATTCTGTCACCACACATACACTCCAGTCTCTTATTAGTAACTTTTATGAAGTCACTGGATGGAGGTTGCCCTGTGAAGATGCTGTGGTCTCATCTCTTCCCATCATGCGCTAACATCTTCACATCTCCCACATCACTCATGACGCTCCCTGAGCTTGTTTTCTGTGTTCTGTACAGTTAACATCGCCCCTTCGCTCCTATGGCATTTTCTCATGTCTGATACTTTTTTTTTAAGGTATTATCCAAAGAGATGAGTCACCCATGGAGAAAGGGCTCTCCGGTCTTCGAGGACGGGACTTTGAGCTCTCCGATGTGTTTTATTTCTCCAAGAAGGGATTGGAAGCCATTGTAGAAGACGAGGTGACCCAGAGGTTCTCCTCTGAGGAGCTAGTGTCATGGAACCTCCTCACGAGAACCAACGTCAACTTCCAGTACATCAGTCCAAAGCTCACTATGGTGTGGGTGCTGGGTGTCCTAATACGCTATTGCTTTCTCCTGCCTCTGAGGTAAGTCTCCTGCCTGGTTTTATGGGTCCATCCAGTCCAGCCTACCTCTTCATGATGTGTGTATGTGTATGTGTGTGTTCCTTTGTGTCCTACTACTGTGGATTGGACTGTCTTTTGGGAATTGTTGCAGCTGTGGTAAACGGTGAAATTCAGAACTACATATATACTATTACCAGAACTGGAACCTGTCGGGCCAGCCTTGACAAAAATATCTCTTGCCAGGGTATGGGTGTGGGAATTTAGAAATATAAGTAAAGACTATGATGACGCATGAAAAAATAATAAAACAGAAACTCTAGAACAGTACCTGGAGGGCAGTTCAGTGAATACAGAAATTGTCTGCAGTTAATTATCCATATGCTTTTATACCCCAGTATGAAACGGGGAAGAAGGCGACCAAAGCCTTCTTTAACATGATACAAAGGACAACTCGAACAGTTCATTGCGTTAACACTTTGAGACATCAAGTCATTAGTATTCTGTTGTTTAGGCAGTGAAGCCACTCTAGACCAAGTATCCTGAAGAGATCCACTCTCCAGGTAACCTCCTATTACAGAAGAAGAAGCAGAAGTACGCTTGCATATCCTGACCATCTGTCAGGATGGAATGAATCTACCTGTGTGAGCCATCTTCATGTCAAAAGACCAAGTAACCACATCCTGAGTCAGGATATGGAGCTACATTTGTTGTCAACAATTTTGAGCCACCTTTAAACTCTCTGACCATCAGACAAGGTGGATATAGGCTCACATTTTGGGGCCACCACCGGAACCTTAATTCTTTGTTTCCAAAGTGGGGTCCAAGTATTACTGGGGATGAACAGGACTGTCTTTTGACATTTGAGAAGGAAATACTAGAGCTTTTTGTTTTTTCTTGTTTGTTTTTGTTTTTGTTTTGAGACAGGATTTCTGTGTAATAGTTCTGGCTGTCCTGAAACTCACTCTGTAGACCAGGCTGGCCTCGAACTTACTGATATCTGCCTGCCTCTGCCTCCCAAGAGCTGGGATTAAAGGTGTGTGCCTCTACTGCCAGGCAATACTAGAGCTTTTTGTTTTGCTTATTTGATGCTTTTTGAGACAGGGTCTCATGAAGCCCAGATGGCCCTGAACTTACTAAGCAACCTGGAATAGTCTTGAGCCCCTGATTCTCCTGCCTTGGCCTCCCAAGTGCTGAGATTACCAGCCTGTTTCCCCATAGAGCTTCTATTTCTGAGAACCCACCATCTTTTTATCTTCCTCTCAGAATGAATCATAGAATGGTCTATAGAGTCATGTCAGCATAGACATATTTATCAGACCTTCCCATCACTGTACCATACTCCATAATGCTCTGTCTCCAAAATTAAAATAGTCTCGGTGTTCAGGAGGCTGTGAGGGAATTCTTCAGGCTGTGTCCCTAACGTCTGGCAAATGCTTACAGTAGCCTTCTCTTCTCTTTCAGGGTTACTCTGGCTTTCATTGGGATCAATCTGATGATTATAGGAACTACGGTGGTTGGACAGCTCCCAGACAGCAGGTGTGTCTCTTTCCTTCTAGTCTCACATAGGACTGTCCTCTCTCCCTGGCTGTGTCCACAAAGCTAGAATTTTGCTAGTTCATAGGTTTTGCATTAATGTTATGGTCTCAAACCACTTGTGAGAATTCTTACTGAATTCATCTTTCATGGTCTTTATTTGATTGTTTTTTAAAATCTGTTCAAACTGAAAGTATATTTTTTCCAAGGGGAAAGGAAAAAAGAAAGTGAGACTGAGGAACCCAGAGGAAAAACAGAGTCTTTGACCCCGGCAACCTGGGAGGTCCAGACCCGAGAAACTTCAGCTGGTCTTTTAGGACTTTATTATAATCTGGTGGCGTGGCGGTTACTTCATACTGGAATTTTGTTTAATTCTCCTGATGTACTTTGGGCCTTTAATAGACAATGCATGAACGAGATGGCAAGAATCACTCTTGGGTGCAGCGGAACCCAGGCTGCTGCTGCGAGCAGCACATCGAAGCTTTCGTTGTGTTTCTTAGGAGTACCCAGGACAAGATAATAAAACGGTTTCTTTTTCTTTCAGCCTCAAAAACTGGCTGAGCGAACTGGTGCATCTGACCTGCTCTAGGATCTGTGTCCGGTCCCTGTCTGGAACCATCCGTTATCATAACAAGTGCGTGTAGGCCATGGCTGCGGGCTTCAGACAGATCCAGCGGGAAGGGACGGGGTGGGGGTGATGAGAGCTGGAAGGAGGTCGGGGAGGCAGCAGTGGGTCCTGGAAACTTCTGTATTCCTCATTGCTGTGTTTTCAGAAGGAATACAAAAATTAACACTGAGCAGGGTTCGTAGATGGGCATGTGCTGAGGTGTGACCGTCTTGTAGGTTATTCCTGGGGGGTGGGCACTGCTATCTCACGGGAGAGATGAATTGTGGGAACTCTGGGTCTGGTTGCCCAGGGTGGCGCAGGCTCAGAGTCAGGTTTTGAGCTGGGTCAGTCTATTTTGAAGATGCTGCTGCTGGCAGTCCTGGGATATGGCCCAGACTGAGGCCTGTTTTCTACACTTAGTCTTAGTCTTGCCATTTCTAAAATTCTCTGCCTGGTTCCTAAGACGGAATACTTTATTGCTGTCTTTACCCACAATTAGAGAATACAAGTAGCTAAGGAAAAAATCATCAACTAAAGTATTTGTGATTGCTTTTGAATTACTTTTCTCATAATTCAATGTTATTTTTTTAAAAAAAAAACTTTGTTATTATTTACTGTTATCATTCTTTTTGAGACAAGACCTTGCTACGTAACCCTGGTTGTCTTGGAACTCATTAAGTAGCACAGGCTAGCTTCCAACTTGTGGCCGTCCTCTTGCCGTGGTCTGCTAAGTGCTGGGATAACAGACACAAGCCACCCTGCCTGGCAGCATCGTAATTGTAGGAATTCTAGAACAAGCTCTTCCCAGCCTGACTGGTCTCGTTTACAGGCAGAAACATGTTGTCATTTGGTTTGACCAGGTGTTAATCAACAAAGTGCTCCTTAAAGTTTTTAAACTGGTTGAGTGTGGTGGACCACAGGGTAATCTTAACGTCTGGGAGGCTGAGGCAAGACAATCAGATGTTCAAGGCCAGTCTCAGCTACACAGTCTGTTTGAGGCCAGCCTGGGCTACAAGAGACCCTGTCTCACCAACATAATAGCATATTATATTCAGGGCAATCAACATAAATCAAAATAGTTGCGATTTAATAAAGCAAATTATAACTTACAAAAAGAATGTCATGGTCCCTCACACAGCTCATCGTAATACACAAGGTAATGTTTTAAAGATGAACCCATGTGCATAAAAGCTTTAAAAAAATCCTAATCCTAAGTATGGTGAGTCTTTACATGCTGGCCTGTAAAAATCAAGTGTGTTCTTGTGGCTATTATAATTGCAGGCAATACAGACCCCAGAAGGGCGGCATTTGTGTTGCCAATCACACTTCTCCCATCGATGTCTTGATCCTGACCACGGATGGATGCTATGCCATGGTAAGAGCGGCTCCTTGTAGTTCAGTTGTGTGTGTTTGCTGCATTGTAAACCAGAGCGCTGGTTGTTATTAGGGATTTGGCTGGGACCGAGCAGGATAGGCTACTCAGTGCATTTCCACAAGGAGCAAACACTGTGGGAAGATAGCTGTAATAGTGAGGGTGGGAAAACTCCTTGACGGAACTTTGTAACGTTGATTTCATCTTGCTCTGAACATACCAGCTAGCATTTAGTATACTGTACAAAGTTAAAGTCTTTCTCGCCAGAGTTTTACAGATCCAGCCAGCCAGTTAGTTCTCTTTTCAGAGAGATGAGTACAATTCTTAAAAAAATCTGTTTCTTTCATGAGAATCTGGAAAGAAAGGCAAAATACTTGTGCCTCAGCCTGGGTCTCAGGTTTTGACCACAGCCTCCTAAGAAAGCAAAGGGAACGAGCAGAAAATCCGATAACCATGAAGTCCATAGCAAAACCAGGTCCGCCGTACCTTCTGTTGCTTAAACAGTTGGTCTTGACATTTCCTCTGCTGGGTGAATGAATCCCAGATGCTGACTCAAGCTTCCTCCTGCTCACGGGTCAGACGTGTCCTAAGGAGGTGTGGGCCCAGGACGATTAGACAGACGAGTGTCCTGGGTTCTCCTCTTCTCACAGTAGAGGGTGTAGATGGAGGGTCAGGCTGTGAGGACATACGGTGGCTTTTGTTCACCAGTCAGTTCTCCAGATTGATACTGGTGTGTGTGTTCTGAGTGAGTGGGGAGTGCCGTCCTGCACACTGGTCTGCACGGTGCCAGCGTGTACACTCTTCATGGGTTGTATGATCAACAAGGCCTCTGTAAAGATTCTCACTTGCTGCTACGTTTGCTTTGTCTAAGATTGTAATCTCAGTGGATTCCGACATGTTCCCGTGGTAGAATACTTGTCTAGCACATGTGAAACTCTGGGATCTAGCCCCAGCACCATCAGAAAAGAAATAAAAATGTCTCAAATAAAAGTACAACCTAGCACTCAGAAGGGAGAGGCAGGAGGATAGCTGTGAGTTTGAGGCCAGCCTGGACTACATAGCAAGTTCCAGGCCAGTCAGAGCTACACAAGAGCGACTCTGACACACCCCCATCTCTCTGCCACAGTAAATAAATAGTGAAATAAAATCTTCAGAACATGTAACTCTGAGACAAGCACTTTTTAATTAGTGATGGTTATATGCTTTGAAAAATGAAAAGAAACTGGAGAAAACACACATCTGTCATACAAACACACATGTGTCATACAAACACACATGTGTCATACAAACACACATGTGTCATACACACATGTGTCATACAAACACACATGTGTCATACAAACACAATTTTGTATATGATTTCAGTCTTTAGGCACCCTTCCTAAAGCCCACCCAAGGCAGCCCTCAGAGCCCCAGAACATGCCTGGGCATCCGTATCAGCCTTCCATGTGTGTGGACATACCTACTTTACCCGCTGTATCTGATTTTCTCTGTGATGCAGTTAGGTCAGGCCTGGGATTTCATCGTAGGAGAAGCAGAGGCCTAGGCAGCTGAGCTGCCTCTCTCAGGTCCACCTTGTGCTGACCTGCTAACAGAGTACTGCAGATGGGGTAATTTATGAGGAACAGGAGTTATTGGCTCACGCTGCATGATGAAGAGTCTAAAGCCAGGATGTCTAGTGAGGATTTGACTGTCAGAAAGAAGGCCTGGAGTTACAAAAGGAGGTCTGCTCCCAAGAGCACCCCACTTTGAAAAGATTTTTATTTTCATTTTTTTGCATGTGATTGTCTTGCCTGTAAGTATGTCTCTCTGTGCATCATGTGTACATCTTATTTCTTCTTGAAGGGTTAAAAAAGGCAAATGTATCATTTCATTTTTCATTTCACCCCAGAGACAACATCCTTATCTGTTTTTGCCTTTGTCATTTAACACCATTGTCTGGAAAGAAGCATCACTCCTTATCTGCCCTAGAGGTCAGCCTTGTCCTTTGCTCAGCTGCATCATATTCTGCTGTACATGTGCGTGTGTATGCACACACACATGCATATAAACACATGCACACACACGTATTCACTGTATATGCGTGTGTATGCACACACACATATTCTACCGTATATATGCATGTGTATGCACACACACATACCCCTCCACCACCATCACATCATTGACACTATTGTTCATGCATTTCAACATTTAGGTATCTTTCAATATTTTGCAACAATAAGCAATACTATATCTCATAATCTTTTGAGCATGTATTTTCATTGTGCCAATATATTTTCAGGGAGAATTTCTAGAAAAGTAATGATTTAAATGGAGGATAATTGACTAGGTCATCTTGACAGCTGTTAGATGTCCTCACTCCTTCCCCAAAGCCTTGTGTGGTATCAGGCACTAAGTCCTTGCCGTTTGGGTACATTTGAAATCAGTTCAGTGTGGCTTTGACTTGCATTTCCGTGATCTTGATGAAGTTGAGGGATCTCTGTTTTTCAGAGTTGTAAGCCAGTCCATGGAGCGAAGTGACTTTAATGTCCAGGGCGCTGCTAAAGAACACATTTTGGCTTGCATTTGGCTTCGCAAATCTGTTGACTAGATTTGGGACTTACCTGTCAGTAAAAGGCAGCCAGTCTTTTCTCTGAGTGGGAAACAGCATTCCCTCTCTTGAAAAGACCCCTTGCATCTTGTGGGTGGCTGTACCTTTATGTTTTTCTGTTTCTCCTGATACTTCTAGGTTGGACAGGTTCATGGTGGGTTGATGGGAATCCTTCAGAGAGCCATGGTGAAGGCTTGTCCACATGTCTGGTTTGAGCGCTCAGAGATGAGGGACCGACACCTGGTCACTAAGAGGTAAGCAGTGCAGTTCCTTGGCCTTCATTGGAGGAACAGAGAAGCTGATTGACTTGGGTCTTTTGACCAAAGGGAAAAAAATACTAAGATGGGAACAAAATCATGCAAAGCTCTATTTTTCTGGAGTCATTGATAGGGCTGATGTAATAATTCTGTAGTCTGGGGGATATATGGCTGCATATTATAACCAGACTGGAAAGCCCAGATGTCTGTTTTGCTATGACTTGAGTACAATCATTGAACTGTTAAAAGTTTAAAATTTCAAAAATTTATTTGCGGAATAAATGATTGTTTTTGCTGAGTGGCCCCGGGCCGTTAGAATCTAGTTACCAGAGAGCTGATGATCACCGCTGTATCTTTCTGTCACTGTCACAAAACACACAAGAATCAACACAATAGGGGAATGGGTTTATTTTGGCTCCTGGTTTTTGGGTAGTCAGTGTGTGGTCCCTTGGCTCTGGTGCTTGGGTCTGTGACTACACAATAAACTGAAATTTGGCAGAGGAAAGCCGATCACTTCATGGGGACAGGGAAACGAGAGAGAGTAGAGGGACCAGGGTCTCAGTCTTCCCAACAAGGGCAGGTACCCAGTGACCAACGTCTTTCTTCTAACCCCATCTCCTAAAGGCTCCATCAGCCCTCAGCAGTGCCACAGGTGGCAGCTGAACCATGAACACATGGCTGTAGAGAGTATACCCAGCTACAGCAGATCTTTATGAAAAGAGAGATGAGCCCAGCAGGAAGAAAGCTAAGGAAAAGCCTTTCCCCGAAGAGGCTGTGCTTACTGCTTTTAGATATGCAGGGGTGGCCTGTGTTCCTAATGCAAACCCTTTCCTCTCTGTGGAGCCCAGGCTAGACTCCTGTCTCACCTTCCTGAATACTGGGATTCCCATACCTGGTTTACGGTGTTTGACTAGGAAAGCTCATCCTGACTCATTTGAGGGGTTACGTATTTAATGGCCATAATGCAGACAGATCAAGCGTGATCGGACTTCCCATTTTTTCCACACACCGACTTACCAACACGTGGAGATAAGGCAGAACACTAACGGCACGTGGCTGTCTAAGTCCCTTTTAAGAGCAGATGGAAGAGCTGGACTTGGCAATGCATACCTGTGGTCCCAGGATTTGGAGAGTGGAAACAGGAGGTCAGGAGTTTAAGCTCATTCTAGGTTACGTAGTGAGTTCAAGGCCAGCTGAAGCTAATGAGACTCTATCCCAAACACACTAAGCTGAAGTTAGCAAAACCCACTCACTTCAGAGAACATGAAAGAGCCCCAATTTCCTTGTCCCCTTTCCTCTTATCTCTTTTTCTTTTGTCAGTTATTTCTTTCCTTACGACTTTTTTTCCTGTTAGCAGGATATGAAGAACAAGGACTCTCATCTCTTTGTCTCTCAATATTGACTCCTAGATCCTTTATTTTTTTCTTACAGATTAAAAGAACACATCGCTGATAAGAAAAAGCTGCCCATATTAATCTTCCCTGAAGGTAAGAGCAGAGACTGCCCACCAGTCTACAGCTGACAGCAGTAAGCCATCTGAGGGACTCTTTGGCACTCTTCGAGGAAGGAACGGGAGACTTTTCTTTTCCTGCTTTCTGATGGGTCACAGAACCTAGTGATTTTTTTTCCTCTTCAAGACAGGGTTTCTCTGTGTAACAGTCCTGGCTGTCCTAGAACTCGATTTGTAGACTAGGTTGGCCTTGAACTCATAGAGATCCGCTTGCCTCTGCCTCCTGAGTGCTGGGATTAAAGGTGTGCACCATCACCTGATGCTTATTTGATTTGTAAAGTAATTTTACTACAGTGGTATTAAACAGCACGGTTTATGACTTTGTAGGTGTTATACTTGAAATGCATTGAAACTGTCAATCATTGTGATGGGGTTGTTGCTAAGTGTTCAGTGGCAAAGTGAAAGTTTGCTGTTAAAATTACTCCAAACTTTTGAATTGTTTTTGAAGCAAGAGTTGACTTTCAAAGTAGCAGTAAAGTATCTGCAGTTTTGACCTCCAGATACATGCACCCATGTGAAAAATGTAACAATCTCTAAAGAAATTCCTTTTAAAATTTATTTTTACAAAGTGACTTGTAGGCAGAGACTGCCCATTCGTTTCTCGGTTGCCCAGACCCAAATAATCACACAGAAACTATATTAATCACAGCACTGTTTGGCCAACAGCTCAAGCGTGTTTCTAGCTAGCTCTTATATCTTAAATTAACCCATTTCTGTTAATCTATGTATTACCACGAGGTTCATGGTTTACTAGTAATATTCCGGGCATCTGTCTCCTTCGGCAGTTATATGGCAGCTCCATGTTGACTCCTTCTACTCTCTTTCTATATCTCTGCTCAGATTTCCCACATGGCTTTACTCTGCTAAGCCATTGGCCAAAACAGCTTTATTCATTAACCAATCAAAGCAACAATAAAATATAAAATAAAAGAACATCCCACATCAGTGACTCATTCCTCGCTTCCTCTGCCAGGTACCTGCATCAACAATACTTCCGTCATGATGTTTAAGAAAGGAAGCTTTGAAATTGGAGGGACCATCTATCCAGTGGCAATGAAGGTAGAATTCAGAGTTTCAAATGGGGAGCCTTTCATTGTTAGCTTTATTTGATATCATTACAAAAGCTTTATTTGATATCATTACAAATTTAAAACATGCAAGAATGAAGAATGCTTGTATATTCAATTTCTTTGGATCCTTATAGTATACATTTTGAGCGCAGTCTCTCTAGATAGAAAATCAACAATTGATAGACAGGCGATAGACAAATGCATAGATAACTGGTAGACGATATATAGATGCTCAGATAGTAGGTAGATACTTAGAGATGGAGATAGGAAGATGCATAGATACAGAAAGATAGATAGTTGGCCAGACGGGCAGACAGGATGACTATGCAGCCAAGGTTGTATTAATACTAATACAAATATTATTGGTGGGCAAATATGATTGACTCCTGATTTTGCTGACTTTCTAATTAAGTGTGGGGTCACATATTTAGAAGTCATGTTAATAGCTTTCTTAGTGCAGTACTCTGAGCTCTGCTTAGCAAAGCAGTTAGCACTTATTGAAGGCATTAGTGGGGTTGACTTAGTTCTTGCTAAAAATTCTTTCAAGGGAAGAAGTCAGTTCTCTCAGGATCTGATAGGCTCATTTATCTTACCATTTGAGAAACTGTGATTTGGATGAGAGAAGCCAGCATGGAATTCATGGCTGGGATGATTGTTTTCTTGCAGTACAACCCCCAGTTTGGTGATGCGTTCTGGAACAGCAGTAAATACAACATGGTGAGCTACTTGCTTCGAATAATGACCAGCTGGGCCATCGTCTGCGATGTGTGGTACATGCCTCCCATGACCAGAGAGGTATCGCTTAGATCATGTCCAGTCTATGATGTTTTATTTAATCAGATAAAAGCAAGAAAACCTTTTCCTAAAGCCTTGGGTAGTTCCATTTCTCCCATCATGCTTTTCTTCATTCTTAGCAAACGGGATGTTTCTTAGTAATGTATTTAGTGATACAAAAACAGATAAAAATGATGTTGAGAAATTTTCAGGTGTTTAAAAACGTTGTACTCAAGAAGTGTAACCTTTTCATTTAACCAGGAAGGAGAAGATGCGGTTCAGTTTGCGAACAGGGTTAAATCTGCCATCGCTATACAAGGAGGACTGACGGAGCTGCCTTGGTAAGAGCCTCTCAGAAGCAATTGTCTTCTTCTGTAAAAATGCATACACTTAACAAAATCGCACTGGTTAGGTACGGAGTTAGCAAAGTATGTAAGAAAAACTTTTCTCTCCCACTTTAGCCTGGGAGTCCAGGCTGGCTAAGAGCTTCGTCTTTATTCCTATACCCACCTCTACCTTATGGCCCAAGATAGAGGTTCTACCTTTACCCAGTAAGCACAGCAAATGACTGACTGAGTGGCCCTTGGAAAAGGACATGCCCATCTTCATAGGCACACAAACTGGAAATTGCACAAGTAACAAATTTGTATCTGTCTGCTGCAAGTCTCGGGGTAGCAGTGAGCTGCAAAGGAAACTGGATAATGTAGTCTTTGCTCTGGATAACCGTGCTGTTAGGTAAAAGTGAGAGAGAGTTCTTTTACTGAAGAAGAGGAAGGGAGAGGGAGCCTGGATTTGGGGACAGGGCTTTGTGTTTCATTCTCACTGTTGCTATATCAGAAAACTGAAGAATGGGAAGAAAGGAAGGAAGTGAGATATTTTGGTGATAGATAACAATAGCTTTCTTTCTTTTCTTCTCTTTTTTTTATCTGATGAAGGGTTAATGTAGGTGTGTGCATTGGTCATCTTGGCTTGCCATAACATCATACCACACAGTGGTGTCTTCATGAATTTGTTTGCTCGAAGTTCCGAAGGCTAGAGGTTTGAGCTTAGGATGGTCAGCTGGTTTCTGGTGCGGGTTCTTCCTTGGGTTTCAGAAGGCTGCTTTCTTTGTTCAAGCACGGAGAGAGCAAACTCTCTAGTGTCTCTTGTAATAAGAGCACAACTCGCTATAAGGGCCCCACCCTTTTGACCTTGTTCAACCCTAATAAACTTACAGTCCTCATTGTCAGGTATTGTCACACTGGGAATTTGGCCATATCTTCAAAGATGGGCTGGCTAGCATTTTATATTCCCTTATCCAATAGTAGGGAATGTCACTAAAATATATTTTGCCCATTCACCTATCTTGAAATCAGTTAATTTATGCCTTCCCAGCCTATTTCTGTCAAACACTGTGCTTTTTTGATGCTAATTTTTATAGCAAAAAAGTCATTTTAGAAGTTATTATGCTAATTAGCCAATTTTGGAAATTGATGGGAGTTGGAAGTCGATGCCATATGACTGCTGGGAGTCTGAATTCTTGACTGACAGCAGCTGATCTGCTCTAAGCCGCAGGCTAAGATGAGCATCTTTTCATCCTGCAATCTAATCTGGAAGTATTAAACTGGCAAACACTAACATCACAAAACTATAGGCCACCCTCAGAAGTATCTTAGATTCCTTAAGTTCATATGTGTAGCTGCCTTCCTCTTTTTCCTCTTCTTAAAACCTCTTTTCCCAATGCTTCCTCTTACCTGACATGCTAGCCCTATCTGAATCTATTATGAAAAGCTTGTGGCTGGGTCTGTGGTTTCAGGCACAGGGAGAGAAGCAAGCACACACACACACACACAGAGAGAGAGAGAGAGAGAGAGAGAGAGCAGGTAGACTCACTGTCAGGTTCACTTAGGATCTCTGTAAACAATGACCTTCACCTCTAATCCTAGTATTGAGGGACAGAGACAGGAGGATTCCCATGAGTTCCAAGCCTACCTGGACTGAATAGTGAATTTCAGGCCAGGCTGGGCTACAGAGTAAAATCTTATCTCAGAAAAGCAAAACACACCAAAACAAATCCTTTGAACTTTTCCATTTCCTTCTACTGGATCATATATTGTTTTATAAATAAGATTACTTTTAACTACCTGACCTGTTTTTCCAAAAGGAGAGAGCCTTCCTGCCTTTCTGGATATAGTTTTCATTCACCCGCTGAGTATAAGTCTAGACTGATTTCTTGGCAGGTGATTGAGAACTGCTGTGTGATTGGGGGGGGTGAGTATTTTTAATTTTATTACTTTTGATTTTTTGAGATAGGGTTTGTCCATGTAGCCCTGGCAGACCAGGCTGGTCTCAAACACAGATCTACCTGCTTTGGCCTCCCGAGTACTGGGACTAAAGACGTGCACCACCACCGCTGACTTTTTGCTGTGTCTTAAACTGGCTATTATATGGCTGTACCTTCCTAAAAGAACTAAGATCCGCTGTTACTGTAGTGGGGAGTTTGGTAGAATTTGAAGGCCCTAGAGGTGATGCATCATAGCTGGGCCGGTTCACTGGGTGGATAAGAACATCCAAAGGAGATGCCCGGAGGCTTAGGAACAGGCATTATTATTAGCAGCAGCAGCAGCGCTTGGATTATTGTCCAGTCTGATTCAGGCCTTAGAAAAAGAAAAAGACTTTACTTCTCTCTCCTTCTCCTTTGTTTCCTGCTATTCAAAATCCATGTAAACGCTACGAATAATTAGGGGTGGCTCATCTGGAGAAGAGAGGCTTATGTGTACAGTTCTTAGGACCCCATCACAACCGGGTCCATTTTCAAGTTGAAGGCTGTGATTTAGGCCTGACTCTGAGCCTGAACATTGCACGGTCTTCAGGGATGTGTCTGTATGAAGGTCAGTTTCCGTCCTCGTGGAATCGAGTTCACTGTGTGAACCATGATCGTTCGGTACTGTCAGAACTTGCCTGACTGGGCTAAAGTTCAACAGCCCCAACACAAAGTTCTCAGCCCCCTCCCCACAGGAGTTATTATAATGGGGGCAGGGAAGGCGCAATGCCCATAGCCTGGTCTCCTTCCAGCTCTCTAGTTTGCTGCTCCTTTTGTTCAAAGAAGGAAAGACACTCAGAGAGAGCCCTTATAACCCAGAAAGATCTGTGGTCCACAGCCCTGGAGAAGGTTCTAAGATTTAAGGCCCCAGTGGAGAAAAGCTGTTTCTACTGCACTAACTTCCAGCCAAATGCAGTTTATGATTTTGTTTTATTTTGAATCTGTTTTGGAGTTTAAAAGTGTAAATATGTTTTTAATAAAAATAAAGTGGTTAAACATAGGGTTAGATTTGAGTGACCATTAGATAGTTTATTTTTAAGAAATTTGCCCGTGTTTATAACTCTCAAGTAGACAGCAGTCTCATCGTTTCCTGTGTGTGTGTTTATAGCTTCTCACAGGCTTTCTTGGCAAACCACAGTCAGTGAAAAACCAATGTTTGGTTTTCCAAGGGAAGAATCTAAAGAAACATCTTGGCTGTAGTAATCCTTGTTTCTGTTTAAATATTGAATACAGCAGCTCTAACTTCTGAAACAAAACAGGTCGGAAGCTAGGATATACAAAGTTCTGAGTTCAAGTCCCAGCCCCAGAAAGCAGCTGCCTCTTCAGGGCAGAAATGGCACGCAGGTGGTATTACTTTCCACTTTAGCTCAGAGAGCGTGTTCTTTGCTCGAAGGAGCACACACTTGGTCATTTGTAGAGCAGAGACCAGAATCAGCCCTTCTTGTTTCTGTTGAGTGTCCTGGCTCCAGGAGGCATCTATCTGCTCCTCCGGTTTCTGTTGGGCATCCTGGCTCCAGGAGGCATCTATCTGTTCCTCCTGTTTCTGTTGAGCGTCCTGGCTCCAGGAGGCATCTATCTGCTCCTCCGGTTTCTGTTGAGCATCCTGGCTCCAGGAGGCATGTGTGAGCATGCGGCCCCATGTCTTCACTGGCAGAGCATCCTCCTATGTGTACCTCTCTGTCCGCAGGGATGGAGGACTGAAGAGAGCAAAGGTGAAGGACACCTTTAAGGAAGAGCAGCAGAAGAACTACAGCAAGATGATCGTGGGCAATGGCTCTCCCAGCCTGGACCTGGACTGAGCACTGCGGATAAGCATGGCTTCCCAGAGCTGGCCTTCAGGAGAGACATTTTATAGCCTTGTTTTGTTGTGCTGCTCTTTGCTCGTTTATTGTTAGTCTTTTCTACCGGATGACTGTCTCTACCTCTTCACACCGGAGGCAGAACCTACGGGTGCCCTTTTCTGACATCTTGGTTAGACTGTGAACTCAATGAGTTGTAAGGCTGCTTCTCGAGTGGAAACAGAGTCTGCCTTTTGTAAAATGATGTGTCGTTGATGATTGAATGAAATCTTTGTATGTAAAACGACATGTCATTGATGATTGAATGAAATCTTTGTGTGCAAAAAAGTGCTTCTAAAGTGTGCTTGGAACTTGTCAATAGGTAATTCTCACAAACAACCCCAAACTCTGTAATTCGATTTCCTTCTCCCTTCAATCTCCTTTATTATTATTTTGAGACAGGGTGTTATTTATATAGCCCAGACTGGCTTCAAACTCACTGCACAGTCGAGACTGGCCGGGAACTATTGACTGTTGTTCCTGGCTTCACTTCCCAAGTGCTAGGGTTCCAGGCATGTGCCACCTGGCCTAGCTGTTGACGTCAGTGTCATGTGTGAAATCTCACCACAGCTCATTCCTTACGGGCACAATTATGGTTGCATTCTGCCCTAAGAATGGAAGAAAAATGGAGGAGTATTTTTAGGGAAAAGGGCAAATCTGTGGTCATCTGATCGGAAAGGAATTGAATGGAGGTTATTTTTTCCCTGTGTGTTGCAAGAGAGATGTTGATTGATTATATTTATTTAAGAAACGTGTAGGAGTGCTGTTTGTTTGCCGTTGTTCCCACAACACGTTCAGTCCAGCAGCAGTGGGAAAGGCCCAGTTAGCTTTTCTTGTTTGTGTGCTAAAGATATCCTTTGTCTTAGGGTTTTCTTCTTTTTGTTTGTAACAGGGAAGGAGCCTTTAATAAACAATCACACTGTCTTCAGTAGGGAGCGAGTGAACGCGGAGCTTGCCTCCTGTGCCCCCACCAACCTCACTGTAGTGATTTAGTCCCAAACTTTCCCCAGCCTTTTAAGCAGAAAACTAAGTGGTATAATTACCTTTTGGAAACTGAGCCTTAATGTTTTTAAAGAGGAAACAAGCTTTCTCCGAGTCCAATAGCATGAGCAATATTTGTTGATAGCAATATATTTCCTCAACGAGCTCTTGAGGCTGTTAGGAACCTCCAGAGAAACTCTATACAGAAAGTGAACTGTCTTACTGACTATGAATAAATTTTATATTTTTAAATGGGTGTTGCATTATTCTTCCTCCGTGTCTCCCTCTTTTTCTGTAGCAAGCAAGTGTTTTTGTTTCAGCAACAGATTTTATTGGACATACACTGGCTAGTTTTATATCAACCGGACACAAGCTAGAGTCTTCTGAAGAGAGAGCCTAAGCTGAGAAAATGTCTCCACGAGGTTGGGCTGTAGGCAAGCCTGCAGGGCGTTTTCTTAATTAGTGATCAGTGGGGGAGAGCCCAGCTCATCTGTGCTGTGCCACCCCTGGGCTGTGGTCCTGCCTTGTTAGCTAGCAGACTGAACAAGACAGTAAGCAGCACCCTCCGTGGCCTCTGCTTCAGCTCCTGCCTCCAGGTCTGTACCCACACTGCTTTGGATGATGGAACTGTGAGTGATATAAACCCTTCCCTCCCCAAGTTGCTTTTGGTCATGGTGTTTCATCACAGCAAGAGTGACCCTGTCTAAGACAGCCCAGGACATCAGCCACCACTCTCTTTCTCACCTTGGTGTGCAGCCTGGCTATTTGGAATCTGGTCCTTGAATCCAAGAGAGCCCATTTAAAGGAATAGTAGGGAGCCCATTTAAAGGGATAGTAAAGGTCAGAGAAGGTCAGCCCAAGGTGGTGGGTGGGGTGAATACCCACTACAAACCCCATCTAAAGCAGGCAGACTCAGGCAATCTTAGGTAATGTGATTGGCTAGATCGGCAGGCACTGTCAGTGCTCCTCTAGCTGATTAGATCCAAAAGGGCAGTGCACACGGGTGTCCCTGGTGGCCAGCATCTTCCCTTCTTTCTCCTCCTCCCTCTGGGTCTGTTGTTGCTTCAGGTTTGACTCTTTCTAAAACCAGATTAGGGTGGTGGTGAAGGAGAATGATCACATTCAGCTTTGCTAAAGTGACTCTGTTTGATTTACTTTTTTTTTTTCTCAGAAAGAGACGTTCCTATTTTTACTTTTAGTATTCGGTAAGGCTTGAATTACTGAGTCCACTTCATGTTGCTGTGTTTGAACACAGACGTCTTTCACAGAGCATAAGAGAACAATAATGCTGTCGTCTATGCTAGTTAATGGAATGCTACTATGGAGACAGCGACTTCAAAGGAGTCACTGAGTAAAATGTGGTCCTATAGGAAGATTCTCACCCAGTAGGACTTGTTGACCTATGAGAAAGGAGACGACACACAGAACACACAGACCAGAGAAAAGCCATGTGAATAAGAAGGCAGCCAGCCATGTTCAAACTTCTACCTTAGACTTCTTCAGAACTATGAGAAGCTCATTCCTGGCATCTTGTTATAGTAGCGTGAGACAACCAATACACATTAATCAAAGGCCAGGGGTGAACACCCTGGTGAAGGAGCGGATGAAGCATGGACCACCTGAGAAGATGGTTGGTGGGAAGGTTGAGCACACTGTCCTGTTACTCCTCCAAGATGTAATGTCCATACCAACCATGAGAGCACACCAGAGGCAAGTCAAGGGGAGGGGGGACATTTCTTTTTTCTTTTTTTAAATTTACACCTATCTCTTTCCAGAACTTGTATTTCTCAGAAGAACTAAGCCATCCTCCTAGAGGGTAAAGGAAAATCACATGAATGCCTCCTTAAACTAGCAAGTGAGGCCAGGTGTGCTGGGGTATGCCTTTAATCCCAGCATTCAGGCGGCAGACACAGGAGGCTCTCCGTAAGGCCAGCCTGATCTCATGGGGCAATATTGTGAGACTGTTTTTTTTTTAAAAGAACCCACAAAGAAATGAGACTAACAAGTGAATCTGGATCACTCGGGCCAAGGACTGAAGGAAGTCAGCCCCAGTTCAGAAGCCAGAGCCCGGAGTCAACTGCAGCCATGCCCTTGAAGATGGGATCTCAAAAGGCCACACAGCTAAACAGGAAGAAGGTAGAGACCATCCATCCCCCTTCCAAACGTGAGCAAGACAAGAGGCTTGTGTCAAACTTTCGGGCTAAGTGACAGCAAAAGTAACACCCCCCTCCCAAGCATTTAAAATTACTTTAAATTCACAAAAGGCTTAGAAATTCACAACATGGATTCATTTCAAAGACATGAGGAACAGGAAGTAGTGTGGCAGCCTGTGAAGAGAGCTGTCTTCAGGAAGGTTCTGTATGCTCAGACTGTCCTGGGTGCTTGTTTATCTATCCTCTGTATTTATCATCATTTCTCTATATTCTCTCTCTCTCTCTCTCTCTCTCTCTCTCTCTCTCTCTCTCTCTCT
>JABTXL010012493.1:9658553-9675217 GCA_025134845.1 Neodon shergylaensis
CTATCTATCTATCTATCTATCTATCTATCTATCTATCTATCTATCTATCTATCTATCTCTACCACCCACCCACCCACCCATCCATCTATCTATCTTCTATATCTACCATCCATCCATCCATCCATCCATCCATCCATCCATCCATCCATCCATCTATCTTCTATATCTACCACCCACCCATCCATTCATCCATCTATCTACCTATCATCTCTCAATCATCAGTCTTCTTTTCTTTTTCCCCTCTTTTTTTCTATCTCTTTTTTAAAAGCGCAAGTTCTCTCCTCTAACTATTTCCAGTCCAACACTGGTGCACTTTAGTTTTCCTACCTTTCTGTATTGTACGTCTCTCTTCCAGGGAGGAATGAATCTGTTTCCTACCCCTGATATTTACTCACTGCTAATCCATCCCATTGCCCTTGCCACCCTCTCCCACTTAGGAATCTTTCTCACTTCACTCTGTGTCTGCTTCTACTGGACCCTCTTCCATGAGAGTCCACTTCAGGAGAGGCAGATCATAGGTGCATCTGCCATGCAGCCACCATGCTTGAGTCCCCATTCAAGACTGGCTCGTCTCAGTCAGGACGTCCTTATATTCCAATGCAGGTCCTTCACCTCCAGTGCCTGGGTAAGCCCTGCTCTGTGGATCTTCCCTGACTCAGCCCTGCCAACTTTGCTGACCTGCTATAGCCTTCCTACCATCAGGGTGGAGGTCCCTTTACTCTGCACGCTTATGGCTTTAGGGCTGTGCTATTCAAGGAAGGAGGATGGGAGAAAAGGGAAATGCAAGGATTCTTTCTGCTTATTTTCTTTTTTAGAGGCTTCTTGCACATCTTTTCCCAGGCCTTTTTTTTTCATTTGTCCATGTTTCTTTAGGTTACACATGGATGGAGAGACATCTTGAAGTCAGAACCTCTTACTTCTGTGGAGCTGGACTTCTAACTCATGGCCTCGTGCATGTCAGGCAAGCTCTATGCCTTTGAGGTTTGCTTCTAATCTTGAACCTACTGTGTCTGCTCATGACCAGGCTGGTTCCATGGAAGACGGTCACGTGTTTAACAGTCATGCTTACAGTATTTATTTTGGAAATGTCACAGTGACACACAAGTGTCCTGCATTGTTTTAGCCATGCTGTAGTTGGATATTGCCTTTTCTCTCACATGTTGCCTGCTCACACTATTGGTAATATTGTTCCTTTCCACCAACATTGGCACATGAGCCCTGGCTGCCTGGTTGGGTGATTTCTTCCTGCCTAAATACAACCCACAAACCTCAAGTGGGTTCTTTCCTAGAGAGCAGCAGGAATGCCAGGAGACTTGGTTCTTTGTTTGTTCATTTGTTTTCTAGACAGTGTCTTTCAGTTTAGCTCTGGCTGTCCCAGAACTTGCTCTGTAGCTCACGCTGGCCTCAAATTCATAGAGATCCACCCTGCCTCTGCCTTCTGAGGGCTGGGATTAAAGGAGTGCACCACCATGTCCAACTGAAATTTATTTCTTGTTTCTTCTGTGTCTCTGGGTGAGACAGCTCAAAGGTCCTGAGAGTGATCTTTGCTGCCATCAGGATGGGTGAAGGGGAGAGTAAAAGGCGCTCCTCCTGTGGTCTGATGCTCTTTATTCAACAGTGCTAGAAGCCAGAGAACCCTCAGATTTTTCAATATTAAAATCCACGCCCTCCTTTAAGCCAGAGCAAACTGGGATTCACTTAGATAGAAAAGGACTCACTCCTGGACAGAGCTGCAAATGAAACAGTTCTGAAACAGATGGCTTTGTAAACATGCATGGTTAGTGAACACTGTGTACATGTGTGTGAAGGATCCATGCGGTATCAGCTACTTTCTCACTGTGTTGAGAAGAAGCACCTTACAAAAGCAACATAGGGGTGGAAGGGTTGACTTTGGCTCACAGTTCGAAGAGATCCAGTCCATCATGGTGGAAACATCAAGGCTGCTGGAATGTGAGGCAGTTGTCATGTTGTGTGTTCAGCCAGGAAACAGAGGGAGACAAAGGCCTGGGTTCAGTTTGCTTTCCCCTTTTTGCTGAATATGGGACCACAGACTAAATAAATGAAATGGTGCCCAAAGTTAGGATGGGTCATTCCATCTCAGCTTATTACGTCTGGGAACTCCTTCACTGACATGCCCAGAAATCCTGGTAATATTAACTATCAGGCTCCTGTACCCAAAGTGCCCTGACTCTGCTCCTTCTGCTCCCTACTCTCCCCTTGGATAGGTGCTCATGTACCCTAGGCTGGTCTCTAGCTCAATACATAGCTAGAAAGACCGTGAAGTCCTGGGGCTTCTGCCTCCTTTGCGAGTGCTGGGTGTCAGGGCTGCACCAGCACAGTACTTCAGATAGATGGGAATGGGGCTCCACATGCCTGTACCCACCCCTCGGTCCTGAACTCCTTTGATTCTCCACTGTCCTGTGGAAAGACCGAGAACTCTACAAAACAAAAATTAAGCACAGCCGTAGAGCATGGGATATGTAATTTGTAGAATTCCCCTCCACCGTGGGATCCAAATTTAGCTTTCAAAATCTATCACACTCACTGCAGACTTGGTTGAATGTTTACAGACTCTAAAATCTCCCCTGGAATAACTTTTGGGAATATAAAACTATTAAGCCAGTGTTGATCTCACTGGGCCAGAATAAGAGCACCACCACATTTCTTTGAGCCAAATTTGAAGGAAACTATTCAATACTGGCCAGGGTGATGGACACTGGTCACGTCCATACCTGGGATTCCCAGAGAATGCCCCAAAATGACATTAGTTAGGTGCTTACAAAAGCAAACCCTACACGGCTTTGTACAGCCCACCTTTGTCCAATCAGGAGCAAGCATACATCCTGACAGAATGCCTGCTTATGTACCTTCTGCCTACTGCAACCAAGCACATCGTGTGTAGTTGGGGCAGCCAGCCTTCTTTAGAGATGTGAAAACATGAGTCTTACACAAACAACAGCCCCCAGCATGCTAGAAAGTTATCTGCCCTTGGGCAAGTGGGGCTTGCAGGTTAGAGGCTTATTTTTTTCTGGATCTCTTAGGTGTTGTAATTAAAACATAACGTTGGTCTCACAGTAGATTAAATATTAAGTAAATCAAGCCAGACTCTAGACGAGCAATTGTGCCTGGGAGCTTCTGGAAATTTCCTCCCTGCTGCAGAAGGTGGTGTGGGTATCATCTGGGGCAAGGAGGGCTCCTGTGGTGCACAGATTGTCTGGCAGCTCTTCAGCACGCTGCCCAGTGCAGGGCAGGCAGCCAGGGAGAGTCACTGAACTCTCATAAGGACCGGGGCAGCCTTTCCAGAAGTCTGCTTCCCCTTTTATGAGAGACAACAGAGAGGAATACACATTTTGAGGCCCCAGACATCTCTCACTGGTGAGTCAACCCCTTGTAGGCAGAGGAAAATGGCCACATTTAGTAGTCTGAGCTGCAGAGTAGTTATCCTAGCATGGCACACACTATTCTCACATTGGAACCTAAAAGGGGTAACTCTCTTGAACAGAAACTCAAAAGGATGTTTTCGTCCTGGGAATTGAGGGACCACAATGCTGTTGTTTCTCTTTCAGGGAAACATAAGCAGATATGTTAGCCACTCATGTTTCAGAAGACCCATACTCGTTATCAGGAGGAAACTCAGCTTTATAGAACCACTCAGAATCCAACAGGAATGAGTCATGTGGCCCTAAACAAAGTGATGTTAGAAACAGGAGTCCAGGGCTGGAGAGATGGCTCAAGGGGTTAAGAGCTCTTCCAGAGGACCCGGGTTCAATTCCCAGAACCCACGTGGCAGCTCACAACTGCCTGAAAATCCAGTTGCAGGGGACCTGACACCTTCACACCAATGCACATAAAATAAAGTTAAATAAATCATAAAAATTATACACACACACACACCAAATAAGCCAGGCCATTAAAAGAAAGAAAAAAAGAAAAAGAAAAGAAAGGAAACAAGAGTCTGGAGAGATGGCTCAGTGGGCAAAACTGCTCACGCTCAGTCATGAGTGTCTGATCCAGCCCTGCACAGCAAGTCAGCTTCCCCATGTTCTGGGCCCTGTGCACGCATGTCCATTCACAATAATTGTATAAATACACACATGACTATTGTAAAGTGATGAAAGAATGAATTCATTTTCTCACTGTGCCCTGGGAATGGGTCTGGATTAAACACAAAGTATTTTGGCCGAGCCTTCGACCTTTCCCCTCTATTCTCTTTTCTCCTATTTATAGCACGGCTCCCTTGGCACATGTCTGCCACAGGTTCTCCGTGCTCTGTTCATTTTAGCTTGCTATTTTAAACACCGCAGAGGTCGTCTGCAGCTACAGTCCTGTGTCTTGGCAGCAAAAGTTGCTTGACTAAGAAAGGCACAAGGCTCACTGAAGTGGTGTTCCAATTAGAATATTTTTTTAAAAAATAATATATATTTTTCCCAGCAGCTCTGTGAATTCTTCTCAGATGTGTTTTAGAACGAGTCACATTTATTTCCTAATATTGATCTCATGTCTTTCTGACATGATCTTGTCAAATAGTTGGTTCCATCATTAAAAGATAATTCAGTTTCATAAACTATGAGTAAGTCAAAAATCTTTTTTTTTTTGTTGGTTTTTTGAGACAGGGTTTCTCTGTGGTTTTGGAACCTGTCCTGGAACTAGCTCTTGTAGACCAGGCTGGTCTCGAACTCACAGAGATCCGCCTGCCTCTGCCTCCCAAGTGCTGGGATTAAAGGCGTGTGCCACCACCGCCCAGCGTAAGTCAAAAATCTTAAGCCAAACTTCAGCTTCTACTAAGAAAGTAAATGGTGTCATATCGGAGACTGAAATGGTTGCTACATGCTCACACCTTTAAATGTGCTATCTTCTCTGCAATTTCTTTTATTTTAAATGATGTTTCAAAGAAAAATTTTACTAATAAATTTTATTCTTTGAAAACTATGTACACACACATATATATAATATATTCTGATATGCCCCCATTACCCCTTCCCACACTGCTAACCTTTCTACCCCTACAAATCTCTTCCCCATGTTCCTGACTTTTGTTTTGTCTTCCACGAGATTAACTCTACCTGTGTGACCATGAATTTGGAACTGTCCAGAGATATTTGGTGGGCACACAAATTGGACACTCTGCCTCCTTCCCCTCTCAGAATCTGTTTACTGCTCATAGTTCAGCAGTAAGTGGTGAGGTCCCAGGAGCACTCTTCCCCATCTCTAGTTGACTGTTGACTAGGACAGTCTTTTTTTTGTATTTATTTATTTATTATGTATACAATATTCTGTCTGTATGTCTATGTCTGCAGGCCAGAAGAGGGCACCAGACCTCATTACAGATGATTGTGAACCACCATGTGGTTGCCGGGAATTGAACTCAGGACCTTTGGAAGAGCAGGTAATGTTCTGAACCACTGAGCCATCTCTCCAGCCCTAGGACAGTCTTGTGTAGGCCCAGTGCCAGTAACCGAGGTGGTGTGGGGCCATGATTGCCATGGCCATGTGGTGCTGATCTTACAGTGCTTGTGTTCTTTCTGCTTCCTTTCATACAGTGATCTCTGAGACTTAAGGGGTTGGTATAAACATCATGTTTAGGCCTCAACAACAACTGTGTAGGCTCTCAGCAACAACTGTCATTCACCATCAGCTGTCAGTCACCATCGGCTGTCACTCACCATCATGATGCTGTCACCATCAGCTGTCACTCTCCATCAGCTGTCAGTCACCATTAGCTGTCATTCACCATCAGCTGTCACTCTCCATCAGCTGTCAGTCACCATCATGATGCTGTCACCATCAGTTGTCACTCTCCATCAGCTGTCACTCTCCATCAGCTGTCATCATCAGCTGTCACTCACCATCAGCTGTCATTCTCCATCAGCTGTCATCATCAGCTGTCACTCACCATCAGCTGTCACTCTCCATCAGCTGTCACTCACCACCAGCTGTCACTCTCCATCAGTTGTCACTCTCCATCAGCTGTCATCATCAGCTGTTACTCTTCATCAGCTGTCATTCTCCATCAGCTGTCACTCACCATCAGCTGTCACTCTCCATCAGCTGTCACTCACCATCAGCTGTCACTCTCCATCAGCTGTCATCATCAGCTGTCACTCTCCATCAGCTGTCACTCTCCATCAGCTGTCATCATCAGCTGTCACTCTCCATCAGCTGTCACTCTCCATCAGCTGTCACTCACCATCAGCTGTCACTCTCCATCAGCTGTCACTCACCATCAGCTGTCACTCTCCATCAGCTGTCACTCTCCATCAGCTGTCATCATCAGCTGTCACTCTCCATCAGTTGTCACTCTCCGTCAGCTGTCACTCACTGTCAATTTCCCTTCTCATCTGCTATCACTCATTCTCAGGACCCTGTGCAGTCATGGGTCTCTGCATTCACCTTAACTTCCCTGGTTAAGACTGAGTGGCCTTTGTCTGCGGGTGTCTATAGATGTTTAGAAGGGAGCTTGATGCTGTCGGGGTCAGGGCTCCCCTTGGACCCAAGGTGTCATGGCGTTTTGACTGGATTTATAGTGCCAGACATGAGTTTCCTCTTGTGGAGCGGGCCTTGGATCAGTTAGTCTTCTTATATGTTGTAGCGCATTCTTGTATGGAGATTTTGTTCTGCAGTTTGTGATGAACTTCAGAGAGTGGATCACTGTAAACTGATCAAGAGGACACAGTTTCTACAGCCTAAAGTTCAGAAAGAAAATCTGAAAAGGAAGCAGATCAAGTTTGAGAAAGATGGCAGACCCCAAAGATCTACATGAAGGACAAATAAGTCTGGGTTTCCGCCCCCTGGCCCTCCTGCTGTTGCTGACCCATTATAATAAGTATTGAAAAGTCTCAGTTATTCTAGGCTGGCCTAGGGAAAAAATTACAGAGTGACTCTTATGGCAACAAATTAAAATAACTTTTGGATATATCATCTGTCCTATAGTGTACCTTTCTGAGCAAAAACTTTGCAAATATTCATTCATATATTCATTCATTCATGCATACATGCATGCATGCATGCATTCTTTGGTCATTTGGGGGAAATGTTTTCTGGGCAATACAGCAATACCTTTCTACTTGAGTGCTTTGACCATCTCTCTGCTCCGTCATTGGCAGCCTCAAGTCGTCTGCTGGTCATCTTGTATTCTTTCTTTAGTCTTGGGTTAGATGCCTCCATCTCTTGAAATAGAGGACCAGACCGGGGCCAAATGGATGAGTGAGGGTTTTGCGCCCTGGCTTCTTCTGACAGGGATTGAAGTAAGGCCCCGCACGAATTGGGGCAGAGCCGTAGATGCGCAGGAAGGTGGTTTCAAGACTTCCGAGTTCTAATGAGAGTGGCTGATTCTCTTCACTTAGTCCTGTAATGGGCATTCTACCAAAGTCGAGAGATTCAGGTGCTTTCCTGGAAGAGGAAGGTTCCTTTGTGGCCGCTGCTGCCTTCACAGAACCTGCTAAGCCACGTAGCGGGCCTGCGGCAATTGCATTCTCTGCCTCTCAGCTTCTCTAAGGTACAAAGCTCACTGTAATTGCAGCTTTTCATGCAGCCCACCAGGAACTCTAATCCTGCAAGGAAATCTTTATCCTCGTTTTCAGGCGAGAAATGTGGAGCTCGCAGAGCCTGGGGGAGGCATGGAGGCACCATGGCTGTGTTTTGGTTATTTTTTTTCTGCTGCTTCATTGCCGCCTTGTCTTTCTTCATCATCGCGGTCCCCTTAACAGCGCCACCTGCTGGAGGAACTCTCCAAAGCGCTCCATTTCCCTTCTCTGTTGGTTTGTTGGGTGACATCTGAAACTTGGTTGCTCCCTCTTCGTCCCCCTGCACGCAACAGGATTCTCCTATCAAAATATCTTTGATGGGGCTGGAGATGTAACCAGCTCAGTGATTAAGAATCCTTGCTGTATACTGCTAAGTCTGCTGCTCCCGCCCGTACAGCCATTGTTACATTCTCTACTGTTTCTTCCTGCTAGCGGACTTGCTCTAGAGCATTGGTTCTCAACCTGTGGGTCAGGACCCCATCAGCAACCCTCTATCTCCAAAAATGTTTATATTAGGATTCATAAGAGTAGCAAAATTACAGTTATGAAGCAGCAATGAAAATAACTTTATGGCTGGGGTCCCCACAACATGAAGAACTGTATTAAACGGCCGTAGCACTAGGAAGGTTGAGAACCACTGGACTAGAGTCTCTGTCTGTCTGTCCCGTTGCTTCTCCGTCTCTCCCTTCTTCCTGTGCTGGGGTTGAGGAGGGAGGTTGCCATGAACCCAGAGCTGCAGGGTCCTGAGGGTCCCCAAGAATTGTGTGAGTCAGAACCATGAGCCTCAGGTTAAACCTGAAGCTGGACTGCAGCTTTGAACACGGTACCAGAGGGCTCAGCTAAACACCATCCAGACACCTGACCTATACAAAAAACAATCCCATGTTATGGTAAGCTGCTTGTGGTAACAGGTGGCTGACACCCACCTGTCCTCGTCCCTAGCAGGGCTTGGATTGCTCACCACAGTTGCCTTCCACTTCCAGGGAACTGTATTGTCCCTGGGAAGCAGTTCCTAGCCAGCTGCCACATTTCCCAACATCCCTTTTTATCTGAATGGAGCCATTGACAGGTTCTCAACAATGAGAAGAGAATGGCAGCCATTTGGGTCATTTCCAGAAGGAGGAAGTTAAGAAGTGGGTGTGTTTTCTCCACCCTCTTGGCCTGTCTGCCTGGTGGAGGAGGCAGAAGGCCAAGGTCCAAGAGTCTAGAGGAGCCACAAAACAAAACAGCCTGGTCGCTTCATTTTACCTCAGAAAGGGACTTGGGAATCCTGGGCCTCAGTTACGAGAGTGAGAAAAACAAACGATCTACATGATGTTAGACCACAGACTTCAGTTTTTGTTTATTATAGCAACTTATTTGCTTAGTAGTTTATCAGTTTTCTTATTTTGGAAATAGAGATATTCAAAACATTCGTTAAATTCTAACTGTCATAAATTGATGAGTGCCCTCACAGTGATGCTGAGGTGACCAGAGAAGGAATTGCTGCTTCATTTCCTGGCTGCTGAAACCACACAGAGAGGTTGCACAGCTTGAGGTCAGTGTGTAGGTTACTGATGGGGCTGAGCCTAAACTTCACATCTTCGGCCCAGGTCTGTTCCAAGCATCCTGCCAAGGCTCGGGCTTGCGTGGGCTGAGCTGAGGGTGAGGTTTGCTGGAAGACATTCCTATGGGACTAGAGAGTGATTTCAAGGCTGCCCTTGTACAGCCAAACCAAATGCCTCTCCCTGCACTGACCTCACAATTAACTGTCAGCTCATGCAAAGGACACGTAGCTATGTCGTACGCTTTTAGTGAAGAGATTAATGGGTGTGTATTTTGAAGTGATTCTTAAAATACCTTCCCTTTAAATAATGGAGTTCTTTTCTTTTCCCTTTTGGATGCCCGAGACATGTCATTTAACTAGACGTGTCAGTGAGATTTCCCACGTGCTTCTGCGAAACATTTGTCTTCTCTTGACAGCCCGTGCAAGGCCCAGTGGCTCTGCCAAGCAGGGTACAGAAAGGACATACGTGCTGTGACCTCCCCCGACTAGGCGAGAGCTCTTTCACAGAGAAAGAAATGGCCTCCTAACCCAGAGGGGATAGCATTTCAATAGAAAGTGGGTGCTGGGCCTGGTGCACAGCTACAACACTGGCACTCGAGATGCTGAGGCCGAAGGATTGTGAGCGAGACCGTCGGGGGCTATGTAGTGACAACCTGTTTCAAGGAGACCAAAACAGCCAGCGAACAATCCAAAGCAATGGAACGAGAAGCTGTCCTCCAGGCTTCAGTTTGGTAGCCTCTTTACTAGATAGGAGGCAGAAGAGTGCCTGGTGGTACAGGAGACAGTTCCTCCTCCTAGAGACAGATGACCTCGGGGAAGGAGAGGAGCAATGAAAACAGTTCCGTAGAAGTGTTTGTAAGATGGCCAAAAGCAAAACTGTCAGCTGCAGTCAGAATGGAACATGTGATGGCATTTATTACCAAAGGAAGCCTGAAGTTTGAGCTACTGTGCTTAAGAGATCCAGAAAACAAAAAAGCCTCTAGCCTGTAAGCCCCGCTTGCCCAAGGACAGATAATTTCTGGAGTGCTGGGGGCTGTTGTTCACGTGACTCACGTGACAAGCCACGCGTTTTCACATCTGTAACAAGGTTGCTTGCCCCAACTGCACCGGATGTGCTTCATCACACTTGGCAGGAGGTACGTAGGCAGAAGTATGTCAGGATGTATGCTTGCCCCTGATTGGACAAAGGCAGATAGTAAGTAACCTTGTGGGTTTTACCTTTATAAACACTGGACTAATATAATTCACGGCCATTCTCTGGGAATCCCGGGTATGGAGTAGGTCAGTGTCCATTGTCCTGGCCAAGTATTTAATAAAGTTTCCTTCGAATCTGGCTGAAAAGGTGATCGAGGTCTTATTCTCACCCAGTGGGATCAACACGCCAAGAAGGAGAGTTTTTCTCTACAGAGTATACAAAACTTTTGTTATAGTGGGAGGAGCCTTGTATTTATCCCGAAGGCCAAACACTTCATTTTTATAAACTTGCATTTACACCCCATGCCAAGACAGCACCTGATACGTGGTGTTTATGTGCAGCAAATCTTAACTGGATACTGCAGCGAGCTTTAAGGTTTCTCAGGCTCTGTGCACTGAATCTAGGCTGAAGACAGGGACACACACTTGTGATATACCGACGGGCCATGAAGACAGGGAGGCTGATAAGGCTACTGTTGACTAAAGTGTCCCGTGACCTCCTCTGTCACAGAGCATTTTTATACACAGAGTCCAAACACACTGCCGGCTGATGCTGTCCTGAAAGAAATGAGCACACTGCGCCTTTCTGCATCCGTTTTTAAACCATTACATGTGGGGATGCCCCGTGAGACTCAGCTGTAACCACTGGAGTGTACCCAGAATCACCTAGATTTTCCTACCCAATAGGATTTGTGTGGGCATAGTAAGAATTCGGCTATCAACGTGATTGTCGGGTTGGGAAGCTATGGAAAGAATGCTTTAGGCGCCATCTTGTGGATTCTTTGTTCAGCTTTGGGACTACATTGAGTTCAATTTAACCTGCCAGGATTAAGTTTAAAACCTGGAAATGGAGCCTGTTTCAACTGGATTCAAACGCTTGCACAGCAGTTATGAAATTGCTGTGGGAACCAAATCCTCAGGAGGTAGAGCTAGGACTCAGGGTCAACTAGACACAGCCATTCTTCGTTACTGTAACCTGGTTTTAGTCCCACTTTAAGAAGATAGGCTGTTGCCAAAAAAACCAATTTCAAATCAAGTAGCTTTTCAAATTTCACATTGTGACTCATTTTGCATGTATGTACATATGGCTTCACTGGCTGCTCTTGAAGACTGAGGTTCGATTCCCAGCACCCACGGTAACTCTCAACAGTCTGTAACCAGTTCCAGAGCACCGGGCACGTTCTTCCATCCTCTTCTGGCACTAGGTGTGCATGTGGTGCACATATATACACTCAGGCGAAACACTCATATGCAGAAAATAAAATAAATAGATCTTTAAAAAAGAAAAAATGGTGATAAAGTCGTTTTATTTTTATTTGTATCTGTTTTGAGTTCATGCGGCATTTCTTTGAAAATCCCCAAAAGATTACTGAAGGAGTCTTGCTTTAGTGGGTCAAGTGATCCCAAGACTTTCATTCAACTGATTCATTGTTTCCAAGAATTACTAATTCGAGCCCAAATATTTGCTCGGCATCATTTAAGGTTCAAGAAATGTGTCCTTGACTTCTGTGTACTTAAAGGACATAAACTCACGGTACTAAGTATGAAGAAGCTATAATAGCATCAGGAATCACACATGTGCTTATAGCGTGTGCAGAAAAGTGCGTGTATTTCATAGCTGAAGCTTTGGTCTCTGAAGCCACTGAAGCAACAGCTTCGCTGATGTAGAGAACAGGAATAAACGGAGCTTCAAGACAGAGAATGATTGTCATTGATTTCAGCTCAGAGGATACTTAGCATTGGCTGGCTCAAAAATATGGGGACATCTCCTTCCTTTCCCTTATTTTTCTCTGGTCTTTTGTACCAGGCAGAGTCTGGTTGCTGCCCCTGAAGGACAACTTACCACAAAGGAGAATATTTAAATCAGTTTGCATTACAGTCAGTTTTGAAGCTCATTGTCCTGTGGGCAGTTTTAAAGCAAACCAAAGGACTCATCTTTAAACATATGTCCAGTTAATGAGTGAGAGCATGGATTGGTAGTGCACAGAGCATGGGTTTCGACAGGAGACTGACCAGGGGCCGAGTTCTAACGCCACTTTAATTAGCGGAATGACCGCTAGCAAATTCCTTGACCTTTATAGTCCGATTCCTCGTTTGAGTGGTTAGGGAGAATGCTTTGTGAGCATTAAATAAATATGCAATAGTTTATCACATCACAGGGATTCAATAACTATTTAAAATAAAATAAGACAACACTTTCCCTCCATTTTATAGGTTAAAATTATTTATTAATGTCAAACAGAATATTGATTTAATGATCATTGTTCATACCATTGATTACTGTGGTCTTCACTGTGGACCAGTGTCACATGGGATAAGTATTGAGAACAAAGAAATTAAAATTTAAAAAATAATTTATTATGCCAACTATGTTGTCAGGGAATCACCATCCTAGCCAAACTCAGCATGTTGATTGGGGTGGACTGGTGGTGGATGGGGGCCCTTCTTTGCCTGGCAGGCTTAACTACCTGTCAGGAGCATATGGAGCTCTTTTTTCTGGCCTGTTAATGTCTCCTCTTTGTTCCTTTTTGAGGGAGTACCATCATCACCCTTAGGAAGCTGGCATTCTCCCTTAAATATAACGGGCAGGCCTGTTTTCATGGGCTCCTTGGGTCTCTGGTCCTTGTCATTTAAAAACAAGCAGCTTTAATTTTTAGATTGAGCACCATGTGATGTCTTTACCTAAATATGAAAATCATATTCCTCTGGTGGGGGTGAATATTATCAAATACATTTCATGCACGTATATAGTTCCTGAAGAACTAATAAATTATATTATATAATATCCATCTATATTACAATAAGGTGTCTACTCTCCCATATGCTTTGTCCTTTTTTTTATTTTTGGTTTTTCGAGACAGGCTTTCTCTGTGTAACAGACTAGGCTGGCCTCAAACTCACTGAAATCCTCCTGCTTCTGCCTCCCAAGTGCTGGGATTAAAGGTGTGCACCACTACTGCCTGACTTTTTTGCGGGGGAGGGATATGCCTTTTATTAAACCTTTTGAAATCACAAAGCCTTAGGGGACATTCTGAAAACCTGACGAGAATATACCTCAGAATCATTTATTGGCAGCAGTGTGAGTGTGAAAAGCAAAGGTGTTTATCCACCAATTCCCATGCCTCACTGACTGAAGGCTGTTTGGGGAATATTAACATTGACTCTGAGGAAATGGATGGGAGCAAGACTGCTTGCTTTGCAACCCTGAGGACTTGGGTTTGAATTCCCGGTACCCCTGTAAATAGCCAGGCATGGCTGTTCATGTGTGTAACCATGGCATTAGGGGCAGGGATGGGTGGATGCTGGGAGCTCCCTGTGCTGCCAGCCTGGCTGAAATGGACAGTAAAAGTCCTCAGCTAGAGAAAAGTGGGTCTTCGGTGTGGGAGCCACGTGTGTGGCTTGAAGTATTTATCCAGGCTTCCGAATGCTGAGGGTGGCATACGGACAATGACTGTTCTCATACCTCGTCGTCCACAAAGGGCTCTGAGCTACGTTAAGAGCCTTGTTCTGCAGTTCCACGACTCTCTTTTCCCACTGTAAAATCAGCTTCCTTGTTTGGGTTGTGTATTTTTTTTCCTAAACTGTAAACCAGGCGGGCAAGGCAGGATTAGATGGTCCGCTGTGATCTTAGGGAACTAGCTGGCCAGCTAATATTTGTTGAATGAGAATGTTCTTATCAGGGATAAGTAAATAGTCATAAAAAAAAGCCTTAGTTTCATGAGCACCACGAAAGCTTGTTCGAGTGTTGGCAAGGTAAACAAACTCATCGAAGCCGGAATGGTTTTTCCGAGTCCATTTAACACAGGTCCGAAACGCTCCAGCGAGCTCCATCTGGAGCCGGCGTCGGGCTTGAAGGAAGCGGTTGCTTTTTGCAATGTTGTGGTCCAAGGAAAAAGGTGGAAATCACACTTTTTAAAAAAATAATATTGTGGAAGGGCAGTAGTTTCCTCTGCGGTAACGGAGAAAGTCATTTTAAGGACTGGGTGGGGAGATGTAGCTAGTGGCAGGTCAGATGCCTCGAGTGAACAGGGTTTGGGATCAATCCCTTTGGCCACAAAAGGGGATTAACTACATCCGAAGCCTCTCTTATCTGTTCTGTTTGTATACCTACTCGTGAAACTTTCTCAGCAGAAACTCAGAATTCAGCAGCTCATGAATTTCGAGGCAGAGGACACGATGGTGTAATGCAACAACTTTGCCAGTAGATGGCATCAGAAGCTTTTTTAGTTTCAAACGAGTTCACAAATTATTCCCAAAACACTAGACTCATTTAGGAGCCTTTGACAGTATTTTTAGCATCTGATAAGCAAAAAGGAAGGGAAAAAGATCAACCAACCCCTCATAAGCAGAAAATAGCTGTAAATGCCGTTGCTATTTTAGCCAACAGCGTAGTGGAAAAGAAACACAAAGGTGTGTGTGTGTGTGTGTGTGTGTGTGTGTGTGTGTGCCTGGTGTGGCCTGGATGGGCCCTTTCGAGAGCTACTTTGAAAGGACACAGATGGTGCAAAGTTCTGATGTAATGGATAGTGGGGGTGTTTTGCTAACAAATCAAGAGCTGCTTGAATGTACAGCTTAAAGGTAAACCGCGATGATTGCAAGTTGCTCAGTTGCTATTTTGAAAAGTAGGTAACGAAGGGATTCTTAGTAATCTATGTGTAACCTGACACGTGGCAAATCTCCTTTTCCTTCCTTCCTTCCTTCCTTCCTTCCTTCCTTCCTTCCTTCCTTCCTTCCTTCCTTCCTTCCTTCCTCCTCCTCCTTCTCTCTCTCACTCATCTTTTTTTTTTTTGACTGGGTCATGTAGCCCAGGCTAGCCCTGACTTCGAACTCACTACATGGTGGAGGATGACTTTGAGTTTATGATCCTCCTGCCTCCCTTTCCCAAGTCCAGGGACTGTGGGTGCATGTCACCACATCTGCTTCACATGGTGCTGAGGGTTGAACATGGGCTCTGTGTGTACTAGGCGAGCCCCCTGCCAGCCGAGCTACGTCCCAGTCTGACTGAGTCTTTTAATATTTCAGTTGGATCTAATGAACAGTTACTATGAGTTGACATACAGCAGACAGACAGTCTTATTTTTCTTCAAGGAGACCCTGCTTTTTCTCTATTAAAGCCAGGGAACTTAGTCCAAGGGGTGCAGCCCAAGGAGAGGAGTCAATATGCCTGCCAACCGTGGTCACCTCTGCAAGCCCTCCCTAGGTAGGACACTGTGTTCACTCTTGTGGTGACCAGAAAAAGAGTATCCAGCACAGTTGGCATCGTCACCCTGCTACTCACAACTATAGTCACCGCAGATGAGTATCAACATCTAATTTTGGGGCTAAGATGACTTAGCTTGTACAGTACTCACTGCAGACGCATGGGATCTGAGTTAGGATTGCCAGCAGGCACATGGAAAGATGGCCATGGTAGTGTGCACCTGTGACCCTAGTGTGGGGTGGGGGAGGTGGGAGGGGGGTGGGTGGGGTGGGGGAGGTGGGTGGGTCCCTGGAGCTTCTCGGCCAGCCTGTATCATCAAATCTGTAAACTCTAGATCCTAGATCCAGTGAGAGGCTCTGTTCCCGAAACTAAACTGGAGAGTGACTGAGGAACGCATTTCATGTGGACCCCCGATTTACACACACATGCACACACACGCACACGCACACACACACGCACACACACACACGTGTGTACCTGCACCTGCATGCACGATGCATATGTACATAGACATGTATGCCTACATGGAACACACATGCACACTTCTAGGCTTCGCTTAAAATACCTCATCATTTTTCATACCCGAGTTTTTCATACCCGAATTTGAAAGTCATACCCTGAAGTAGGCTCAAGTGAAGAGTTTGAAAGGTCACCTCTGGTGCCTGCTTGCCCAGACAGGCTCGAGGTGGTGGATGTCTGCCCAGGCGGCAGTGAAGAAGGATGCTCAGGTACCTTCTGAAGGGCTAAGTGAGAAGAGGTGAGCAACAGTAAGTAACCAGGGGCCCCAGAACAGAGCGTTCTTGGAAATACAGCATCCTGGAGCACACTGGGGGAAGAAGCATTACAAGTGGATTTGGAGAGGATGAGGGAAGGACTTCCTTGTGCTAAATCTTGATTTCCTCATTTAGAAGCAGGAGCCAGAATTCCTAGCTCTTAAAGTTGTTTCAAAGCCAGTGACAGAGCATACGGGAAAGCCCCAGCCATCACTTCTTGCATGCCAGACATCCTACAAAGTGTTAGTGTTGTTCTTTTTTATTTTTGGAGGGAGGGTTGTTAAACAGTTCATGGCCCCCAAACCACATTAGGAATGTTTGGTATTGAAAATACGCCATCCATGTCAGCCTGGTATATTTAGTATTGAAAATACGCCATCAATGTCAGCCTGGTATCATTTGGTACTGAAAATATGCCATCGATGTCA
>JABTXL010012493.1:9675227-9709220 GCA_025134845.1 Neodon shergylaensis
ATGTCAGCCTGGTATCATTTGGTACTGAAAATATGCCATCGATGTCAGCGTGGCATCATTTGGTACTGAAAATATGCCATCGATGTCAGCCTGGCATCATTTGGCAGCTAAGTCAACAGCGATCTCCTGGTCCAGTGAAGGAGCAGCTGAACATTTGCTCTAGCTGTGGACACATTCACAGGCAGATCCCGACCAGAAGAGCTGCTTGTATTTGTCATGCATTTTCTTCTCCGTGCTGAACTGTCTCTGCTGTGACTCTAAATGACACAATCCTGCTGCTTCCCAGAGCCTCCTGCGTGCCAGGCGAGTCTCAGCCTGCTGGCTGGAGTGAGTCGAGGCACTGTTTCTCTTCACATGCCACGGGCAATATGGGAGCGTGGCTGCTTTTGTTGCTGATGAAAATATTATGGCCTCGGTTGCCTGTAATCAATTTACTGCTTTATGGACCCAAAGTCCTCCAGAGAATTTAATAAATTCACATAATGTTTCTAAGTGCTGCATTGTGCATTTGGAGCGCTGATTTAGCTGACAAACGTGAAAAATCCGCGTAGCTAGACAGCTCCCCAGCGATTCGACACGTGTGGAAGCTAGAGAGAGCATGTTGCTCGAGAGAAGGTCAGCATTAACATACGCCGAGAGTCTCTGCCCTTGATTGGCTTTGTGTCTTTGCTGCACTGATGGATGGGACCATCTGACGAGACATTTGGGGGCTCTGCCCATCTCCAGTGGGGACGCGCTCTGGTACAGTTTGCAACTTATGGTCTGGGGAGCACAGAGAAGAGCGCAGATGATATGGAGATGGCAGAGTCAAGCTAGGATGGACTGCTGGGTTTAGACAATGATGTGGTCACTGAATAATGGCTGGTCAGTTCTGAGGGAACCAGGCCCCTCCAAGGGAGCCTTTTATGGCATAATACCACAGAGACATTTGCTTAAAATGGGTTCATGTCAGCTTAGATCTAATTTTTCTGCATCTCTCTCCCACCCCAATTTCTTTCCAAAAGTAAGCAGATTTATCAAAAATAATATATGTTAAGACATTTTATTATTCAAAATAATATTTTGTCTCTGTTAATATACACATAAGCTTTATGCAGTGTTATTTTGTTTGTTTTTTTCAAAACAGGGTTTTTCTTTGAAACAGCCCTAGATGTCCTGGAACTTATTCTGTAGACCAGGCTGGCCTCGAACTCGCAGAGATCCACCTGACTCTGCTTGACCAGTGCTGGGATTAAAGGTGACCACCACCCAGCTTTATGCAGAGTTATAATCAGCTAATACCAGTTAGTATTTTATTTTTCCTTTTTAATATTATTTCATGGAAATGATACCACTGTTGATATCTGTTGAGATGGTCTGCAGGGCTGTGGCTCAGCTGTCTGACTCGAGTTTCTGAGAGTCACCTTTAGAATATTAGGAGCACCATTGTGCTGGGCATGATTCTTTTCAGGGCTGCTGAGAGTTTCACCTTCGAATCTGTTCTGATTTTTAGCTCAGGTGAGGCTTTTGCTCAAAATGGGACAAATCATTCGCAGGTAAGCCAGGCCTGGGATTCTTATATCCGCTGCTGTAGAAAGCGAGTCCACACACGCCCCATCTCTGGGGACCGGTGGCCCAGGTTTGGCCTCTGTGCTGGCAAAGAGTGATAGATTGTGGACTCTCTCCAGCTGGGCCCCCAGGGTTAGAGCTCCCTACGCTCTGAATCTGGCTGGTTACAGAGGCCCAGCTGCCTCACCGATTAGCGGGAAAATCACTGCCTGGATCCAGTTGTTGTGCTTAACGGTGTTTGGCCTTCAAGTGTTCCAGCACCCACAGGGTGGTGAAGGGACTGGGGAAACAGGACAGCTAAGCACTGACCACCAGAGACAGGACTGGGCTGGGACCCCTAATTATTAACATGGGGTCCCAGGTCACGGTTTGTTGTGATGTAGCAGGGGAGGGGCTGAGTAGGTTGTGAAACACATTTTATTTTTTACATTTCTGAACGAGCCTCTGCCTACCTGTTCTTACCCATCCAAAGTTGAGCTGGACACACAGAGAAGACAAGTGGCTTGCCCATGACCCCAAAGCAAGGTGCTGTCTGTGGTACGATGAATTCTGGGTCCCTGCTGTATGATGAATTCTGGGTCTCTGTCTCTATTTCCATCCATCGCCAGATGAAGAAGGTTCTATGGTGATATGCAAGATATTCATCAGTATGGCTATAGGATAGGGTCATAACCGAGTGTGGGGCTTAAAGGCACACAATCCCCACCCCCAAAGTTTAAAGAACTCTCTTCTACAGCAATACTTTTAGTAATTACGCTTGACCAAACCCAGGGTCCTCATAGTGACAATGACACTTCCCACCTATGCTCCTTAGGAGGATGTGCATTACTCCTTCCTACAGATCCTTTTCAGGGAGGCCTCAGTTCTTGGGGCGCACAGGTTTTAAAATCCTGCACACAAAATTTTATTTTTATGCAAAAAATGTTTATGTCCTAGAGAGTAGAGCAATGCAACGGCAATGTGTATGACTCATGTTGCCGTGAAACTCCCTCAGCCAAGTATTACCAATGGATGATGAGAAATGAAAGCAATGGGGCCTTAGCGATGGCCTCTCGGAGAAAGTGGGGCCCTCCTAATGAACCTTCTTTCTAGGGTCCAGCTTTCTCCAAGGGTGACATTACATGGCGCCTAATCCAACTGTATTGTCTTCCCATCACCCATCTGAGTGGCTAGAGCTGAGCTACCCATGCAGGCAGGCAGGCAGGCAGGCAGGCAGGCAGGAATCCATATTATTACTCAAATGACAACCTACGAGGTCACCCATCCTGTGGGCTTGTCATTTTATTTTGCCACTGCCTTGTTGCTGTCCTTCCTGATAAGTGCGTCTCCACACTTGTCGGGTCAAAGTTGCCCTTGATTGGAATACAGAATCAGCCCATCTCCATATGTATGCATTCCTTTTCATTTTCTAAAACGAACATCATAAAAGGACAGAAATGTGACCTCCAAAGGCTGGATACAGACTTCAGATATTGTACAGCCGCTTCATCTTTTTATTAGATTTTCTGTGTTTTTTCCCCCTAGTTGCTGGATAAAATCCATACAAATGAAATACTGGCTCACTCAGTAAATAATAATGAAAAGGTAAATTCGTTTTGCAGACGAGCCAGTACATGTAAGACATCGTTTTGAATGACTGTGATGTCTTGAACTGATCCCTGAGCTAGATGGGTTCTCAAAAACAATGCCTGGCTTTCAGGCTCTCCAACTGTGCCTGTGACCTTTCCTTAACCCTTTGGATCGCAAGAAAAATTGATTTTCTTTTAAAAACATGTGCACAGTGTGCTGTTGAAATCACACAGGTACAGTTTAGTTACGATCCTTTGGTGGTCCACAGAAATGTTCGCATGGAGGCTCTGTCTTCCTTCTGCCTCCCCCAGCCTGCCTCTCCCTTGTCTCAGTAGTCAGGATGTGATGCTGAGGGCCTTGAAAGCAAATGGAAAAGTAATACTTTTGACCATTTTTTTTTGGTTTTGTTTCATTGTTTCTTTTGAGACAAGATGTTATATTGTATCTAGGTTGGCCTGGAAACTGCTGTTGTCACTAGGGTGGCCTTGAATTTAGAATCTTGCTGTTTTAGCTCCTCAAATTCTAGGATTACAGGAGTGAGCCACCATACTACTGCATCTGGGACTAAGATATCTATCTTCTATCTATCTATCTATCTATCTATCTATCTATCTATCTATCTATCTATCTATCTATCTATCTTCTCTCGCTGTATCCATCCATCTATTCTATCATCTATCTATCTATCTATCTATCTATCTATCTATCTATCTATCTATCTATCTATCTATCTATCTAGTGTATGTATATGTTCATGTGTGCCCATGTACGTGGATACGTGGAAGTCAATGTTGGGGGTCTTCATCAATCAGTCTCTACTTTCTGAGGCAGGGTTTCTCACTGAATCCAGAGTTTGATGATCTTGTAGACTGACTGGCCAGCAAACCCTGGGGATTCTCCTGTCCCTGCCTCTCCAGGGCTGGAATTCCAGGTGCCCTGTGCTCTGCACAGCTTTTACATCCTTCTAGAGTCAGGCCTACTTGCTAGTGCAGCAAGCCCTCTGAAGATTGAGCCATCCCCTAGCAAGCCCTCTGCAGACTGAGCCATCTCCCAGCAAGCACTCTGCAGACTGAGCTATCCCTCAGCCTCAGTTAAACTATCTTAAAATTTGTCTTCAAGCTGATTATATTTGTAAATCTGTCATGTTCTCCATTTTATGTGTTTTGGAAAAGAAAAATGTACATTGTGATACTTACACTGTTTCTTGAGTGTGTGTGTGTGTGTGGTGAGTTTTAAGGGGGTTCACATAGATCAGAGAGGTACAAGCTCACCTCCTGTCGGCCCAGAACTAAGGACAGCTTTCAGTGTCCACACTGGGGAAGTCCTGGGGAACCAAGACATGATGGTCTATAGAGGCAGGGTTTTCCTTGGCCTTTGCTTCTAGATGGACTAAAAGCAAAGCTCATCAGCTGTACTTTGAGTATTTATACATAAAGTCCTCCAAGGACAGAGGGTCACAATGCAAATCTCTTGTCTGTGAGCTTTCTACCCTGAATGGCTGGTAGATCAAGTCCCCAGAGAGTTGCTTGGTAGAGAGGCACACAGTAGGAGTTAAGGAGGTGCTCACACTGGTTACTAGTAAAATCAGAGATGGCCACTTTCAGGATAGAGATGAGATGTACTTTAATGCTCTCTCTCTCTCTGTTAACCAAAAGTAGAATACCCGAAGTTCAGAAATTCCGTGTAAAAACAGTCACACACTGCTTCAGCAAAGGGACATGCTGAGGGTTGTGCTTCCAGGATTTTACCATTGGAGGAATGCCTTGGACTGATCTTACACAGACTAAAGAGCTATGAAGTCACCAGGCGAGGTCATCTTCTGGGACCACTGTCATATATCGTATCTGTTGTGTGCATGGATGCATGGCTGTATGTATGTACTGTGAGAACCACTTTTTAGTAGATCCCTAGATTTAAAGGACAACACAGCCGTATGATACCTCTCTGAGGCTTAAAATTTGATCCATATTAACGAAGGATGATCTTGGACTTTTTCAGAAGTAATAAGCTTCCTGAGAGAGGGACTGAATGCCCTTTGGGACATAGTTTGTCTTCTCCACCATTAGTGTATACACACACACATGAACATGTGCACAAACAAGAAAAACACATGTACACACACATAACACATATAAATGCATACAATGCATGCCCATGCATACACATATGCACAATACACATATGTACACATGCACATATACATACGTATGCATACATACACAATCATATGGACACACACATGCTCACAAACATGCATACACATGCACACATACATGAGCACACATAGATGTACATATATACACATGCAATCCTGTGTGTTCTCACTGGCTGAGAAACAGGATGGAAAGCAAGGGGCTTGCTCATCCCCTCCGGGACAGAAACCATGGTGGCTGTTAGCACATCTCAGAAGAGTGACCTGTGTGTGAACATGCACCTGTCCACAGAGCCTCGCCACCTCCCACCTTGCTCCTCCCTCTGCCTTAGCCCCACCAACTTTCCTTCACCAGGAAGTCTTCAACAGGTGGAGACTGATTTTCCTCGAGAGCTCTGGGGATGATGAAGTGGGCACCATTGCTCAAGGAAGAAGAGAGGCATTTGAAATGTCTGCTTAGGTCACAGAGCAAATCTGTCACATCTTCTTCCTCAAGGGAGGCTGTGAGTTGTCTGGTGAGCAGATGGATTGAGCTTATCCCCATGAGGGTGGATTCGTCAGCTAAACCTGTTCTTTCGACAATTTATCTATTTATCTAGTAGCACGTGTGAATGTGTGTGTATACGTGATGTGTGCTTATGTGTGGATGTCAGAGGATAACTTTAGAGAGTCGGTTCTATACTTCTGTTATGGAATCAAGGGTCAGACTCAGATGTCTGGGTTTCGTGGCAACTGCTTTTACCTTCTGAACTATCTTACCAGCCCTTCTTTTAACTTAAAAAAGAATCAAGAGTTGGCCAATATTTTAGAAATTATCATATTTAATTTACAATTTTATTTACTATTTTATGTGTGGGGGTGTTTTGCATGCATGTATGTCTGCGATCTGCATGTGTGCAGTACCTTTGGAGTACCAGAAGGGTATTGAAGCCCCTGCAACTAGAGTTACAGCTACTTTTGTGTGCTGGGAATCAAACCTAAAACCTCTGGAAGAGCAGCCAGTGCTTTTAAGCACTGAGCCATCTGGGCCCCTAGAAATTATTCAGACTTGTCAGAATCAGACACTTCTTGGCTCAAAAGACAAGTACTTATACTCGCTTCCGACCAGAAAACGACACTAAAAAGCACAGGTAAATCAAGTGGACTGGGCAAGCTGTGTGAGCGCAGGAGCGTGTCTGCAGCTGGGCTACAGAGAGCCTGGCAGGTGCTTGGAAGTCTCCTGGGAAAGGGTGCAACTATGCAAGGCAGGAGCCGGGCTTCAGAAGACCAATCCCAAACCAAGGCCCAAGGAAGCTGATGGTGGGGCAGCTTCCCAGGAGAAGGTGATGGGGGAGCTGACAGGGTGCTCTCCCAAGGGGACTGAACAGAGACCATGCTGCTGGATGGGGAGGCGCAGGGGCACTGAGCAGCTTCGAAGACAGACACGGAATGAATCTGAAGCTGACATGCACAGGATGGATTCTGTGTCATCTTACTCCCCATTTCCACCTCTGTGACCGGAATTGTGGAGACTGGGTGATTTGGAACAAAAATAAACTTATTTATTCCAAAGTTCTGCAGGCTGCAAAGCCCGAGACTGAGAAGAATTGGGAAGGGCCAGAAAATGCGCAGCCTGAGAGAAGGTGCCGCGTCCATCCTTCATCAGTACGCTGTGTTCATGGTATCTAATCTGCTCCTAGGATTGTGGCACTACCTCACCCTGATGCCCTCTTATAGGGTCCACCTCTCAACACGGTTGCATTAGGAACTGATTTCCTGACATCCATTCTGGGGAGATGTGTTCAACCCACAGCACCTGGGAAGTCTAAGCTTAACAGGGTGGGGGATTGTTAAAGCAGGCTTTGAGCTTCGGCAGCTGTGGGAGAGAGGTTGGGAAGATGTGGTGAGGTGTCCCAAGGAGCTTGGAAATTTGCAGCCAGGGTGTCCCTCTGATGTGGTCTCCAGTTGGAGCTCAGAGACTGGACCTCACATTCTTACACTAACTACTCAGCGAATCCCAGGCTATCCTGAGAAGAGACTTTGGTCATGTGGATGTTGTCAGCTACAGGGAGTGATTCCAAGGGGCTCAGAGCCGAGGCTTGCAGGCAGGTGGCATCCTCAGGCTGCAGGAAGGAATCCTCCAGTCCTGAAGGATTGGCTCAGGATAGGACGTGGGTGGTACAGCATGGTCTCTTACAAAGGGACTTCTGGAGAGACCAGTGGAACACCAAAGACTTCTGACTTGTGGTCCTAGACATCAGTGTGGACTATCAAGGAAACCAGACTGTCTCCAGGCTTTAGGAATCAGGGGCCCACTTAGAGCTGAAACCAAGCCAGACTGAAATGAATGAGCTACATTTTCAGGGGAGGAACTGGTACTTGAACCCAGAGATTGTGCATGAATTGCTTCACTACTGAGCAATTCCCAGACCTTTTGTTTTTGGAATTTTGAGGTCTGGTCTAGCTAAGTTGGTGAGCAGAACTAACTCATGATCCTCATGCTTCTGTCTTCCAAGTAGTTGAGATGACAGATACATGTCACTACTCTGGTGACATTCTGTTTTCAGGGTGAGAAGGGGTATGCCTTATGAGTCTCCTCATACTCTTGGAAACAGTAACCTATTTTTCCTCTTAAGATTTATTACTTTTATTTTTACCCATGTGTATGTGCCTGTCTGAGTGAATGGATGTCACATGTATGCATTGCCTGTGGAAGGCAGAAGAGGGCATCAGATCTCTGGAGACAGAGTCACAGGCAGGTGTGAGCAGCCCTGTGTGGGTACCGGGATCTGAACTCGCATGCTCTGGAAGAGCAGGCAGCACCGTGAAGGGCTGAACCCTCTCTTTAGTACCCTGTATGCTTTAAATGGGACATGATGTTAGGATCATAATGTAACAACAATGACCCAAATAACACACACTGAGTGCTACCTGCAAGTTGGCAGTCACCCACGGCCTTTCCTGAGGGTCTCACCTTAAATCCTTAGGTCATCTTAGCTCATTTGAAAGATGAGGAAACCTAGGCACAGCAAGTTTAAACAGCTGACATGAGGATGTAAAGCTAACAGTTAGCAGTGGTGAGTTAGACTCAGGCAACAGGGAGATCAGAACAAGACCAGGCATTATTTAAAAGAGATGGGCTCCAGCCCCTTGAGAGCGGGTCGCACAGCATTATTGGAGCAATAGTGTGGGTCACGGTGTGGTGGGCCATCTTCTAAAGAACTCTGTCTTGTCCATACACAGACAAGTCTCTCCCTCCCCCCAGAAAGTGTAATCTTTTGAGGGGTGTGGTTTCTTTGTGTCAACTGAATGAGCAATGGAAGGACGGACTGGAAGGATAAGAGGTTTTGGAGCTAAAGCAATTACTCTGTATCTCTCTCTCTCTTCTCTCTCTCTCTAAAATTTATGTTGTTTCCTTTTTAGGTTTTATGCCTTTTTTTTTTTTTCCAGAAAAGCAATAGTGTATCAAGGTGATGGGAGGTTTGGAAACAACCTCTGAACGGCATAACTTTCAACTAAGAGAGGCATCATTATGCCAGGTTCTCCTGCAGAAAGGGCAGGGGGGCAGAGCCGAACCTGCAGGACTTTCTTTGGGACTGAGCAGGATGGTGAGTGTCCACAACCCAGACCTTCCCCCCTTTCCCCGGCCACCAGGGAGAAACACATACACTGAGTCCGGGAGTCTGTCTAAGCAGGATCTCATTTAATTGTATTAGGCAGAAACTTATATAGGGTTGTGATGGGGGTGGGAGCCTTGGGAAAGGTGGAGTAAGGAATAAGGGCCAATGATATTCTGCTATGGTAGGAGTGGCTGGGCAGAGGCAGGTTTAGGTCGGACTGTTCTGAGTCATTCATATGCAGAAGTTATGGCCAAACTGGGCCTCACACCCAGACCTTATGAGGCCCAACGTCATTATGGGTTTTATTGATCAGGCTGCAAGATGATAGTTGGCTTAGTTGCAGAGAAAAGGGAAGGGAATGGTGGCACACACCTGTAATCCCAATACCCGTGCAGCTGGGCTAGAAGATTATGAATTTGAGGCTAGCTTGGTCTATATAGTGAGACATTGTAAGAAAAACCGACAAATCAAAACCAAGAGAGGGACTAGGTATTTCATTCCTTCAGACAACTTTGGAAGGCTCTACTCCATTGCCTTGTGCTCTTCATAAAGGATGGACTGATAGATTCTGATATTTGGCACCAGGGTGGGGGTGGGAGTGGGCAGAGATCTTTAAATAAAATACTTTGTACTGAAGTAAAATAATGGAATTTTCTACTCCCCCCCAGCCTCACCCAGACCTCTTCCAATATTTTCAAGGCACGTCTTGTTTTTTATTGCCCTTGCATTAACACATCCACTTCAAGGAGCTTACCATGACCCAGGAAATGGAGGCTGACTAAAAATGGAGGAGAGAGGACAAGGAGACATAAAAGGAATTTTATGTTCTTTTAAAGGAGTCATTAAAGTAGCATAAACTAAGAATCCTTAAAATACATGTCTTGTTTAGGATAGGACTCTGCGGCAAGGCAGAGGGCACGCGGCTTTGGCAGTTAACTTCTGGGTTGAGTTGTCAGCATTCAGTTGCGTGTACTGAAAACCACTTCAGTCCTTTAACAAAGGCAAGGGCAACGGAGGGGATGTATATGGAAGATCAGAGCTGTAGACCTCAGTAGAGCCTATAGTGGCTTCCAAAGACAGCCCAAGGTGACCTTGGCTTAGGCAGGCCCTTGGAGAACCAGCAGGCCTCAGGACCCACTGTTAGTCAAGGGTCATGCTACCTTAGCTGTGAGTCTGAGGTCAGGAAGCCATTGCCTCTAATGCAAACCCCAGAGAGCCATCTGGGGCTAGGATCTGGGACCTGGATGCTGGCTCCAACCTCACTCACTCAGGCTGTCATCTGCTTGCTGAATCTGCCCCTGCTGGCTGTGTCTCTCCCTTCCACACAACACAGGCTGAAATTTGAGTCTTACCAAATGTGTGTTTTGCAAAGGAGTCAGAGATATTTGGCTTTTATTGGTCCTCCTTCAGCAGTGGAAGATGTCTGGGCAGACAGGTTGGAGCAGACACTGAGAGAATCTACGAACTCTTGTTGCCAGGGAAGTTTAATCGGGGAAGACAGGATGTGCGTTCTGTTTTTCTTGTTTTACTTGTATTTATAGAAAGAACAGCAGGAAGTCTGGGTGTGGAGGCTCAGGTTTGTCATCTCAGCATTTGAGAGGCAGAAACAGGAGGATTTCCATGTGTTAGAGGTCAGCCTGCGCTACCTAAGGAGATCTGTCTAAAATAAACACACACACAAACAACGTCCCTGTGGTGATGGATATTCTTGGTAGTTAACTTGACTAATCTGTACCAGAGCAGCTGGGCACACCTGTGAGGGATTCTTTTCTTCATTAAATTATTTGAAGTGGGAAGACTCACTTTTAATGCAGATCTTTGGAGGTGGGAAGATTCCCCTTTAATCTGAGCCATACCTCATATATATAGCCTATATAAAGGATGTGGGAGAAAGAAGCTTGCTCCCTTTTCCCTGCTTGCTCTGTCTGGCAAGTCCATTCCTTCACTGGCATTGGAGTCTACTTCTCTGGGATTTTAGAGTCTACTGAAGACCAGCTGAGACAGCCAGCCTCGTGGGCTGAACAACTATTGGATTCTTGGATCTTTCTTTGGTAAACAGCCATTGTTGGATTAGCTGGACCACAGCCTGTAAGCCTCTCTAATGAAGTTGTGTCCCTTTAGGGTACCCTTACTAATATACTCCCCTATCAGAACAACAGAATGCCTGTGATGAGTTTCTATTACTGGACCGGAATTATTTGGACTTTTGCAAAGTCCAGCTCCCTTCCCCAGGGAACCTAACTTGACTAGAATGCTATTGGAAGTCATTCTGGGTTGAGCGGTGAAATCTTGGCAAGCAGAAGCATTGAGACTCAGATAGAAGTCCATGGCTGGGGGCTGTTGTGATGATTCAGGCACTCATGGACAAGCCTGGTGACCTGAGTTCTGTCCCTGGCACTCACCCGTGAGGAGGGAATTGAGTCCTGTGAGTTGTCTGACAACATCTATGTAGACATACGTACTGTGGAGTACATGCTCACATGAATGAATAGATGTACCAATGAATGTACAAATGAATGGATGAATGGATAAATAAATTTAATAAAAAATTAAAAGAACCCAAGAGGGGCAAACTTCTGGGAGGCTGTTCTCCTTACTTGGAGTCCACAGGAAACAACACAAACCTCATTTGAGTCCTGATATTGTCTGGAATAAATCTACAAGGATTGAAATAATTGCCTATGATAGTCATAAGAATTCCCATTATTTCCTAAGTGTCTCAGCTAACTGGGCATGGAGTGCATACCTGTAGTGCCAGCACTCATGGTGCTTAGTCAGAAAGATCATACATTTAAGGCTAGCCTGGGCTATATGGTGAGCTTCTGCCTCAAATCATATTACATATTTGAGATTTATCATCATCATTATTATTTTGTGGCTGGAGATGCTCAGTGAATAAAGCATTTGTCACACAATCATGGTGTGCTGGCTAATTTTATGTCAACTTGACACAGGCTAGAGTCATCTGAGAGGAGGGAACCTCCGTTGAGAAAATGCCTTCACAAGATTGGGCTGTCTGCAAGCCTGTAGGGAATTTTCTGCATTAGTGATTGATGTGGGAAGGCTCAGCTGATCATGGGTGGTGCCATCCCTGGGCTGGTGGTCCTGGGTTCTATAAAAAAGCAAGCTGAGCAAGCCATGAGGAGAAAGCCCAGAAAGCAACATCCATCTGTGGCCTCTGTATCAGGTCTGCTTCCAGATCCTCTCTACCCCCCCTGAAGTTCCAGTCCTGAATTCCTTCAGTGATAGACTATGGGTGTAGAAGCAGAAGTAAAATAAAAACCTCATCTCCCCAAATTGCTTTTGGCCATGGTGCCTTATCATAGCAATAGTAGCCTAAACGGAGACAAATTGGTATGAAGTTTGCTATTGCTATGACAGGTCTAACTATGCTGCTTTGGGGAGGGTTGTTTAAGGGCTTTGGAACTTAAGGCTAGAAGAACCATTGAGTGTTGAGAGCTCAGTGAACTGTCCTGTAGGTGCTTGGAAGATGAGAAGGTTGAGAGCAGCAGTGCAGGAGATGGGGCCTGGCTTGTGACGTTTCAGAGGGAAGCAAAGACTCAACCGGGCCATTTGTGTGAAGAATCTGTGGTATCTGATCAGCCGGGGCTGAAGAATCAGCTGTGGTTAACAAGAGACCAGAGCCACTAAACTAAAACCTTTGCTCTGCTGGGACAATGGATGCTGGTCAGCCGGGGCTGAAGAATCAGCTGTGATTAAGAAGGAACCAGCGTCACTGAGGTGAAATCTTCTGGGAAATGTTTCCTGAGAGCCCAGAGAAACTGTGTTCAGAGGGAGCCAATGTTGCACCTTGTGTTGGCAGCCAGACTTGGTAATGTGCAAGTTTCTCAGGCGGCACTGGCTTTGAAAGCATGAGGAGGGTCATGAAGAGCAGCTGAGGCTTGGCTGTGAGAGGCCAGTGTGCCAGGACCGTTGGTGAAGGTGCAGTTGGCGTAGCAGTGGAAGTCCCAAGACTGAAGGGGTCATGGGGAAAAGTTGAGGCTTTTCACTGTGAAGAGAGCCCAAGAGAGGCCACTGGTGAAAGTGCAGTCCAGTTGCAGCAGGGACCCAGAATTCTGGAGATGCCAGTGCCATGGGATGGCCACCAGTGCCACGGGATGGCCACCAGTGCCATGGGATGACCACCAGAGCCACGGGATGATCACCAGTGCCACGGGATGGCCACCAGTACCACGGGATGGCCACCAGTGCCACGGGATGGCCACCAGTGCCATGGGTTGACCACCAGTGCCACGAGATGGCCACCAGTGCCATGGGATGACCACCAGTGCCATGGGATGACCACCGAGAACAGCAGCAGCAGTGGAGCGGGGCTGGTCTGAGTCTAGAAGACAAGCTGTGTGTGTTGCAGAGGCTGGGGCCAGAGAAGTGACCCCGGTCACTTGGCCACTTGGAGGAGCCCAGAAGACTGTGAGTGAATCCTAGACACTGGGCATTGAATTATTTACACTGTTGGAGTTTGGCTTTGCTTTGTTCAGATTGTGACTGTGCCCTGGTTCTTCCCTCTTGAAGTAAGAAAGTATTTAACTTTTTCTTTTCTTTCTCGTTTTCTTTCTTTTCTATTTTATAGGAGCCCACAGTTGAGAGACTTTGGATTTCTTTTCTTTTCTTTCCTTTTTTTTTTTTGAGACATGGTCTCACTATATAGTTCTGGTTGTCCTGGAACTCACTGTGTAGTCTAGGCTGGCTTCGAGTTCACAGAGATTTGCCCACTTCTGCCTCCAGTTGCTGGGGTCCTGGGATTAAAGGTGTGTGCCACCATACCTGGTGAGACTTTGACTTTTAAAGGAGACTTTGGGACAGGCAGTGGTGGCACATGCCAGAGACAGGTGAATCTCTGTGAATTCAAGGTAGCTGGTCTACAAAGAGAGTTCCAGGACAACCAGGGCTCTTATACAGGGAAACCCCAAAACCCAAACCAACCAACCAAACAAGCAACCTCCCCAAAACAAAGCAAACAAACAACTCCCCAAACAAACAAAAAAGGAGAGAAACTTTGGATTTTTAGTTTTAGCTTTTAGAGTGTTTGAATTGGTGAAGACTGTGGGACTTTAAGTTTGTAGTATGTTTTATATTTGTGATGTTTATTAATCTGAGATCTTGGGGATGAACCAAAAAGAAGAAAAAAAGATTATGTTTAAAATGTACTGTGGCAAGTTGACAAAGGGCCTTCTTTCTCCCAGCATTCAGTTTAGTTTTCCCCACCTAGCTAAGTTCTGCCCTGCTATAGGTCCAAAGCAGTTTCTTTATTCATTAATGGTACTCACAACATACAGAGGGGAATCCCACATCATAGTTTTAGGTTTACAGTAAAATAGTCTTTTCTCTAGGGAGGAGCATGAGGGGACTGGTATAATATTTATACGAAGGAGAATCACACACACACACACACACACACACACACATGTCAGGTTAGCAGTGATTACATGGAAAGCTGGGCCGGTTTTCTCACAAATTCTTAGCAAAACTGAAGAAATGTCCCACCCCCAGCAGTGCTGAGAATCAAAGGGCCTGTGTAAGAGGGGAAGATCTCTACCTTCAAGATGCACCACTGGCCTGGGATCTCTTATACTCCCTGCACCCAGATGTATAACCTCCCTTGACATCAGTTACTCCCCCAAAGTGGTACCTTTGCCACATTTGTTAGGACTGTACCCCTCCCTTGACATTTGAGCACCTACAGACCAGAGTATGCATCAGGGCTCATGCTTGGCGTCGTAACGATGGGCTTCCTACCATAGTCTCCAGGCTCTTCCTCCATTCTTGTCACCCAGCTACCAAACCAGGAGCATTCTCAAAGTTTGTTAGCAGAGCTTTGTCAAGGGCAAAGGGAGGAACAGAGTCACATACACCTCTACAGAGTTTGGAAAGGCAGGAAAAAAACCCCGAGTTTGTTTATCAAAAGAACAGACATAGCTTCTGAATAGAAAAGAGCCCAGGGGAAGCTGGACTTGAAGGACAAATAATCTGTGGAAACTTTGGGGAAGAAGGGTTGGAATTACTAAAGCAGGAAATGACATGTGACTTCCAAAAGTGAAACAAAACGTTTCTTTTCCATCAGAGTCAGAAGACTGGGGTGTTGTCCTCTAATTAGATGGGAAGGGAAGAGGCTCACTGATGACATCCAAAGGGCACAGGGCACTCAGTGCCTTTGGAGAAACCTTTCTGCGCCATCAGGCAAATGGGAACAGGTAATGCATACCTGGGGAGAGTGAACAGGCAGAAGGAAGATAGGAGGCAGGTGATTTAAATAAGTGAGATCTGTATCGGAATATGCAGGCCCAGATGGTTCGCATCCAAGACTGCTGAAAGAGTTGGCTGAAGCACTGTGGACCATAAATGAGCATGAGTCAGCAATATGTAATGCTGTTATTTATAAAGGGAGCATGAGTGAAGGAGGGATGTGTTAGCAGGAACACAACATGAAAAGGGCGAGGACTCCTGCTCTGGCCCTTGGCAGGAATCGACTGTCATTTAGAGTGTAGTTGTGGATTTGTTTGCTGTGTGAAGGAAGGGAGGACCAGGTAGAAGGACGTCACCAGGAAGTGACAGTGGTGCAGTGATACCCAGGATGTCACAGTCTTTGCCGTTTTGATCAGGAGTACCAGCTTGTAGAGCAAGCTCCTCCTGGCCTGGCTTCACTTCCTGAATGCTCCATGTCTATAGCTGAATCTCAGCTAAAAGAAGTGGGTTGTGGATTGTTTTAGGAAAGAGACATCACATGTCTAAGAAAGATTATTGTGAAAATTATTCTGGCTAATTGTTTTTCCTGTTTCCTAGGAAGGAGCATGATAGAGTTTCTATATATTGATATTAAGAAAGTTGGAGGGAAGCCTGGCCAGGGTGGCACATGCCTTTAACCCCAGCACTCAGGAGGAAGAGGGAAGAGGATCTTTGTGTTCTAGGCCAGCCTGGTCTACAGACTGAGTTCCAGGACAGCCTGGAATATACCGAGAAACCCTGTCTTGAAAAGCAAACAAAACAAAACAACCAAAACCAACAATAACCCTGAGCCCCAAAAGAAAGAAAACTAGAGGGGTTGGAGAGACGCTCAGGTCTCAAGCACTTGCTGCTTCTCAGAGGATGTGAGCTCAGTTCCCAGCAGTCAAATCAGGTGGCTCACAACTGCCTGTAACTCCAGCTCTACAGGGGTCCAACACTTTCTTTTTGGCTTCTGACTTCTGGACACACACACACACACATATACACATACACATATATACACACACATACCACACATACCACACACACACACACACACACACTCACACACCCTACACAATACACATACACACACATACACACACATGCATGCACACATGCACACATACACATGTACAAATAAAAATAAATTATAAAAAAAAATAGGCCAACCAGGCTTGATGACTCAGGCCTGTTGTTTCTGGCACTTGAGAAGCTGAGGCTGGAGAATTATAAATTCAAGGCCGACCTGGACTCCAGGACAATTTGAAGACCAGCCTGGGCAGTGTAGTGAGATCCTGTGGGGAGTGGAGGAAGCCCTGAGAGAATGTGTAAGAAATGAAGTCCTGAGTAAATGCGTGTTGGTGACATGGGCACTGCCATGTCAAGGACCCCAAGGCTCAGACCCATGACAATGGCAAAGCTTTCCCTGGGTCAGACTCAGGAATGGGCAAAACACTCATTAAAGAAAGAAAGAAAGAAAGAAAGAAAGAAAGAAAGAAAGAAAGAAAGAGAGCGAGAGAGAGAGAGAGAGAGAGAGAGAGAGAGAAAAAGAAAGAAAGAGACTCAGCAATCTCACAAATCAGTAAGAGACTGGTTTGTTTCACTGGTAATTTTAGTTTGACACACAAACTGATTGATCCATAAGGCTTATTTCTAATTCTTTCCCAGTTCTGACAAGCTCCTGTTCCCATAGGAGCATCCCAGGACAGCCCTTGTCCAGATTAAGGGGACTCTGTGTTGCCTCTCCAAGTCTAGGACTGTCTTAGCTCATGTTGACGTCCCCCCAGGTTGCTTTCTGGTCCTCCAGGCTTCTTCCCCACACAGCTGACAAAGCTCATCTTTGCTCGGTTTCATTACCCATCGTCCTTCACTTCTCTTTCCAGAAGGACAGTCTAGGAACCCCTACAGACCTCCTCTAAAAGGGTTAGCGGTGCTTACTGGGTGACACGGTGGGATGCTGGCCCGGGATGGATGAGCAGGCGCGAGTAAACATTGATGCATAGAGGGAAAACGATTTCCTGCTGAATTATCCCTGCTGATTTGCCCCTCAAACCCTTCAAGTTCACTGCTGGAGGGAGTTCCTTTCCTTTCTTGCTAGAGTTCTTTCTAATTCTCCAAAACTGCTAATCGTCATCATTTATTGGTTTTAAAAACATTTTATTTTTATGACTTTTATTTATGTGTATGTTTCTGTGTCTATGTGAGCATATGTCACATGTGTGTAGATCCTCAGAGTGCAGAAGAGGGTACTAAGCCCCAGGAGGTAGATGGAGTTACAGTCGTGAGCTTCCTGTTCAGGTCTTGGGAACTGAACCCCGGTCCTCTGGAGAACAGTAAGTGCTCTTAACTGTTGGGCTATCTCTCCAGCCTCAATTTTTTTTTCTTGTTTTCTTTCTTTCCTTTCACCGAGGAAGGGTCTTACAAACTAGCTTAGATTATATTCAAGTTCAAGATGATCCTGTCTCAGCCTCTGGAGATGTGGGACCGCAGGTAGAAGCTGCCATATCTGGCTAGTTTTCTTTTTAAAACAAGTGTAGGATTTGGGCTCAAAGTCCATGGAGCTAAAATTATTTCTTGGCCTTTTTCTGATATAAGTATAATATATACACAAGAAGGGGGCATAAATAAAAATATATACCATGATTAATTATATTAGCTAGAATTTAAATTTATCCCTTTATTCTACTTGCAATTATTTATACATCTCTGTTATTTATGCCAAGGATACTGGTTTCCAGGGCGGTGTTTAAGTTTTCTTTAAAAAAAAGAAATTTATTAAGTAAATTATGTGCATTGATTTATAGGGAAAAATATTACTTTGTTCTGCAGAATCTAAAGATTCATATTTTCCTGATATTTATACTCTCTGAAATCATGATACATCATGCAAACTGTACACTTGTAGTACACCCCTGAGCTAGGTACAGTAGTGTGCTTGGGTGTGTGTGTGTCCCGCCTTCAGCTACTCCAGCGGGGTGGGGGTGACGTGGGATGTTTGGGGACCAGTTGTTGAGAGACCCACTCTTCTTATCTGTTACTTTTACATTTCAATAGGGGCCGCCTATAGATGCAGTGTTTTAACCCCTAACCCTTAAAAGGGGTCCAGCGGTAAGAATTTCACATCTATAAGCAGGCTGCAGTGGGGCCGGGGAATCCTAGGGTTCGGGTCTCTTAGTCTTACTTTGTATTCCTTCAGTGTTCATTGTGTATCAGCTCTGTGTCTGTCCCTGAGGCCAACTTGGCCTTTTGTGACATATACATTATCCTTGTTTAGAAATTTCCAGGCACCACACAATCAGGCTGCAGGCTTATGAATGATAAAAACGAGCTTTGAGATAATAAGCTAGACTAAAGATCAATAAATAACCCAGGATATCAGATATCTACTCTCAGACTTGCACCAGAACCGCCACCACCCAGTTTGGAGCTCTCTGTCTGGAAGCTTCCAACGGCATCTTCAAAGAGGGAAGGAAGATGGGAAAAGGAAAGAAGAAGGCGGGCAGGGTACTTTGGTCTTCACTGGAAGATTCTAGGTAGAGCTGTACCATGAGTCCTGAGCAGCTAGGGGCCAGTAGCAGCCCGCAGTCCACTCCTCCAACCTCCCCTGCACATTTGTATGGAATACCATTTGCATACTCTAACGAGATGAGCTATAATTGGCCTTCATTGATTTTGTTTTCATTGAGCTAAAATAGAGTCAGAGCTTCTTAGGCTAGAAGAGCTGATTGATTTGTGGTAGAATTCAGGACTATTCAGTTGAAGAAATAATTAATTATGCTCTTATTTAGTAATCATCAAGGTTTGGTTGGTTTCTTTGTAGCAGAGTGAGCTCAGCAGTATGGAACTTTGTCAAAGCAGAAATGCTTTAAATAGACACCTTCAACCCGCAAACGGCCATCTCCACTTAGTATTCTGTGAAGCTGACGTGATTCTCCTCATGAGGCGGTAGATAACGCTTACTATTTTTAAAGGATGGGTTTGTGCTGAACAGAGACCGTCTCGTACTCGTAGAGATCAACACACAGGCCTGTGTCTTTCTGTTCTTCATTTCTTCCTCACATGCACCTATTCCTTTAGGGTTGCTCCCTCTGTCCTCCCGCATCTTTGAATCCATTTACTAATCTTTCAGCATTTTGTGAAATTCTTCTTGAGTTGATTCAGCATGCACGAATGGTGTTTCTCACCATTGCCTTTCAGTTTGTGGAGGTGGGAGTTGGTCCAGGTTGGCCCTAACCCTAGGGTTTCAGGAAAGGAACTCTCTGCCTGCTCTGTTTATCAAGTGTGGTTCTCTTGAGCTTACGTAAGGTCGTTTGGTTGGCCACCCTCTGTAGGCAAGTTCTCTTGGAATTCTGGACTGATTATAATCAACATGTTTTGAACTGGTTTAGTTTCATGTCAATATTTTCCTTTTAAGATTTCGTTGGTGATAATTGTGCCAATTTTGGATCTAATTTGTCACTATTACAGTGAATTCCATGCACTGAACTGAGGCTTTTTGTCCTTCAGGGAAGAGATAAAGCAATGTGTTAAAGATGTATGTAAATAACCATGTTTCAGTCTAAAGATTTATTCTTGGGTCTTTTGGCCATCTTGGCATCTGTGGAGGCCTGCTGGGAACAGGACTTCTAAAAGAAAATATGTCTGGAAGGCTGTGGTGCAAGGCCACTTTTGCTGGCTATAAGTGAGGTCTCTGGAACCAGAGAGAGCACACAGCTCTTCTTATAATTGAAGGTGTTTATGCCCGAGATGAAACTGAATTCTACTTGGGCAAGAGATGCGCTTATGTGCATAAAGTGACACCTGGAGGCAAACCAAACAAAACCAGAGTGATCTGGGGGAAAGTAACCCGGGCCACAGAAACAGTGGCATGGCCAGTGCCAAATTCCGAAGCAACCTTCCTGCAAAGGCCATTGGACACAGAATCCGTGTGATGCTCTTCCCATCCCGGATTTAAACCAATGAAAAATAAATAAATAAATAAATAAATAAATAAATAAATAAATAAATAGATTTATTCTTGGCTCCATGTGTGAGACACTGTGGTAAGGTTTGCAAAGAGGATGAAACACTGTCACTGCTTGGAAAGCCTTCTATAAAGTGGGCAGAAGTATTTGTCCAAAGTTGCCCATCTGTGAGTCAGCGGTTTGAAATGGTGTAAACAGTCTAACATACAGCTGGCTGCTAAACCCTCAAAACTCTCAAGTATTTGATCAAATTATGTGAACTTGTTTCCTCGACTTCTCCGCACAACTGGGAACTTTGTAATGGCCCCACTTAAGACATATGTAAACAGTGCACCTTACTGAGGTATACAGCACAGAGTAATCATGGGGCGTCCCCACTCTGCGGAGAAGGAAACATTTCCACTCAGTGCTTTGTGATTTAGATTTGGTATTATATAAACCCATTTTTTTTACATGACCATTTGCTGAGAAGTCCAAGGACCAAAAGCAAAGGTGATATATTTTCCACAGCTTCCAGAACAAATATTAGAAAGAGTTCATATTTTTATATGAACTATACACTGACATCCATGAATTTGAGCTCGTCTAGATGGTATGTTTCCTAATACCAAAGAATTAAAAAAAATTAAAGAAGTCCTCTAACTTCAAGAGAAATGTAGTCTTTTTCATGTATGGAGAAATAACAGCAGAAATGATAAAGAAAGGTAAGTTTTGCCTGTACCATTTGTCAGGTTAGCTCCATTCATGTGAACTGGGTGTTGTCTGTATTTCAGGCTCCGTAGTTGTCAGGCTGAAAGTGAGTTCTGACTCTAAAATAGTTCCTTCACTTTAAGACACAATGGAAGCCTACATTATTTTATCCTGAGTATTTGATTTAAAAGGGAGGTTAAGGTGACAAGATGCTCTGGGTTGACAGGGCCAAGACTAGGTGAGGGGACTACTTGTTTTGTGGGTGTGCCTTAGATTGTATAATCCTTAAGCTCTATAAAGTCAATTTTGTCCCAAGATTTCAGCCATATTCTAATTTAGTGATTTTTGCTGACATTATGCTAAGTGTATATTAGAATCTTTATTAGCTTCTTTTCCCTTATTGTGACTAGACACATGGCATACATTACGAAGGAAGGATTTGTTTTGGTTCACGGTTTGAGGGTCCAGTCTATCATGAGAGTAAGGCATGGCAGAGTAAAGGCCTTTATAGTGTTTGGAACAAGTGACTCCTCATGTGTTTGTGGGTCAGGATGCAGGGGACAGAGACTGGAAGCAGGTCTGGGCTACAGCCCTCAAGGCCGCTCCACAGGGATCTATTCCTCTACCTAGACTGCACTTCCTAAAGAATCTACAACTCTCCAAAACAGTGGTACAGGCAGGGTGCTAAGTGTCCAGCTTCATGAAATGCAGCAGACATTTTACATCCAAAGCATAACAGATTCTAAGAGCCGCATTTGCTCTATTAGGGTCAGACAATGAGTAGGATCAAGAATCAAGACCTGGCTCCTTAAGAACAAATTCAATTTGTATTTCTTGGATTCTGTCACAGACGTGGAATTCAGCGCTTCTGCCTGGAGTACCCTTTGGAATCGCTACACTGACCCAGCAGAGTTAGTATCCTCGTGCTCATTTTGCTGCTGGGGTAAGCTGTGAGCTCACAAGTGTCTCTTGGCCTGAATTCTAGTTCTACCGCTTCTCAGCTCTGCCGCCGTGAAGAACTCCATGGCATCTTTATTTTCCAGGTCCTCTACTGGCTAGCAGTATGACGTCATTGAGTTAGGGGAGGAGGGGAGGAAGGAAGCGCATGAAATGTGGAGTGGTTTGAGCCACAGAAACACTAAGTGAATACGAGCTCTTTCTGGCCTGGATCAGTTTGTTGTTTGCAGGTAGTCTTGATAGCTCCACGACCCTGGGAAAATAGTTAGCATCTCTAGACTGCAGCATCAAACTCAAAAAGTCTAGAGGATTGTGGAAAGCCAAACCAGTGTACTCATTCTGAAATGAAATAATGATGTACCATATTAATTAAGCATATTTAGTATTCTAGTATATTTGGCATCTTAGTATAAAACTGGTTGTTATGCAATCTTGTTATTAAGTCAATTTCCAGTTTTCCTTGAAAATGTTATCAAAATATTCTAGCAAAGAAGTTAGATACTCAAGGGATCATTCAATTATTCCTGTCTTAAATTGTCCCGGTTTTCTTCTGGGTAGGTTTCAAGGATCAGGATCCCAGTCTTAGCTTCTGGCTTCTAACACATGGTATATGGTATGGACCAACTATGTTGTACAATAGACTCAAACCCAAGAGCCGCTTAGGATGCATTATTGTAGCAATCCATATCTTAACAGTCAGTGGGCACGCATCTCAAAGACAGTCTCCTTCCTTCATTGTTTCGCTGTGTAGCCCTGGCTGTCCTGGAACTCACTCTGTAGACCAGGCTGGCCTCCAGTTCAGATATCCACCTGCCTCTGCCTTTCAAGTGCTGGGATTAAAGGCGTGGGCCACCACTGTCCTGACACTTATTTACAGTGATATTTTAAGGCACATGGGGTATAGATTGTCGTTCCCATTGTAGAGACAAAAACCCAGGGTCTTACTTCTAAAGTACTGTTAAAAACGAATGTGAAAATCACATTCCTAACTGCAAAATCTACGACACTTTACATATCATCATTTCTGGTAAGGATGCTGATTTGGGGATTTTCAGTCAATATTTGTCCAAAGGTAATATATTATTTAACTAACTTCTTGCTATTGTTTTATGTGACATTTTACACATGAGTAACTGTGCCCCAAACTTGGACACTGTAATGAAATTCTATGCTGACCACCAAGAGTTAGTGCAAATCTCACAGGTTAAAGGTGAAGTGTCCTCTGGATGGTGGTGGTGCACACCTTTAATCCCAGCACTTGGGAGGCAGGTGAATCTCTCTGAGTTTGAGGCCAGCCTGGTCTACATTGGGAGTTCCATAGGCTACACAGAGAAACCCTGTCTTAAAAAGCTGAAAAAAGAAAAGAAAAGAAAAAAAAAGATTCAGTGTCCATCAGGATGACTCTAGCTTCAAGTACTAGTCACAGATCTGAAGGTCCTTAGGATGCATGCCCTTCTGACCAGTATACTACAAACTCAGGAGTTTCCATGCTTGCCCAAGATAGTGCACCTACAGTGATGGTCTCATAACACACTTACAGTGATGGTTTCATTATAAAAGACACACATTGGTGGGGTCTAGATGGTTTGGAATACACAAATACATAGCCTTCCATATACTTTTTTTTTTAAAAAGATTTATTTATTTATTTATTTATTTATTTATTTATTTATTTATTATGTATAAAGTGTTCTGCCTACATGTATGCCTGCAGGCCAGAAGAAGGCACCAAATCTCATTATGGGTAGTTATAAGCCACCATGTGGTTGCTGGGAATTGAACTCAGGATCTCTGGAAGAGCAGCTAGCGCTCTTAACCTCTGAGTCATCACTCCAGGCCCAGGTGAGACCCCTCTTCCCACTCCTCAGTGGTTTCGCAGACTAGGAAGCTCCCCCAAGCTTCAATACCCAGCATTTTCACGGAACTCCCCCACCTTTCATTGCCGGAGCTTAAACCTGGGGCCTCACCTCTGCTAAGAAATAATCTCCTAAGCGCATGCTTGTCTCAGCCCTCACTGGTCTTCTATCGATTCTGGTATCAGCTGCAGTCTCTAACTGTCATTCCTTCACTGGAGATCACATGGAATCCCCTGCCTCAAAGATTCGGGTCTCTGGTCACGCAGTTGGCCTTTCTGCCTTATAACCGTGCCCCATCCTAACGCAAAGTCAGATGTGATATACGGCTGAGCCGGGAGCCACAGGGACGCTTCCAGCTATAGCAGAGGTGTGGGAACATCCTCGCGGGAACCTGGGGCAAGAACATTTTCTTTATTGTGGAACATAGCTTTAAATAGGACAAGGATAAATCAACATTTAAGTGAAAACACGATGGAGAACTATGGAAATACGATGAAGTCGGTGGAATTTCTGTAGGGTTTGACCCAGGCTTCCTAATATCCTTTCTAGAGTAATGGATGTGGGGACCTCTGAATATTCCGTCATGCGATGTATTCTGAATTTGTTGATTCAAATCCACTTGCTTACGGGGGTCACGTGTCACGTGTTCGGCTAGTTAGATGTTTCTCCAGTGTGGAATGCCTTGCAATGAGCCGCAGCCGTGGCAGGGGTGGAACATGACTTATTAACCAGTACTTACTGAATGTCTGTCATAGACCAGAAACCATCACAGGTGTGGAGGATACAAACGGAAACAAACCAGACAAAAGCCCTGGCCTTCCTGCAGCTTGCCTTCTGGTTGGGAGAAACAGACAATAAGCAAATAATCTCGTACGGGTATGCAAGTCAGGTGGTGAAATGCGCTTTGGAGAAAAGCAAACTGAGTGCCCAGAACCTGTCGCTGCTCCTCTGCAGACCGGGCAGGGGAGGCTTGAGCAAGCCACGGCTCCAGGGCAAAGTTTGTAATTTGTTGTTGCTGCTGCCTGGCCTCTGGCTGAGGGAAAAAAAAAAATCTGTCCCTGAATGTTTAGCAAGCCTGCTTGGCCTTTTGATTCTGCAGTGATTAAATGCCAGCCTATTGGGAATTAGTTTTATTTTAATTCAAGGTTAAATGTAGAAAAGACCTCCTACTTCTTCCATCTATCAAAATTCAGCTATGGATCTTCTAAGGGTGTCAGCTCCCGGCGAAGCCTCCCTGACCTCCCCACACTAATTGCGTTTCTTTCTTCCTCCTGCGGCTTCCCCTACACTTAAACTTACAAGTGTTGTTTCCCATTTCGTTGTATTGCAGATGGAGCTATGTATGTGTGGGCTCCATTCTGCCAGTAAAATGTGTGCTTTGCTCGGAGCCAGAGGCTCTTTTTCGTGTTATTCTCACTGTACCCATCGCCCCCACCCCCAGGAACTTTGGAATGCCTGGGACACAGCACCTGTTCAATTAGCTATTGATTGGGGAGAGACACCTGCGTGCATGCTAGCAGCAGCGATATCTGATTTGCATTATGTAAGTTTCTTATCTAATTTCCACTGACTTCCTGGGTGAATGAAGTCTTCCCCGGCCTCTTTAAGGCATTAGTTGTGACTGCTTCTCAGGAGAGCATTCCAAAGTCGAGACTTCTGATAGACAGCCGGTAGACATGCACTTACCGTGGCTTTTATTATCACAAAGGAATAGTGGCTCATCGTAGGGAATTGCAAATATAAGTGACCATAATAAAAATAAAGGGAACTCAAGAAGGTGTTCACTCACTCGGAAGGTATTTATCGAGCTATTGTCTCTCTGGGTACGTAGCACCAAGGACAACAAACAGTACAGGCCAAGTCTTACATAGTGGTATCAAATGAGTACTTACGGTTCACATGATAAATGAGTTATTATTTCCATAATTATTACACGTGGTGCTAGCATTTTGATACATATAACAACTATTTTTAAAAAAGGATTTGTTTTTGTAATTTAAAGTTGTGTGTGTGTATGTGTATGTGTGAGAACAGGTGTGCGAGGAGGCCAGATGTGTCAGAACTACTGGAGCTGGCTCTACAGGTGCTTGTGAGTGGCCTGTGAACACTGGGAGCTGAGCTTTAGTCCTTACAAGAGCAGTTCCCACTCCCAACCATGAGCCATTTGTCCCTACAACTTACCTCCTAATGGCAGTGTGGGCAAGGCTGCGCTATTGTTTTCTAGCTTAGCTTAGAAAAAGTAGTGTATTATGGATAGTTCTTTGGGTCTGGTAGTAGTATTCTATAATATCATTTTTATTAGCCAATAATGCCTTGTTCTAATGATGACTCAAAATTTCCAGCTGGGATACATTGATTATTAATTGCGAGCAAGTTGCTGGCGGTGGAATTTCTCTACCGAAGGCTTTGCAAACCCCTCTCTCATGGGCGTGGTTAAGCGGCCATCACATTGCACCCAAAGACGACCGGAGGTTCACATTGATCAGTGTGCGAGAAGAGTTGCATCAGCAGATTTATTCGGTTTTCGTTTGGAAAAGAATTAACCTGGGCCGCGTGTTTTTGCTGGTGCGTGTGTGGTCATTTCTTATGCATTGATCTCTAATGAGGCCTGGCCCACAGGAGACAATGAATGAAATCTGTAATCAGCGTTGGGCCGGAGAAGCATTTTGCCAAGGTGGATGTCAGGACTATTAGATGGCTTCAGCCCTTAAACCATAAAGGGAGGGGATGACTAATAGGTCCCATTCTTTATATTTATGTTAATTGATTCTTCAGTTTGGCTAGTTTCTTGTCCTGCCTTCACATGGAGAAAGGGCGTTTAAGAAAAATCCTGGCCTCAGAATGTCAGGAACACAAGGAGAGAGCTAGGGCAAATGGTCCCCGTGTCACTAATGAGATTGTAAAGGAGAAGTGGTCCCTGGACCCAGGGGAGGGGGTGTAAAGAGCAGCCGTCAGTCAAAGGCAGCATTGAGTGGGCAGAAGCGGAAATGCACTGGGGCGCATGCGCACTGCCGCTTGCCTAGGTTTTGCATGAAGGCGTGAGGGACTCTGAGGGTCCTGTACCCCTTATAGTGCCAGTGTGACATGCGACTTATAAAATGCCGTGGCATAGCTACTGCTTATTAATATTATGGCCCAGGCTTTAAGGATTTTTTGTTTTTCTTCCTAAGGAGAGGCAGTGGGTCAATCAGCTAACAGGCCCAGGAGGTGGCTGAGTGTGGAGGGGACGGCATGAAGCCCCGATGGGAAACAGCACTAGAACGCCTGCCGGTAGTCTATCCTGGATCACACTGCCCTACCACGAGCTAGATCCTAACCGCTGCTGGCTCAGTGGCTGCATTTTAAAGTGAGGTGTTCGAAGGCAAGGGCTTGAAAGACTCCTGGCTTTAGGGAAATCTCTGATGCTCTCGCCACCTTAACCAAAGCTTGCACAGGCTCAGTGAGGACGCAACATACTCTTTCCATAGAGATACAGGGAATAACGAAGCTCTTCTATGAGTTTCTTTCCTGAGTGTCACTAGAGCTTCTGAGAGCTGTAACATAATGGAACCACTCGTAGGTGACAGCTTCTTCAATCACTTTATCTTTATAGTGTCCTGTGTCGTGTCGTGTCCTGTCCCCGTCCCCCACCCCCCTGCCAGTCTCATGCAGCCCAGGCTGGCTTTGAACTTGCTATGTAGCTGGGAATGACCCCGAACTCCTGACCGTCTTGCCTCCACCTCCTGAGTGCTGGAATTTTACAACCACACTCCCTGTTTACATATGCTACGGATGGGACCCAGGGCTTCAGGATTGCTAGGTAAGCACTATTGGGTTTTTTTTTTCTTTTTTTTTCTTGAAAAAAAAAAAAAAAGAAAAATCCCTGCTTCCTCCCAGCCTCCCATTTCCCTCCCCCTCCTCCCGCCCCTCTCCCCCTCCCTCTCCAGTCTGAAGAGCAGTCAGGGTTCCCTGCCCTGTGGAAAGTCCAGGGTCTTCTCCCCTACATCCAGGTCTAGGAAGGTGAACATCCAAACTGGCTAGGCTCCCACAAAGCCAGAACATGAAGTAGGGACAAAACCCCATGCCATTGTCCTTGGCTTCTCATCAGCCCTCATTGTCCTCAGTGTTCAGAGAGTCCGGTTTTATCCCATGCTTTTTCAGTCACAGTCCAGCTGGCCTTGGTTAACTCCCAATAGATCAGCCCCACTGTCTCGGTGGATGGGTGCACCTCTCGTGGTCCTGACTTCCATGCTCATGTTCTCCCTCTTTTCTGCTCCTCATTGGGACTTTGGGAGCTTAGTCCGATGCTCCAGTGTGGGTCTCTGTCTCTATCTCCATCCATCGCTAGATGAAGGTTCTATGGTGATATGCAAGATATTCATCAGTATGGCTATAGGATAGGGTCATTTCAGGTTCCCTATCCTCAGCTGCCCAAGGAACTAACTGGGGACATTGCCCTGGGCACCTGGGCGCCACTCTAGGTTCATGTCTCTTACCAACTCTAAGGTGGTTCCCTTAATTAAGTTATGTGATTCCCTGCTCCTCTATATTGGGTTTTTAATTATTAGATTGACCATCAAGACCTGGCTTCAAACTCATAATAGCAGCGGAGAGGAACCCTTTCTAGGCCTGTTGCTGTCCCCTCTCTTCTTCTTTTAAGTTTCTTAACTTTCCACATTACCACATTAAATCATGAACACTTTGCAATTTACTGAAGGAGTTGTTCTATAAGAGGCCACATGTTCTGATGGCCTGCAGTGGCACTGTATCTTCATCAGCCCTGGAAAAAAGTGTGTGTGTGTGTGTGTGTGTGTGTGCGTGCGTGTAAATACATCCACGGGGAGCAGAGGAAGAGAAATGACGAGGCAGTCTAGCTTCACAGAGAACATTTGCAGATTTTTATCTGAAACACATTTTATTAAAATTGCAACAAACTTTATAAAATCAGCTGTATGGTTCATTAAGGGAACATTACCTTACAATTATGATTAATTAGATTAAACTTATGAAAGTGTGTTATTTGTTCAGATCAAAAGGGTGGGGAAGATGATGGATGGTGAAAGAGTGTGATAAATGAACAAAGCAGCTGAACTAAATTGAATGTGTATTCATCCGTTCGCACTTCATAACTAATGATAAATTGAGCATGTCACATTTAACAATACTCGTCTGGGCTCAAGCACAAGGTTTCTTTCGGCTCCTCTTCTCAACGCCTTGTGACGGTTGAGACCGTGGAACCGAAATTTTACTCCCTGGACTTTACCTGCCTCTTACCTTGAAAAAACACAGTGGCTACTTACTCAATTAAGAGCTGTTAACAGCCGGGCGATGGTGGCGCACGCCTTTAATCCCAGCACTCGGGAGGCATAGGCAGGCGGATCTCTGTGAGTTCGAGACCAGCCTGGTCTACAGAGCTAGTTCCAGGACAGGCTCCAAAGCCACAGAGAAACCCTGTCTCGAAAAACCAAAAAAAAAAAAAAAAAAAAAAGAGCTGTTAACAGGTTGTAAAATCGCCATTCCTCAGATCATGCCTGGTATCTGAAAATAGATTTATCTTAAGCTAAAACGAACATCCCCATTCATAGGCCTAATTATATTATACAGCAGGGGCGGAAAACACCCGGAAATGGAGAAACAGCTTTCTTTCGCAGTATTTTCTTTGGCATTAGATGGGAAGAAACACTCCCCCAAACTCACTAGAGAGCCTGGGAATCAGGAAAGTGAGAGACAAAAGCCGAACAGGTTGTGTTAGCTTCCTGAAACCCCAGGCTTTAGAGGATTTTAATCACATCATCCTTTTGCAAGGATTATGAAGCTGGTGTTGAGGTTGGGGAGGAAGAGGTGGAAAATAGCCTCACCCAGTCTGACATCAGACACATTCGCCACACAGACTCAGGAATGGCTTTTGGAAAGAATCATTTTTTTTTTTTCATAGACGCTCAGGAACTGTGATATGGGAGGTGACAGGTAGCCAGTGCTCACTCCTTTAGTCCCCTGACCTTGGTGGGGATCACCGGAAGTGAGTGACAGTCTCTGACAGACTGCACACTTTATTTCTCTGTGCTCTGACTTTTCCGGAAGAGTTTCTGCGGATTCACTTTGTATTGTGGTGAAGGTTTCCAGTCTGTTCTGATTTCATCTACACCTCACCATCTTCAAACTCTCCTTCAAGCTGACTTGATCTTTCTGGCAAGGAGGGAGCATTAGGGATGGAGTCAGATGCTTCTCAGAATACTGAATGCGTGGGCTACACAGGAGAACAGACTTGTGGGGAAGACTTATGCTATCCCTGAGGGATGGCATCCTGGAAGGGAGGAGGCAAGAGGGCCGGTGGTCACTTAGGAGCTTTGAAGGATGGTGCTAATGCAGGTAGTTATTCAGTGTTCATCCTTGGGTTAGAAATCAGCTGCTCCGTAGTTGTGTTTCTTGTCCTTTTGGTTGTGAGCCTAGCGTTTAATGGCTGAGCCATCTCTCCAGCCCAACTGTGGTTCTCGATGGGCAAGGGAGGCTGCATCCACCAGGAGACATTTGCCACTGACCAGAGGCCTCGTATCTATCATAGTTTCTGACAAGGATTGTTACTGGCAATATGGGTTAGGTCAGGATGTGGCTACACTCACCACAGTGTGTAGATGCTCTGTCACAAAAAGCTATCATCTGAAGGCCCCCATTCGAAATGTCACTAGAGGTAAGGCTGAGAGCGCCACCTGACAGTTATGTCATTTAAATGTATACATTTAAAGAATGGAAATTGATGAACTCACAATAAAATTTAAGGTGATTTAAAAAGCTGGCATAGATCAAAATCTAAATCACATTCTTTTAAGAGATTTATTTATTTATTTATTTATTTATTTATTTATTTATTTATTTAATGTGTGTGCCCGAGTGTGTGCATCACAGGTGACTGTGAGTTATCACTGGGTGCCAGGAACCAAACTCTGGTCTTTCCAGCCTCCTAGATTACATTCTTAAAGGAGTACAAGTAACACGTGGGTCAATCCTATGCCAAACAAACCATAAGATTAACAACTTTAGAGTAAGGACTTCCAAAGAGTGCTGTGTTCATTGGCTTGCTTATCCAGACAGGCCAAGCCATTGCCCCTGCTGGTGAGAATGGTGTCTCTGGCAGTAACAGATGCTCTTTGGGGAAGAGCGATCTGAAGGGGAGGGGATTGGAGGAGAGTCGTGCTATGCTAGACCATTCAAGATTGGCTTAGAATAGGAAACCACCACACTTGTCTGAATTCTGATGTGGAAATAAATGTCAGAGCGAAGACAATTCATCTGTTGGGTTTCATGAGAAAAGAATATTTACTCAGCTGTGGGAAGAGGGCTCTGGTGAACACCCAAACTAATGTATGTTTGACAATGCTCAATATTCCTGAAGTACTCTGAACAAGAGGGTTCTTAGAGTCAGAATGTGAGATGATAAGGAATGCGGAGGAAATTCTCTCAGGGGCACAGAGCATCGAGAGCCCTGCCTTCTGCCACCCCAGAGACACAGGTCCTTTGACTGCTCTGGATGAATTAATTTAAAAAGAGTAAAAGTGAGGTTAATCACGTTGGCTATTTAAAGCGTGCGATTTAGTGGTAATAAGTATATATTTTCAATGTTCTATAACCAGATCACAATGTTTTCCAACTTTATCACCTGAGACAGAAATTAGGCATTTATACATAATTCCCAGATCCTTATTCCTTGCCACAGTAGTCAGGATTCCATAGTGTTACCATGCGTCTGCTGCTCCTGCAAGGACCATCAGCCCATGGTTGCTGGTTCTTCTTTTATTTTTACTTTTTGGTCTGATTACAGTTAGTTCCCTTTGCATTCTGAGTGTTAAGTGAATGTTAGGCATGGAGGGTATTTGATAAATAAGAAAGAAATGAAAGTCATAGCAGGGGACGAGAAGTAGCACATATCTTCAGGACCTAACATGTTTTTTTCTTGAGGACCAGTGAGATGGTCTTCAAGATGAGGACATGGGGTGGATTCGCAGAAGCCTCATGGTGGAGAAGAGGACCGACTTTCACATGTGGTCCCAGACCTCTGTATGTACAGTATGGTATGCTTACATACACTAAGGTATGTGCACAAGCCTCATGAAATAAAAAATAAGTGAGAAATATTTTTTTGTGCCAGGCATGTTAGTGAATGCTTATTGTTTCAGAACTTGGAAGGTGGAGGTAGGACAATCAGGTTGGGGCCAGTCTTGGCTACATGGCAGTTAGAGCCATCCTGTGCCATGCAAAACCCTGTGTCAGATATAGAAACCACACTGCAATGAAACATTTCCTCCCTTAATTTAGTGAGAATAAGATAAAGCCTGGTATTTGAACACTGCTTTATATTTCTTTACTCAAAGAACTGTGACATGGTGCCCCATTGTTTTGGAAAAATATGTCAATCTTTTAGGGTGAGATCGAAGTAAAGCATGCATCTGCCTGCATGTCAACATTTTAATTTTTCTAGTTTAATTGTACTCAGAAACATTTTAACTTACTGTTTTGGGGGTTGACCCCCCACATGATGAGCTGACTGGGAGGAATGCAGGAATGATTTGCCTGTTTCTTAACCATTTATTGATAAGGACTGTGTCTTCAAGAAGGAAATTGGAGACGTACATCTTTCTAAGGCCCCGTGGGAAATTAGCAGGCGAGTCAGAATTAGAATTCACAGCCTGTGTGTGTCTAAGGTTCCACTGAGCTGACCTGCCTAGCAGTCACAAAGTTTTCTTTCCCGTGTGCCTATTCCCAGTGACCTCTACTGGTGCCCGCTGAGCGTGAAGAAAAAGTAACCTTCCATGAATTCCCCCACGGGTGCAAACAGTGCAAATTGTTTTCTTTTGGGGTCAGAGCTCTGCCACCTGCCATTTCAGACGCCGTGGAAGGCTGAAATACATCATTTGAGGGGTTATACACCATGCCACCCGTTACTGACTGGTCCCGACTTTTCCATTGGAAAGCAGCTCTTTCTCCTGTCTGGCATTGTCTCTAGGATCCTGCCTACCAGCTGAGCTCCAGGAGGCTTGAGGAGGTTGGATGGGACATTCTGCTCCCATGCAGTTGTAGCAGAAGGGAAAGGTTAGGCATGAATTACCCTAACACCTTCCTCATTGCCAACTTTATTTTTCCCTTCTTCTACAATCCCCCCTCTTTTTGGTCTGTGCTTGTGGTTTAATAGAGCTTCACTGCACTTCTCTGATATTGTCTCATAAAACTCTCTGCAGTAATATCATTGTCTAATTTTCAGGTTGTGTGTTGCCCCCTCCATTCCCAAGGCACACACCGGCAGGAATGCAATTAAACTCGACTCTCTGACTTCTCTAGGCCAAGTTCCGTCCTTTTACCCCAGAAAAGGCTTTCAGGTACGCACTGCAGCACATTTACCTTTTTCTTACCACAGCTTCCATCCCTCCTTCCGGGTCTGCTTGCCAAAGGAGGAAAACAGATGGGTCTGCCTGGAGTAATCAAATGAGAAAGCGAGAGGGAAGGCAGGGAAGAGCCAGTAGCTGATTTACTGGGGACAATACATTCATTCCAGCTCAGAACCTTAAAACCACCATGCCTGGGAAAATAACTTTTAATGGCATAGTGATATTTCAGTGACAAGGTTTGAGTCTTGTGAGGAACATTGATTTCTGATTGTAGAGGAGGAGAGGGTGGAAGAGGGGCCGAGCAGTGTTAGGGGATGCTGATTTCTTTGTTCAAATCTCTACACATCTATTTCAGTGATGATTACAAACCACTACGTCAGTGCCGTGCCGTGCCTGTCTTTTTCAACTCCCAAGAGGCATGCTGTCCCCGTCTTTTCTAGGACATACATGGTTGTTCTGCATCTGCGCCAACCTTAGTCTCAAGGTCCTGATGGTTCTAAGACTGAATCTCTTTTCATCTTAGTGGTTCCTCAATTAGGCTCATCTTCATCACACACACACACACACACACTGCATGCATACTGTTCTCCATCTTTCTCTGTCTCACATGTACTCTGCGTGCATACTTCTCTCCCTCTCTCCCTCCCTCCCTCCCTCCTTTCTTCCCTCCCTCTCTCTCCCTCTCCCTCTCTTTCTCTCTCTCTCTCTCTCTCTCTCTCTCTCTCTCTCTCTCACACACACACACACACGCACACACACGCACGCACACACACATGCATGCACACTGAATGCACAGACATCTCCCCACCCCCACACTGCATGCATTCCCATAAACACAGATCCTCTACACTGCTCCTCATTGATTTTGACTCATTTTGTTTTGAGTTTACTTTAGAATTTATTTGTGAGACAGTATCTCAGTATGGAGCCTAGACTGCCCTCAAGTTCAAAATCCTCCTGCTCTGGCCTCCTGAGTGTTGAGATTACAGGTGTGTACCACCGTGGTTGGTGAGGGTCATGCTTTAACACCACCTAACACAGGATCTGGACAACAGTGGGAACTGTGTAGAGCATGAG
>JABTXL010012493.1:9709230-9723349 GCA_025134845.1 Neodon shergylaensis
ACCTAACACAGGATCTGGACAACAGTGGGAACTGTGTAGAGCATGAGTAGATACACTCACATCCCACTTACAGTTTACAGTGCGCTCAATAAGAGCCTGGACTCTGCTCCCAGGTCAGGAATGGCTTTTGATTTTGCTACTTATTAGATAGTTTTGGCCCAATTACCTCCTCCAATTTCCTCATGCAGTATCATGCCCCCTGTCATTATTAGCAGTATTATTGTTATCCTTGTCAATACTGGGGAAAGACACAAGGAATATCGGCAAAGGTTTTGGATGGAAACAAGATGCATCTCTTTTCTGTCTTGGGCAAGTCATGTGACCATTATGTAACATGATTGAACCTACGTGTTCTCAGGTCTGTAGTTACAATGACAAACAGCAATAATCACCATTTATTAGGTGCTTCTTGTGTGCCAGGCAGTTTTCTAGAATCTTCTGCATGTGTTAATGCATTTACTGGTGCAATTGTACCCTATTGTGAGGTACAGATGATTATTCCGCAAACTCTATAGATGAGTAATTGATCTGTAAGATAACTTTCTTCATGTTACATAGGAAGTAGGTGGCACAGCCCAGAGTTCTCCCTACAGGTGCTGTATTTTACCCTCTACCCACTCTCAGTATGGACAGATAGATTTACATACATGTTTATTGTTTAAAATACCCTGTGCCTGCAGAAGAATGCTTTGGCTGGGCATGGTGGTGCATGCGTTTAATCCCAGAATTTGGGAGGCAGAGGCAGGTGGATATCTGTGAGTTTGAGGCCAGCCTGGTCTACAGAGTGACTCAGGACAGAGAAGTCCTGTCTTGAAACAAACAAAAGGAATACTTTGGGATTCACATGTAGTTTTTTTTTAAACTAGGTCCCGAAGTTAAATAAACTAAAAGAAAACAGTGCATTTAAATTTAAGAGATAAATGTCAAGGAGATCTGTCTAATACGGTGTATCACACGAAATCTTTGTTTTCCCAGAAAGGACAAATTTTGAGCATTTGTTGTATTGCCACATCTTAGACACATGTGCATCATTTGGGGTCACTTAAACCTTTTTCTATTTTGAAATGATTGTACAAGAAGCTGAAAAATGGATAAAGAGATTATGTGCACTTTGAACTCAGTATACCACAATATTGACATCTTAAATAACCTAAGCACTGGAAACTGACACTGACCCAAGCACACACACAGTTGTGGATGTGTGTGTGTCTCTGAGTATGTAACTCAGTCATTGTTGTCTTGTTATGGCTTCATGTTATAACCACTATAATCCAGATACTTGACTGGATTGTCACCTCAAGGATGCCCTCTGCTCACGATTTCTCCCTTGGGTGGCCACTAGTCTACCCTCTGTCTCTTGTGATTTACAGATGTGATAAGAACGCAATCATATCTTCAGGTGGCAGCAGAATGGTGGCAGTGGCACACACCTTTAATCCCAGCACTCGGGAGGCAGAGGCAGGTGGATCTCTGTGAGTTTGATTGAGGCCAGCCTGGTCTACAGAGCAAGTCCCAGGACAGCCAGGGCTACACAGAGAGACCCTGCCTCGAAAGCCTCCAACCCCAAAAGAATGCATTCAAAATATGTGTCACGTGAGGATGGCGTCCCCTTCCATTGGTCCAGTTCTCTAAAGATTCCTCTAGGTTGTATATGTCAATAATCTATTCTTTTTTATAGTGGAGTACTATGGTCTTTATCATTCACCTCAGGAAGGATGTGGGGTGGTTTCTAGTTTCCAACCACTATAGATAAAACCATGATGGATAAGCTGGTACAGGATTTTCTCATCTATGGGAAAAATGCCAAGTTGCTGGGTCATATGGGAATTGTGTGCATAAGTTTTAAAAAAATATCATATACTTTGAAAATTTGATGACTGTATTTTGATAATATCCACCTCCTACCTACTCCTTCTCAACTCCAGCCAGATCCCCTTCCAACAGACTTTCCTCCCAGATTCATGCCCCCCCTCCCCAAGTCTGGTTAATGCTACCCACCTGCTCAAGGGCCCGAGCCATCGCAGAGGGTATGGAGCATCTACCACGGCCACACCCCAGAAGATTTCCTCCCCATATAGGCCTTTAATTGAAATGGACGCTTTCTTTTAAATTTTTATTATTTATTACTAATTTTGTAATAGATGAACGACAGCTGCTGGGATTAAAGGGGAGAGGATGGGCAGGGTGTCCCAACTGTTGACACCGGCAGCCTGCTTTTGCCTTCCATCGCAGACTTGGCTAGAAAGTCACTGCCACAGACATGATGACTGCAGAGATTCGGATCCAGGGGGATATTCATAGCATGGAGTCTCTGCTGAGCAACTTCAGATTCCATGACTCCAATGCTGGGCTTCATGACCACCATGCAACCCGGGACCGTTCCTATGACGTCATCACTATCTTTAGAAAGAGAAAGACTGGAATTTTTGGTGGGCTTTGCGCCCTCTGCTGGGTAGCTGCTGAACAGCCTTCAGCCTTCTGTAGCAATCTGGTGCTTACCTGTGTGGTTGGATTAATCTCGTTCTTACCAGTGAGGTTGGATTGCGGTTCCTGTCAGAGCCCTCCTGATTCTGGCCACTTTCAAGGATTAATACACTTGAGACCTGAGTCTTTACAGGCATCAAAACTTTACCTCCAGTTCTAACTTTAGGATGAGAAATTGTTTAAAAGTTTGAAACAAGGGGCTAAAGAGATGGCTCAGCAGTTAAGAGCACCGAGTTCAATTCCTAGCACCCATGTCTTGTGGCTCTCAGCTTACTGTAACTCCAGCTCCTTCTTGGGCCGCTGCAGGCATCGTACTCATGTGTACAAACTCACACTCAAACACACACATCTACATAGTTAAAAATACAATTATAATGCTGGCTTTAGTCCCTGCACTCTGGAGTCAGAGGCAGGAAGAGCTCTGTGGGTTTCAGAGCTCTGTATAGTCCAGGCAGGACTCTATAGTGAGACCCCAAACAAACAAAACCAAGCCAGAGACAAAACCCAGCAACAAACACCCCTTCGATGAAATATATAATAAGCAAACAAACAAACAAATTAACAAAGGGATATTTGAACCAAACAAAGGATTTTTTTGATGTCTGTTTATGGGCATTCTTGCTGAATTTTTTAAAAAAACCATGTAAGTGTGTTTGGCAAGCATTTCCTTGAAGGGCCACATATAAAAATATTTTCAATTTTCAGGATTCATAATTTCTGTCACAATGATTCATCTCTGGTACTATATTTTGAAGGCACCCATTGCTTAAGCAGATGAATATGGTTGTGTGTTAATAAAGCTTTATTTATAAGGTGAAGTGGCAAGCCTACAGGCCGTAGCTTACAACCGTTTTGATCCCCAAACTGGATGGATCCTTTTGGACAGTTATTCACTGTTATTTAAACTTCAGACTGTGACATTTATGTTAACTTTTACCTTTTTTTTTCTGGTAGGAATGTGAGTGTTATTTATCTTTAGGAAGTGTTTTAATTACCACCCTGGATACTATTTTTGTTCTGAATCTAGCAGTATTGTTCTAACACTTGGCATGGCTCTAGATACTTAAGTCTTTGGGTGTTTTCCATCCTGCTCCTGCTAACTCTCGATATTAGGTCGAATAGGTCGTGTGTCAATGAGAATTTGAGAGGACTCATTGAAAACAGTACTTTGACATCCCAGCACAGAGTTCACTCCATTCCAGTGGTCCCTTCTCAGACTTCAGGGAATAGGAACCAACTCTCTTTGGTCAACATTTTGTCCGCATTTAGGAGTAACTAGAGATGTGTTTGGAACAGGGTGTTTTACAAGATTGGAGTTTCCGGCAGCACTTGGTTCTTTCCATCTTCCTGTTCTTCCTCTTCCCATCTCTCTCATTTCCTCCTTCCCAAGGCGCTGCCCTGTCTCCCTGCTCCCTGATGTAAATTCTCCCAAGGGCTCTAATGTCATGTTTCCTCTTTAGAAAACTGTGAAGTTATACATTTTCTCTCTCCTCCTACACCAGGAAATGGCTTTTTGAAATGAACCCTTGGTTATTTATTTATATTTTATTTCTCTTTAGCAATTAATGTGTATCACTGCACAAACATCTGGGGACAGAGCAAGCTTTAGCTCCTTAATTAACACAGCAGAGCCAGAAGCAGTTTTCTTCTTCGGCATTTTTTTCTCCTGTGAAATACATTATGTGGTTCCGGTGTCACTTATGCGGTGACTCATCCAAACTCTTTGCCTTTTCAGTCACCTCATCTGTATGCTTTGCATTAATTATGCTAATTTAGAGAGATGAAGGGGCCTCCTCAATTTTTGGAATTCTTTCCTATGTGTGTGTGCATAATAAAAAGCATTCGATTCTTAAGTGAGTACATCTTTTCACATACGATATCAGACGCTTCTCTACTCCATGCTCTCAATGATAATTATTTAAAAATATTATTCCAGGAACTAGTAATTTCTAAAATGGTGTTTTTATGTTCCAGCAAGTTTGGAAGACTGCAGTTGTGTCTGCTTGCATGAATACCTACTGTGTACCAAGAACAATGGCATTGCACATTATGGAAGCTACTAATAATAGTCCAAACAACTGTTTCCTGGCCTCCTACTATGTGTTAAGCACAGCATTAAGAATGGAAACTGAAGTTAAACCAGAGATAGTGTTGGTAATGTTTTTTAATCAAATGTTCTGAACACAGAATTGCTTTATGAGAGAAACCAACCTGAGAAAATTCACATGAAAATGGCATTGTCATCTTCAGTTGAGCTTATGTTTCTTAGATATTCTTTCCAGGGCTTTGGTTGTGGGAGGGACAAAGAGAAGGAGGTGGATCAGAAGGTGGAGGAGGAGGTAATGAGAGTGGAGGAGGGGGCATGTGAGCCAGTCACTACCTGAAGGCCCATGTGGATGAGATTTATGTAAAACACGAATCTCCTTATGCTTTGTGACAAGTTGAGATCTCACTTTGCTTTCTCAGGTTTCTGTTGACATTTCCACGCTTGCTTCTAATTCAGCTTCTGCTTTTGTTCTGTCCAAACTTTCAATACCATAAACATTTTATCTTCTGCAGCATTCTGAAGATGTTAGCCAGTTACAGATATGAAGCTTGAATAGCTATTCTAGGCTCATATACTTGAATGCTTAGTCATGGGGGCGAGGTGGGGAGGAGTAGAACTGTTTGGGAAGGATTAGAAGGGTGGGAAGTGTGGGCTTGTTGGAGGTGTATCACTGGGAGTGGGCTTGGAAGTTTCAAAATCTCACAGCAGTGTTGAAATAGGGGAGGCGGGGGCTGCGTCCCCAGCACCCCAGCCGCCTGCTCTGCTAGCTTATGCCCAAAATAACAACACACAAACTGTATTCATTTAAATACTGCTTGGCCCATTTCTATCTAGCCTCTTCTCGGCTAACTCTCGCACCTGGACTAGCCCATTTCCTATATTCTGTGTAGCACCCAAAGGTGCGCTTACCGGGAAGATTCTAGCCTACATCCATCCTAGGTAGGAGCTTCATCGCGTGTCTCCGAGAGGAGCTATGGCGTCTCTCTGGGAGAGCAGAGCATGGCTTCTCTGCTCCAGAGGGCAGAGCTGTTGAGTCTGAGCTCACTTCCTCTTCCTCCCAGTATGCTATTCTGTTTACTCCTCCCACCTATGTTTTAACCTATGAGGGCCAAGCAGTTCCTTTATTACTTAACCAATGAAATCAACAGATTGATATATGACACTCCCACATCACAGCAGGCCCATGGTGTCTCCCTGTTGCTGCCTGAGTATTAGCTCTGAGCTACTGCCAAAGCCCCGCGTGAGCCACCATGTCCCCACCAGTCTCCACTGGGAAAAAAAAAAAAGAATGGGTTACGTCTCTGCAACTGTAAGTAAGCCCACAACTAAATGTTCTCTTTCATAAGTGCTGCCTTGGTCATGGTGTCTCTTAGGAGCAACAGAACAGTGACTATGACAACAGGCTTTTCTGAATTTGTGGTTTGATGTTATTTTATGTGTTGATATTTTGGGCAGTTATGTCACATTGCCTTTATTGTTTTCCTGTATCCCTTTTCCCCATTAACTGATTCTATTCGTGCTGAAAAATTTGGTTATTCCCCAAGTTTCTTAATTTTCTATAATATTTATCCTTTCATGTCCCTGTTTTCACTGTAATTTTTTTTTGATCTCCTCCATAGCCCATTGATTCCATCTTTAATGTAATCTACCATGCTTTTAAACCCATCTATTAAGATCCTAGTTTTGGTTATTATAACTTTCTCAGTTTTAAGACTTTCATTAGTTCTTTGTAGAGTTTTGAGTTTTTAACCTATGTTTAATGCAGTTCTTCAGTTTTCAGATTTTTATTTTCTTGAATATAATTTCCATAGCTAAATTACAGTTGTTGGGTGATGATTACTGAATCAGGAAGCTCAGAGGGTTTCTCCATGCTGTCTATTGTAATTTTTCAGTTATTTTTCATTCAGTCCACAAAAGTACATTGGCAAATGTGATAGTTTTAATGAGAAATACCCGCCATGGGATGTCAGAACACTTGGTTTCTAGTTGGTGGTACTGTTTGGGGAGACATTGGCATTATGTCACTGGGGGTGAGCTTCGAGGATTTGCATCCTCTCTCTCTCTTTCTCCCCCCCCCTTCATGTTTGCATTTGACAATGCGGACTCACACTTTGCTGGTCCTGCCACCGTCCTGCTGTGTTGATTCACACAGTAGACTCTTACCTCTCTAGAATGGAAAGACCAGCTTAGGGGAAGAAACTCTTTCTTCTGGAAGTCACTTCTGGTCGTGGTATTTTGTTATAGCAACAGAAAAGCAATGGACAGTATCTTTTTTCAGAGAGGCTATGCATTTTCTTCAGCGATTAGCTAAATAATTGGCATGTAGATTGCAATCTTTGCAAGGATCATTATTCTTCTGCATTGCTGATTTTGCATAAAGGCAGTCTTTCATGAGTCCAATCCAAAGCAAGTGATTTTTTTTTCTAGACGGGGTTTCTCTGTGTAGCCCTGGCTGTCCTGGAACTCACTCTGTAGATCAGGCTGGCCTTGAACTCACAGAGATCCAGCTGTCTCTGCTTCCTGAGTGCTGGGATTAAAGTTGTGCACCACCACTGCCTGGCACAAGGCGGTTTTTATTTAATCAAGATCTTCTCATCATATCCAGAACCCTGGAGTCCCCATATCCCAAAAGATGCTGTTTGCTAACTTTAAGCCTTTTGACTTAATCTTCTTGAGTGAATAAATATCCCGAGGATAAAAGGCCCCAAATGCCTAGGCAATGCCCTACCCTCAGCTTCTGAATCAGGCAAGATTGGGTACATTAACACACAGGGTTCTCTGAGGTTTGCTTACTGTCTGACTGTGGGTCTCTGCATCTGTTTCCCTGGAATAGGCACCAGTCTGTGAGTATAGCAAAGTATCACTAGAAATCATTTCATTGACATTTTTTTTAACCAGTCATGTTTGGTTCTATCCTAGGTCTCTGGGCTGTCCAGCCTCTGAGTCCTGGGCCTCCAGGTAGTGTCAGGGGTGGACTCCCTTCCTTCATCTATCTATCTATCTATCTATCTATCTATCTATCTATCTATCTATCTATCTATCTATCCATCCTCTATCTATCTATCCATCCATCTACATCATCATCTATACATCTTTTGTGAATAAAATATAAAAGTTTGATGTTTCAAATATTGCATTATGGTTTATATACTGAATATTTTTAATATGTAATTAAAATATTTCTTACTCTATTGTGTTATGTATGGGAAGACAAATTAAGTATATAATAATCTTAAAATTTTGGTGTCTGCCTAGAAGTTCTAAAGATTATTAGGTTCATATTATGTACCAGATTTTTCCTTCTTGGGGTACCAACCAGCTCCCAAATTATGACATGGAGACTTACTAGTAGTTTTGAATGCTTGGCCTAGCGTAGGCTCATTTTTGGCTAGCGATTTTAACTTAAATTAACCTGTTTCTCTTTAACTACATTTTGTCTTGGGACTTTTTGAACTTTCTTACTTTCCTTTTGTATGTCTTACTTTCACTGTTTCTCATGTCTGTCTGTCTGGCAGCTACCTGGCTTCTAGATGTGAATGTTTCCCTCGTTCTCTCCTTTTCCTCTTTCTTGTTCCTCCTATTTATTATCTCGGCATGCCCACATAATCCTTTTTCTGCCTAGCTATTGGCCATTCAGCTCTTTATTAGACCAATCAGGTGCCTTAGGCAGGCAAGGTGAAACAGGTGCAACACATCTTTACACAATTAAGCACACATCCTTACATCATTGAATAAATACAGCATAAATAAATGTAACACACCTTTACACAGTTGAAGTAATATTCCACAGCATAAGCAAATATAACACATCTTTACATAGTTAATATTCCACAACAGGTTCAAATTACAAAAAATAACTACCAATGAATTATTGTCAAAAATATTATATATATATACATATATATATAATGACCCTTGATGAGACTGTCCGTATAATTTTATTATATGATAAATTTGAAATTCAGAATGACAGTGACAATCACTGACAAGATAAATAATATTAAATAATCACAAGCTGGAACACAAAACCTTTCAAAATGTGACATATGGGAGTACTGTATCAGAGGTTTTATTTATTTATTTATTAAAGATTTCTGACTCTTCCCCGCCACCACCTCCCATTTCCCTCCCCCTCCCCCAATCAAGTTCCCCTCCCTCGTTAGCCCAAAGAGCAATCAGGTTTCCCTGCCCTGTGGGAAGTCCAAGGACCACCCACCTCCATCCAGGTCTAGTAAGGTGAGCATCCAAATTGCCTAGGCTCCTACAAAGCCAGTTCGTGCAGTAGGATCAAAAACCCATTGCCATTGTTCTTGAGTTCTCGGAGGTCCTCATTGTCCACTATGTTCAGCGAGTCCGGTTTTATCCCAGGCTTTTTCAGATCCAGGCCAGCTGGCCTTGGTGAGTTCCCGATAGAACATCCCCATTGTCTCAGTGTGTGGGTGCACCCCTCTCGGTCCTGAGTTCCTTGCTCGTGCTCTCTCTCCTTCTGCTCCTGATTTGGACCTTGAGATTTCTGTCCGGTGCTCCAATGTGGGTCTCTGTCTCTGTCTCCTTTCATCACCTGATGAAGGTTAATATTCAGGAGGATGCCTATATGTTTTTCTTTGGGTTCTCCTTATTTAGCTTCTCTAGGATCACTAATTATAGGCTCAATGTCCTTTGATTATGGCTAGAAACCAAATATGAGTGAGTACATCCCATGTTCCTCTTTTTGGGTCTGGCTTACCTCACTCAGGATAGTGTTTTCTATTTCCATCCATTTGTATGCAAAATTCAAGAAGTCCTTGTTTTTTACTGCTGAGTAGTACTCTAATATGTATATATTCCATACTTTTTTCATCCATTCTTCCATTGAAGGGCATCTAGGTTGTTTCCAGGTTCTGGCTATTACAAACAATGCTGCTGTGAACATAGTAGAGCATATACTTTTGTTGTATGATAAGGCCTCTCTTGGGTATATTCCCAAGAGTGGTATTGCTGGGTCCAGGGGTAGGTTGATCCCAAATTTCCTGAGAAACCGCCACACTGCTTTCCAAAGTGGTTGCACAAGTTTGCATTCCCACCAGCAATGGATGAGTGTACCCCTTTCTCCACAACCTCTCCAGCAAAGGCTATCATTGGTGTTTTTGATTTTCGCCATTCTGACAGGTGTAAGATGGTATCTTAAAGTTGTCTTGATTTGCATTTCCCTGATCGCTAAGGAAGTTGAGCATGTCCTTACGTGTCTTTTGGCCATTTGAACTTCTTCTGTTGAGAATTCTCTGTTCAGCTCAGTGCCCCATTTTATAATTGGGTTGTTTAGCCTTTTACGGTCTAGTTTCTTGAGTTCTTTATATATTTTGGAGATCAGACCTTTGTCAGTTGCAGGGTTGGTGAAGATCTTCTCCCAGTCAGTGGGTTGCCTTTGTGTCTTAGTGACAGTGTCCTTTGCTTTACAGAAGCTTCTCAGTCTCAAGAGGTCCCATTTATTCAATGAAGCCCTTAATGTCTGTGATGCTGGGGTTATACATAGGAAGTGATCTCCTGTGCCCATGTGTTGTAGAGTACTTCCCACTTTCTCTTCTATCAGGTTCATTGTGTTCGGACTGATATTGAGGTCTTTAATCCATTTGGACTTGAGTTTTGTGCATGGTGATAGATATGGGTCTATTTTCATTCTTCTACAGGTTGACATCCAGTTTTGCCGGCACAATTTGTTGAAGATGCTCTCTTTTTTCCATTGTATACTTTTAGCTCCTTTATCAAAAATCAGGTGTTCATAGGTTTGTGGGTTAATGTCAGGGTCTTCTATTCGATTCCATTGGTCGACTTCTCTGTTTTTATGCCAATACCAGGCTGTTTTCAATACTGTAGCTCTGTAATAGAGTTTGAAGTCAGGGATGGTAATGCCTCCAGACGATCCTTTATTGTATAAGATTGTTTTGGCTATCCTGGGTTTTTTGTTTTTCCATATAAAGTTGATTATTGTCTTCTCCAGATCTGTGAAGAATTTTGATGGGATTTTGATGGGGATTGCATTGAATCTATAGGTTGCTTTTGGTAGAATTGCCATTTTTACTATGTTGATCCTCCCTGTATCAGAGGTTTTTAGAGCAGAAAGGAAGCCTTTTGTTGTTGTCATATTTAAATTCTTGGAGGTTTCTTACTTGTCTCCGGGGTTCCCACTGAGGGAGTTCGCAGTGAATAGTTTGAGAACGTGTGTTAAATGCTCAGGAGAATAGACTAGATTTACACATTACAATTCTTAGAATGACTCAAGCTTTCCTTGAACTTCACAGGGAGTCAGTGTTTTCTGTGAATCACCTTGATTTCCCAGCGAGACTTGGTGAGGGACTGCATTTGTCTGGAGCTCGATCACAAGTATGAGCCGATGCATTTCCTCTCAGGACACCTCTCCTGTTTCCGAATAAGGCTGAAGGCATGGTAGACTGGTTGTTTCTCAGTAACTCACTTAAATTGATATGCTAGTTCTGCCTCAGACTAGCATGGGAAACAACCAAGTGCAGCTTTGTGTAAATATAAATTAGCATATTTTTTGATTAGTGCTCATTTTGAAGCATTCATCCAAAATATACAGGCTATAAACAACTAGAACATTAGAAAGGCTAAGCTATTGTTTTTTTACGGATGGAAAACAAAACAGATTCAATACCACTAGTTGGTCATAATAAAATCAACAAATATACCAGTTCTTTTTACTAAGATTCAATTCCTTCCCTGAATATTTCATTGTGCTCTAGGAACTGGAGGTCTGGACCCGCCTCAATGATATGTTAATCTCCTAAATGTCTGATAGTTTTAAATTTGGGAACCTGGTTTTCTAGGATCCTAGGACTTATCTGTTAAGACAGAGAATCAAGTACATTTTAATAGGTATCTAGATAGCTTCATTTAGGACTTTTAAATGTTTATAAATACATGAGATTCCATCTGTATTTTTGTCTCAGGCCCTGAAAATGTTTTACGTACCTTAACTATGTGTGTCAATATAATGGCAATTTAGCATTTTAAATGAAGGGTCAATGACATACAATACAAGAGTTTCCAAGATGACTTAGTTGTACAGGATAGTGAATCCATCCATGATTTAGACCTTCCGTTAGTTATTATTGAATAAAATTATTATAAATTAGTGGACTACAGTAACAAATATTTATTATCTTACAAGAATCCTGGAGCAGCTTGGCTAGCAGTTTTCTTATAGGATTCCAATCAAGGTTTTGGTTAGGGCTGCAGCCACACTAGACTGAGTGGGCTGAACCATCTGCTTCCAAGCTCACCCACAAGGTTGGAAGTTGCACCAACTCTTTCCCTAGACTTCCTGGTGCCCTCATGAGGGGCCAGCTGGCTTTGGGGCCAGCTGGCTTTCTCTAGAAAATGACACAGTACACAGAGGAAGCAAGGAGCACCTAAGATAGGAGTGGCAGTTTTTAATAACCTCAGCTCAGTAGTGATATATCTCCATTTCTGCTGTATTGCTATTCTAGGATGATGGTCTGGAGACTTCCAGTAGAGGAGACTACACAAAAGAGGGAGGACCAGACACCGGCCATTGAACTCTGTCCTGGAGGCTGCCTATCACAGAACTCCTTACAGAGCACCTCCAACCCCATAACCTTAGGTTCTGTCCCATCGCAAGACCTCCACATTCATTGCCTCTGCCTTTCTATTGATTTTTGCTTGACTCACCCAGTAGGAACCTAAATTTAAACATTACCGCTGTAGTGAGATTTCACTGATCGCTCAGCATACAGTGATTATACATTCGTTCTTTATGACATCACATTATTTTAAGTGAGCGGTTCAGCACACAATACATGTTGAATGAAGGCGCCTTAGTTATTATGCTACCCTGAGGGAAAGGCAAGCATTTTAGACACTAGTAGCTCCACTCTGTGCTTGATCCCCCATATCTTCTGCACCCGTGGCTACATTGGTGTGTGTGAGAGCCAAGTAAGATGGTACTTTTGCAGATAATAATTGAAAAGATTTTTATTGTTTGATGATTTTTTTCCTTTTTTCTTTGGGGTAGAATAATTTTTCCTCTTCTTCTGTTTTCAAGTTCCCTTCCTCCACCTGCATTCTAAGGTGGCTTTCTTCATCTTTAACTCATCCACTCCTAAGAGCACATTTACTGTCCACACATATCTTAGAGGATTTGATTTATGTTTATTACTTATTATGCAAAAAATACCCAGATAGGAACAAGTTTAGGAAATTTTTTTTTAAAAAATGTAAACTGCTTTTGTATCTTGCCTAATGCAGCATCCCCTTGAACAGGCAAGAGCATATATGTTTTCCAGAAACTTGTATATAAAGGAACACAGCCCAGGAATCAAATCAAACTCTTAATAAAGCTCAATTGAAGTTCTGGTCATGTTTGAGCCATTCCGAATCTAATCAGTAAAAGCCCCTTGTGTCGATAATTGCCTTCCCTTGGAATCATTGTAGGTATCTGTTATGCCATGCATTACCCACATACGAAGGAGCATATGGCTATTGGACACATAAAAACAGTCTGCTGGAGAATGTTTCCTTTAGGTACCTTAAAATATTCATATACAGAATATTATGTGGACTGCTTCCTCAGCCTTCTGTTCCCGGTGCAGAGGAAGGAAGCCGCTCCCCCTTCACATCAAAAAGCATGGATGATAACACTGTGAGATATGGAGATCTCTGAACTGACTTGCTGAGAAGAAAGCACAATTATACCCATGATACAAATAGAACAGTAGATGGGATTTCTTAAAGATTGAGAAAATACTGTTCTTCTCTCAGGAAAAAGGAAATTAAGGCTTCTAAGACAGGGAACATGTAATGGAAAAATTCTACATTGACTCAACCTGGCTGATCTCTATTTTGAACTGCTTAGATTTTCCCCAATTTGTGCTAAACTAAAAAGAGAGATGAACAAAAGCCTTGTAAGCTGTTACCTTGTTTGAATCAAGTCACTTAAATAGTTATAAATTAGTTTAGTTTAGTTTAGTTTGCTTTATGTTTCTGAATGTTTTGCCTGCATCAGGTTGCATGCCTGTTGCATCCTCTGGAACTGATGCTACAGATGGCCATTGAGCCATCATGTGGGTGCTGGGACTTGTACCTGGGTCTTCCGCAAGATAAGCAAGTGCTCTTAACCACTAGGTCACCTCTCTAGTACCAGACAGTTATATTTTAGCAGTTATACTGAAAATGAATTTTCAGATTAGCTGGAATGTGTATTTACTAAACATTCAGTAAGACTGGGGTATGAATTTAAGAAATGAACATATTTATATGGATAATGTAGGACACACTCATGTATGCACACACAAGTCTATGTAAGTGCACAAAACCATGTTAGAATGGCAGTTTCAGCCAAGAGTCTAAGTTGGTAGATACCAGAATTATATAGGTAAGATAAGACTGATTGTAAGACATGAAAATGGCTGAAAATTAGGTGGATGCTCCTTAGACACATTCATACCTTGAAGATACAAGAAAATTCCAGGATCGAGACAGAAGTTAGACTTATGAATGGAGGAACGGTTGATGGTTTAGGAACGGTATCTGGGAGAACAGTTGGTTTAGGAATGGTATCTGGGAGAACAG
>JABTXL010012493.1:9723359-9757883 GCA_025134845.1 Neodon shergylaensis
TAGGAATGGTATCTGGGAGAACAGTTGGTTTAGGAATGGTATCTGGGTGAATGGTTGATGGTTTAGGAATGGTATCTGGGAGAAGGGTTGATGGTTTAGGAATGGTATCTGGGAGAAGGGTTGTTGGTTTAGAAATGGTATCTGGGTGAACCGCTGCTGCACTTTCCACTTCCTTTCTTTCCCAAGATACTGCCTCTCTCTTCCTATCTCACCCAGCGTGCATCCAGAACCCTCCCCACCTCTGCCTCCCTGCCGTCTTTGGACACATAACATCACCCAGCTCAGCCTGGGCACTGGGATCGAATCCGAATCCGGAGGGCAGCTGGGTGGGCAGGAATTCCTTTGTTTCAATAGCCTGCCTGCAGCAAGCAAGGTAGGCATAGGCGCTTTGTTTATGAGCTACCCAACCAGCACGGAGATCTGATCTCAGCACCAGGAGAGCCATCACTGAGGAACCTAAAGAGCCATCACGGGAGAGTGCCATCACTGGGAAGGTACATCAGTGGGTAAGGAGACCTGATCCTGTAAAAGAAGAACCTTAGGGGAGCATTCGGAGGAAGAGATGGGCAGGTGCCAATACAAGAATTCACCCAACAATCTGAAAAACAACATGAAACCACCAGAACCCAGCGACCTCACAACAGGAGGACATGAACACCTTAATCAAGAAGAAGGAGAAAAAATGGACTTTATGAAAGTTATTGACGTCCTTAAACAGCATGTAAAAAATGCCCTTATAGAAATGGATGAGAAGTATAACAGAAAGTTTGAAGAATTGAATAAAGCAGTGAATGATACCCTAGGAAACTAAGGAAAAACAATCAAACAGATAATGGAAACAGTTCAAGACTTGAAAACTGAATTGGAGACAAGGAAGAAAACACAAACAGAGGGCCGGCTGGACATGGAAAATCTAGGTAAATGTATAGAGACTACAGAAACAAGCATAACCAGCAGAATATAAGAGATAGAAGAAAGAATCTCAGATTCTGAAGATAACATAGAGAAAATAAACGCACTGATCAAAGATAACAGCAAGTCCAACAAACTCTCATCACAAAACATTCAGGAAATATGGGACACAATAAAAAGACTAAACCTAAGAATAATAGGAGTAGAAGAAGGAGAAGAAGTACAGCTCAACGGTCCAGAAAATATATTTAATAAAATTATAGAAGAAAACTTTCCCAACCTAAAGAAAGATGTACCTATGAAGGTTCATGAAGCATACAGAACACCGAATAGGCTGGATCAAAATAAAAAAAAAAACCCTCGCCATATAATAATCAAAACACAAAGCATACAGAATAAAGAAAGAATATTAAGAGCTGCAAAGGAAAAGGGCCAAGTTACTTATAAAGGTAAACCTATGAGACTTACACCTGACTTCTCTATGGAAACCATGAAAGCCAGAAGGTCCTGGATAGATGCTCTGCAGAAACTAAGAGACCATGGATGCAAGCCCAGACTACTATACCCAGCCAAGCTTTCGTTCACTATAAATGGAGAAAACAAAATTTTCCAGGATAAAAACAAATTTAAACAATACATAGCCTTTCTTTCCCAAACAGACAAGGGTGGAGTATACTCGTCTTTCATTTTGTGTTTATTGAGTGGTATTTTCAATGAGGACACTTGGAAAGCATGGATGTGTGGGGACATGGTGGGCTGATGTCTGCCTCCATCTGAGAAATTGCCAGGGCTGCCAACAGATCCCAAGGGAAAGCTTTACATGACCTCAGTTCTCAGATCAATGGCTCAAGAAGATTCATATGTGTTTTCTATGAACTGAATGGATCATTCCTGACACACACACACACACACACACACACACACACACACACACACACAGCTACATATGTGCATAAGGGGAGGGAAGATTTAATAGGGATATAAAATAATCTAAGAGAGCACTAGATTGGTGCCTATTTCAGTTTTTATACAGGGCCAAAGGATACAAGGATGCTGCACTGGTCGTGTAGATGTATGGAAGCCTAAGAAAATGTCTGGCAAGATGAATCTCCAGTTGTCCACAGGGACTCTTAGATACAGAAAGATGTACGCTTGTGTGTTTTTTCTGTGAATGATTCCACTGAAATGGCAGTGTTTTAAGTAACTTTATCTTTTTACCTGTTATATACCCCAGGCTGACCTTGAACTAGTCATTGCTAGAGTTCTAAGACCATCATGGCTTGGTTAACTTAGCTTTTTAAGCTTGCCTTTCCAGTTCTAACAAGTGGTAAGCTCTTACTCAAGTCAAGTTATTAAAAATGACCGAATAAGCCAGGTGTATCTTTAATCTTAGCCCTGAGAAGGTAGAGGCAGGCTAGCCTGGTCTACACTGTGAGTTCCAGCCCAGCCAGAGTTACACGGTGAGAGTTTGTCAGCAAAACAAATCAACCCCACCAAAACCAAGAACAACAGCCATGAGAAAACCGTCGATGGACTTGTGAGGTGATTGTGTGTGGTTTCAGATGAGACTATATGCCTGGTGTGTGTGATGACCATTCGAAGTCTTGTTTATTAATAGTTTGTTAATAGTTCATGGGTGCAGAGTTGAACTCCCTTTGCCACTGACCCCTGATCAGGCGCTACCTCGTGTACTCTCTGTTGGAATCTTTGGTGTGTGCCAGAAGGAAGGAAACACTGTCTGGTTTCACTGTGAACTTCATGGCACCCTCGGCCCTTTATTATCCAACCTTATCTCTGCAACCGCGTCTCCTCAGGGAAATGCTTGCAAGTGGGATTTGCGTGGCCCTCTCTCCCATTTGGCTTTTCCTTCCCCATCTCCCTTCCCCACCCTTGGCCAGGTATCTGATAGTTGTCTCTTCCAACAACACCGCTCTGGCTGCAGCTGAGAGGGCTTTCAATGGAGGAGCTGAACTTGAGGCATGACACAGGGTCACTTTCTGAGTTACATTTTATGGGGTTGATTAAACTTTAGCACTGTAACTGTTGACTTTACAGGCTGGAGAAGACACTCAGAGCTCCACATTCTGAATAATTCGTGCTTCACAATCTTGAAAAAAAAATCAAATAGAGATAAGAGTTTAATGTACTTGACAAGAGAAATGACCATCCATTTTCGAGTCTGCTCTATTTGCAAGATCTTAACATTTAAAATGAAATAACACCCTTCACACCAGTGAAGTTCAGTTACAGCAAATAGTTATATGTATAAAAGGTGGGTTTTTAGTTACGGGGGTGACAATGAAGATTTAAATGGTCCCAGTGTACCAAGCTGACTGCCGCCTTCCACCCTGGTTGCTTCTGGAGAATGAAGGATTTGCTGTTGGAATTTTCAAGGTTTGAGAAAGGCATAGCTGTTATTTTTACTGAGAAACAACCTTTGGCTGACATACAGCAGAACCATGAACGCAACTCATTTGTTCCCCAGTTAATTTGGGAATCGGAAATGCAAATCATTGACTTTATCTATGTTGCTAAACTAGGGAGAAGTCTTCCCAGCTCGTCTATTGTGATGCCTTAATATGCTCATAACTAGAGGGAAAGAAAACAAAAACAAGATGGGGAAAATGTCACCCTGGACTCATAGGCTTGCCCTCTGCTGGTAAGCTAGGCTGGCGCTGTGTTTGTATGCCCTCTTACTTCCTGAAGGGCATAGCACAGGCCTACTGTCTATAAAAGCCGTCTCTTCCCTGGCCTTGTCTCTGGTTTGTTGTCCTTCCTTCCGTCTTCCCTAACTTTCTAGTCTTCTTTCTTTCGTCCCACCGTTTCTATCCATCTATTATAGCCTAAGGCAAATGAAAAATTAGTTGCGTGTTTCCCAGTGTCTGGAGACCCAAGAAATGAATTCTTACAGATGTAAATATATATGCAGATTGTTCTGCACCAAACCCTTTTCACTCCGATGTACTTGCAAATCTCCTAAATACTGTTATGATAATACCAGGTGATTTATTCTTGGGAAGGGTGCATCTGAAGGGTGCAGCACACGGTGATTTGCAAACCATTTAACTCGCTAGGATCAGATTGTACTGCTTCATCTGCACAGCTCGCCCACAGGAATTTAATATAAAGGCTTTTATTCATGTTGTTTGAGTGTTGTACTTCCCTGAGATCTGATGGATGAGTTTGAAATGCGTGTGGGGGAGGGGAGGAGGAAATTAGCCCCTCTGCATCTTCTCATGAAAAGCAACCCCTCATCCTCCATTTCCCACAAATCCGCTGGGAAGAGTCAAGGACTCCAAGAGAGTGACAGCATGCAGGAGACATTATTACTCAGATGCAAGCTGAATGGGCACGGGCCCAGGGAACAATGAAGGAAACGATTGTCCCTCTGGCTCTTGTGTCTCACCTTGAAACCTACATGGAGAAGAAGTGACTAAGTGCCCAGCAGCCTTGCTGTTTAAGGAACTCCAGTTCATTGCCGTCCTCCTGAGACATCCCTGCATGGCAGGACAAGGTTGGCTTCCCAGCTTCTTACCAATCTGTCTGGTGTGAAGCAAGTTGTTTTATTCTTTGTGTGCAAAATGAGTTGGGCACAGAGCATGATTTATGAGGTCCTTGCTAGGCTTGTGTTCAATATATGTGCTCACTTTATGTCTCTTCCCTCCCCAAATTAGGATTTCTCTTTCCTTATGACTTTTAATAATGGTTTTTAAATTTGATATTAAAAATACATTTATTTAACACACACACACACACAAGTGAAGGGACCGAGGAGAGCTTTGGTTCTCCCCTTTTACCATGTAGGTTTCTGGAATCAAACTGAGGTTGTCTGGCTTGGCAATAAGTGTTCTTATCTCACTGGCTCCTGCTTTGTTTGTTAAAGATAGGGTCTTATTATGTAGCCCAGGATGATGATGACGATGATGATGATGATGATGATTGTCTTACTGCACAGCCCCAGCTGCCTAGAACTAACTATATAGACCAGACTGTCCTGTCATTCACAGTGCTGTCTGTCCTGTCTTCCTTGGCTCCAGAGATTTAAAGTATGTGCCACTGTTCACAGCCAAGGCCTTGGGCTCAAAAGTTTGTTTAGAGTCTATAATACATTAGACACTGGCATATTTAAATGCTGAACTCAGAAAACCCCTTTCAAAAAAGGAAAAGTACAGAGGTTCTTTCAGTAATAGGGTGTTGGAGGAGGGGGTACTTGTTCGTTCCTGGCTGCCGGGTAGCTTAGACTGGAAATAATCACATAAAAACTGTATTAATTAAATCACTGCTTGGCCCATTAGCTCTAGCTTCTTATTGGCTAATTCTTACAGTTGAATTTCACCCATTTCTATTAATCTGTGTATGGCTGCGTGGCTGTGGCTTACCAGCTAAAGTTTTAGCATCTATTTCTGGCTGGGCTACATGGTGTCTCTCAGACCCTGCCTCCTTTCTCCCAGCATTCACTTTAGTTTTCCCTGCCTAACTCTGTTCTTTTGCCCTATCATAGGCCAAGACAGTTTCTTTATTCATTAACCAATAAAAGAAACAAGTAGATAGAAGGACTTCCACACTAATAGATCATATACTTAGCCTGCACAAGGCCTGAACTAGGTTCCCAGTACCAGAAGTAGGAAGAGGGATGCATAAACTCATATATGAGCCAGGACTGAAGGGTCTCCGGGGATTAGATAAGTAAAGGGATGGGTGTCCCTCTCCTAGATATTTAGGAAAGAGGTTATAATATGTGACTTTGAAGTTGAAGCTTAACTAAAGGGAAGGAGGGCATCAAGGAGAGAAATAGAACAGTCTTGAGGGTTTGTAGCATAAAGGAAGTGGAGGAAGAATGAAGAGTAAGAAATGGTGCCTTCTGAATGGTAGGGGGGTTTGAGCTTTAAGAGAAAGGAGCGCAGCAAGCAGGTGGATGTACAGTGGTGGCTGATTGAATTAGGAAACCCCTGGGGATGCTAGCACAGTACAAAGTACTTCTTTGTATACTTTCTCATTTACATTCCATAACAAGGCAGTAGGTAGATATTAGTATCTCAAATACTGAGAAAAAATTCCACACCTTGGGCAAAGGCAAAGATATGACTTTTCAAGTCACAGCACTGATTTTTTCCCCTGGGGGTGAGTATCTTTGTTTGATTTATCATTTACTGTTAGTATCCAGTGAGATGAAAATCTGGGTGGAGACAGAGCCCAAAGGGGAAAATAGATAAAGGTCCCAGGCTGCATGGCCAACATCAGAAAAAATAGCTCAGGGATTGGGCCAAAAATTTCAACTGAAATCCTAAAGGACTCCTTCCCCACCTGTGATCAATACTCGTGTTCAGCTCCTGTGGTCAGCACCTGTGATCAGCACCTGTGGTCAGCACCTGTTGTCAGCACCTGCAATCAGCACCTGTGGTCAGCAACTCTGATCAACACCTGTGGTCAGGACCTAAGATCAACACCTGTGGTCAGCACCTGTGATTAACACCTGTGATCAACACCTGTGGTTAGCACCTGTGGGCAACACTTGTGGTCAGCTCCTGTGGTCAACACCTGTGATCAGCACCTGTTGTCAAACTGGTGTCAGTAAGCAAGGTCTGTCTATTTGTCACCAACTATGACAGACACAACTTTAGAGTAAAAGAAGGAAAAGGGTTTTGCCAGCAAATGGGACCAGAAAACAAGCAGGTCTCACTCTTCCACTTTTTGACAAAATAGACTTCAAACCACATTTAGTCAGAAGATTTGAAGAAATTGACTTTATCACAGTTAAAGGAATAAAAAAATCATAACAACTTTAAGCATATATACACCAAACACTGATGCACCCAACTTCATAAAATACACTAGTGCATGTCTATCAATTTCAGCACAACAATGGTAAGAGACTTCAGTATGTCACTTCTACCAATAGGCAGGATTCTGACATAAAGCAAGCTGAGAAACATCTCAGTTAAGTTGTATCAAAGAGCAAATGGACCTAACAGACATCTATAGAACATTCTACTCAAACACTGAAGAGTATACAGTTTTTTTTTTTGCCATAGCTTTTGGAACTTTCTTTAAATAGATCATATGAGAGGACACAAAGCAAACTTTACTAAAATAGGAAAATCGAAATAACTTGTTGTATTTTCTCTGACCACAGTGGGGTAATCCTAGAAACAAACAAGAACGGTATATATACAGAAATGCTTGGAGATCGAGCAGTGCACTATTGTATGATGAATGGATCACTGAAGAAATAATAAAAAGAAAAGCAAAGAATGCCCCAAATCAAATAAAAATAAAAATACAACATACCTAATTCTATGGGAAAAAAATGAAGGAGGAATTTATAGCTACAACTGCCTACAGTGCTCTCAAATAAGCTGCTTAACAATGCACCTTGTGGCCTTAGGAAAACAAGAAGAAGCCAAACTGCAAATCAGTAAATGGAAAGAAATAACTGAGAACAGGACACAAACTAATGAAATGGAAACAAAAAAGCAACAAGGAAGAAATGAAGCTAATAATTAATTATTTGAATATCTAACAAGATTAATGAACCCTTACTCAAACTAATGAAAAGAAAGTCCTAATTTAATAAAATTAGGGATTCTATAACAAATACCAATGAAATTCAGAAAATTACAAGGGTATATTTTAAATATTTGTATTCCACTAAATCCAGAAATCTAAAACAAATGAATTGCCAGATGTCTGGCAATTCATTTACCAAAATTAAAATTCAATTATGAAAATCAGACCAGTATATAAAAACAATTTAAACAGATCTAGATCAAGTAATGAGATTGAAACAGTGATTTGAAAAAAAAAAAAAAGCCTCACAGCTGAAAAACAGTCCTGGCCCAGAAGGATTCACTGGTAAATTTTACCTGATCTTTAGAATTAACATCAGTGCTTCTCAAAGTAGCCTAAAAAGTAGAAATGCAAGGATTGCACCAAATTGTTTGATGAAGCCAGAATTACCCAGATACGAAAACCAGATAAAGGCATGCCAAAAAAGTAATCCACCTACTTTACTGTTTAACATAGAAGCAAATATTCTTAAAACTTGAAAACCAAACTCAAGAACACATAAGAAAGATGAGCCACATTGTTCAAATCGGTTTAATTCTAAATGTTCAGGGATGGCTTAAAATATATAAACCAGAAAATGTAATTTATCTTATAAACAGACTCAAAGACAGAAATCACATATTCATCTCAAGAGATGCGGCAAAATCCAACATTCCTTTATGATAAAAGCCTGGATAGACTAGGGATGGAGTGAACGTATCCCAACACACGAAAAAAGTCTGAGCAACACTCCTCTTCATGATGAAAGCCTAGAGAGACCAGGGATGGAGGGAGCATATCTCAGCATAGCAAAGAAAGCTATGCACAGCAAACCTACATCCAACACCATATTAAGAGAGAGAGAACCTCAAAGTTTTTCCACTGAAGTCAGTGACAAATGTCTTCTCTCCCTCTATCATTTAATATAGTGTCTAAAGTCATAAATAGAGTAATAAGACAAGCAAAGGAAACAAAAGAAACACAAAGGAAGAAACCAAAGTATCCTTATTTGCAGATGATACAATTTGATGTGTAAAAGAACCCCAAAGACTCCACCAAAAAACTCTTGGATATAAGAAATCATTTTAGTAAATCACAGGATATAAAATTAATGTACAAAAATTAGTGGCCCTCCTAGATAACAATAATGAACATGCTGGGAAAGAAATAAGGGAAACAATTGCCAATAAACAAAACAAAATATTCTTGACCTCTAACCAAAGATGAGAAGGACCTCTGTGACAACAGCTTTAGAGAGCCAAAGAATGACACTGCAGAAGACCCTAGAAGATGGGAAGACATCTCATGCTCATGAATTAGATAATAAATACAGTGAAAATGGCTATTGGACCAAGAACAATCTACAGAGTCAACGTAACCATCATCAAAATTCCTATGTCCCTTTTCACAGAAATAGGAAAAACAATCTTAAAATGTATATGAGTGCACAGAGCATCCTCAGTTGTTGACAGAGGTTTCTGTCCCACCCAGTTTCCCAGCTGTATTAACCACATGGCTTTATCAGTGAGGCATTTTCATCTTGCTTCCTCTGCATCTGAGTGACTACTGCAGACTGAGTCTTTCCTCTTTCCAGAATTATCCTGTTCTGGTTGCCCTGCCTATACTTCCTGCCTGGCTACTGGCCAATCAGTGTTTTATTAAGGCAATGCAACCGACAAATCTTAACAGGGTACAAAACCATTGTCCCATAGCACTCGGTAGCCCAAACAACCCTGAACAAAATGAATAATGATTGAGTATCATATATCTGGGCCATAGCAGCAGCAGCAGCAGTAGTAGTATTGGCACACATTGACCAAACAGAATAAAGCATGCAGATGTAAACTCACAAAGTTGTAACCTGTGATTTTTTGAGGAAGACACCAAAAATATACACCAGAGAAAGGCAGCCTCTTCAACAAATGGTTCTGTGAAAATTAGATATCCCTATGTAGAAGAATGAAGATTAATCTCTATTTCTGACCCTATACAAAACCAAACTCCAACTGGATCGAAGACATTAATAAAGGACTTGAAATTCTGATCCAGTTAGAGGCAGAGCAGGGAAAACCCTTTAGATTCAATCCTAGTCTCATCCTGCAAGGGACTCTGGGTGCTCAGGAAATAAAGCCAATAATTAACAAATGGCACAGATGAAATTAAAAAGCTCCTGCAAAGGAAATGGTTAATGGAGTGAAGAGACAAACCCCCAGAGTGGAAGAAAATCTTTGCTAGCTATACATCTGGCAGAATATTATCTGTATTATTCTGAGATTAAAAAAAATTAAACTATAAGAAGTGCTCTTAAGGTCCAAATGAGGAGCAGAAGGAGGGAGAACATGAGCAAGGAAGTCAGGACCACGAGGGGTGCACCCACCCACTGTGACAGTGGAACTGATCTATTGGGAGTTCACCAAGGCCAGCTGGACTGGGACTGAATAAGCATGGGATGAGACCGGACTCTCTGAACATGGCGGACAATGAAGGCTGATGAGAAGCCAAGGACAATGGCACTAGGTTTCGATCCTAATACATGAACTGGCTTTGTGGGAGCCTAGCCTGTTTGGATGCTCACCTTCCTGGACCTGGATAGAAGTGGGAGGACCTTGGACTTCCCGCAGGGCAGGGAATATGGACTGCTCTTCAGTCTCGAGAGGGAGGGGGAATGGAGTGGGGGGAGGGGGAGAGGAGTGGAGAGGGGGGAGGGGAGTGGAGGGAGGGGGCGATGTGTGGGAGGAGGGGGAGGGAAATGGGAAACGGGGAGGAGGCGGAAATTTTTTTGAACAACTAAAAAAAATAATAAACAAACAAACAAAAAGAAATTAAACAGTTCAATCCACAATGAGTTAATGGAATAAACATACAGTTCTCGAGGGATGAAATATAGGCCTGACTAGAGGACTCAGTGGACGAAGGTACTTTCTGCTAAGGCTGACAACTTCAGTCAAGATGGCAGGGGAGGAGCAACCCCGCAACACTCACACTGACCACCACACCGACACCGCGGCACTAACCTAGCCACAGCAAAATGCGGAATGGCTTCACTCAACTTTGTAGTTCGTCACTCCTCCAGTACAAGTCACAGCGACCTGGAAACCTTCTAGCTTCCAGATAAGAGTGGCGTTCCCACTAGGGACTGGGTGGCAGGTCCAGAAGCTGTGCTCTGGGTGTGAGAGGAACTTGGCAGTGGTTTCTCTAGTGAGATTGATGTACAATCTTTTTCCGGTTCCGGTCATTTGACTCTTTCATTGCTTGGACACTGGACACTTCTATGCTTTGCTCTTAGCTGGCTTGATTCTAGTTGGTCATTTGCAGTTCTGACTGTCAATGGGGGCTTTTTGTCGCAGAAGTAGACGTTTGGAGGCTCACTTGTGTCTGTTACTTCCTGTGCCCCTTTACTCCACTACAGTGAATCCAAGGATATGTGTGAGGTGGTTTCTTCTATTTTGGTTACTGAGAAGAATACTTTTTAGTGTTTTTTCTTTTTAATTGCATCTCTGTGGTTGGAAGCCTTAAAGACAGCCATGAGTTACGATTCTTGTACAGAAAAGGTTCCAGAAATGTCTTCACAGGGTTACTGGCTACCAGGTCCCTGTCATAAGTCCCAGATTCACAATGGAGTTTTTTTCTCAGCTTTCTAGGATGAGACCCCAAAGGATAAAGTGGAAGATAGCTCAGTACCTAGCAGTGTGGCTGGTCAGCCCGAGATATGGAGCCTTTCTTCATTGCCTTTCCTACAGCAGGCAGTGACTGTATACGGGTTATTTCCAAAGCAATGCTATCTAGGGTTACTAGTTTTGTTGATTTTTTTTCTTTCTGTTTTTGAGACAGAGCCTCATGGTGTAACTCATATATATATGGAACTCATATGTATACCATGTTAGTCTCACAGAGATCTGCCTACCTCTGCCAATCAAGTGCTGGAATTAAAAAATGTGTTCCATTTTGGTCTGGCCTTTTTTTGGAGACAGGTTCTCATTTAGCTCAGGCTAGCCTTAAATTTTTTTTTGTAGCCAAGGATAACTTGAAGTTCTGAACCATCTGAAATGGCCACTATGCCTGGTTTATGTGACACTGAGGATTGAACCCAGGGCTCTGTGCATACTAGGCAAGCACTTTACTAACAGATCTACCAGGCATTTTTTAAAAATTCAGCTTTATTTTTTTGTAAATAGTTTTTAGGGTTGGTGCTGTAGCTCAATGGTAGAGTACTTCTCTGGTATTCGTGAGGCCCTAGGTATCATATACACACACAAAAGTTTTGAAATTTCATTTTCTTGGTACCAAATAATTTTTTCTGGTTATCAATTGTTTATCTTTACTTTCAATTTTTAAAAATAGATAATGGACCACTAAATTGCTAGAATGATGCCTAGAATCCTCTTTATCAAACACCAAGTGACAGCTGGGTTACCCCTGGCTTTAACAGCTCTTTTATTAGGTTACAGTTAAGCTAGAGGTTGTCTTGTGTGGTACAGCCTATTGAATGTGGGGGCTAGACTCTACATTTCTTATGGTCCTGCATTTACCATCAGCCCATAGCCAGCTCTCAATTCACAGAAAGGTTACGAGGCTGGCAGCCCTGGGCATTGACACATCTTCTGTGTATACCAACAGCAGCAGGAGAGAAAGACTTCTTTCCCAAGTCAGTGTTGAGAAGCAGATTCTTGTCCTGGCACTTGAGCACACCAGCTTCTGGGGGCCCCTTCTGTTACTAATTAATACTGTGCAGCCGACTGTGGATCCTGCACACTAGAGTTCCTTCAGCCCACATGTCTTCATCTTGACATTTTAGGAAATGCTCTGGAGAAGTGGGGATGGGACAAACCTGTGGCTCCTCCCATTGGTCAGTTGCATACTCCTGGACAGGGGGCAGGTCCAGCTCATTGGAGGAGAACCCTATTTTCATTTTTCCAATGTTCAGGAATATCCACATTTATTCTAAGGTTCTCTATAAAATTCTTCTTGGATCCATTTTTTAATTTCATTTAAAATACTGGAGCTTGCTCTTACCTGGTGTTTAGGAATGATCATTTTCTCTGATATCTTAGAAGTTTGTTAGTGGGGCTACTGCAGTGGCCTTTTCAAATTTGTCATGGGTCCTGAAATACGAATTTGAGCAGAACTTCTGGCTGAATTCTTTCTTAGGTTGCCATTCCTGTTAAATACACCTGTGTCTCTCCAGAAAAATCCTGTTGCTTATGGAGAACCCTCTAACAAAGTGGCACTGACTAGTACAAAGTGTGATTGACTAGTACAAAGCAGGGCTGACTAGTACAAAGTGGAGCTGACTAGTCCTACCTCTACCCAACCGCTAGTCTCAGCAACATTATGAGGTAGCAAGCTGAACTTGATGCTCTGTTCTGGTGACAGTAACACAGGAGAAAATATTTGTGTTTGCTCTGTAGAGTCCCTTCTACTCCTCAATCAAATCCATTTTGGATTATATCTTTCAAAACAGTATTCCTACATGCTGTGGTGGTACATGTTTGTAATTTCAGAATTTGGAAGAGTGATATAGGAGGATATCAGATGCAAGGTAAGGCCCAGTCTCCAAGCAACAATCAAAACAGAACAACCCTTCAGTAGTCTTATAGCTTTGTGTGTGTAGAAAAAGACCCTCCAGGTTATGTGATCCATGTCTTTTTATATTTTTTACTTATTATGTGATGTTATAAACCTATTTATTAGTATATGTCCCTTATTTAGAAAATTTTTATTTTTTGGAACAAAAAATAAAATTTAATATTGGAATTATTTTTATTATATAGTCAGCTTTTAAAAATTATTTTTTTTGGAGAATTTCATACTTGAGTTCTGTATTCATATCATTTCCATGTGACTCAGTCCTCCTTAAACTCTTTCTCCTATGCCACAAATTTCCTATCAAATCCATGAACTGTTCTTCTTTAATTAGTGCTGTTTTACACACACACACACACACACACACACACACACACACACACACACAGCCCGCTGAATCCACTTAGTGTTGCTTGCATGTGTTTAGGGATTACCATTTGGGATTGGGTAATCTATTAGGGGACTTATCCCTAGAGAAGACTGATTCTTACTTTCTCAACAATCATTGATTGCTTGGAGGTCTTCATCTAGGGGTGGGGTCCTGTGAGAGTTCCTCCATTCATGTAGACAGAAGCTTCTGTCATGCCTGATTCCACAGCCATTCAGTCCCAACAAAACACACAGAGGCTTATATTAATTATAAATTGGTTGGTCTATTAGCTAAGACCTACTATTAACTAGCTCTTACAACTTAAATTAATCCATAATTCTTATCTATGTTTAGCCACGTGGCTTGGTACTTTACTCAGTGGGGCACTCTCATCTTGCTTCCTCAGTGTCTGGGTGACAATGGCAGATTGAGTCTTTCCTCTTCTCAGAATTCTCCTACTCTGGTCACCTGGCCAATATTTCCTGCCAGGCTACTACTGGTAAATCAGCATTTTATTAAACCAATACAAGTGAGAAATCTTTACAGGGTACAAGAGCATTATCCCATGGCACATTCATGTTAGCGTAGTGTTGTCTTTGTGCAGGTTTGGTTTCGATGGCCATATTTTTTAGATTCCATGGATATGTCTCCCCTGTCATATACAAAAGGTACTGTCATACAGCAGACATCCTAATCATCTGGCTTACAGTCTTCCCACCCCCTCTTCAGTGTTGTTCCCTGAGCCTTGGATGTAGAGGTTGTGTTGCAGACGTGTCGTTGGGCTTGGGCACCATATGAAAAATGCAGCCATTCTCTGCATTTTGACTATTATGGATATCTGAAACTGTTTCTGTATAATGCAAACAGAAGGTTCTTTGATAAGGAATGTGAGCTATACTTATCGCTGTGTGTGAGAATGGGTATTTAGAAAGCAGTTAGAAATTAGACTGGTTTGGCAAAGAGTCATTAGTAGGTTCTCCTTACGGGTCTGCGATCTCACAGTCACAGGGAGTTGTCTGGGTTTATAGTACCAGGCACATGTTTCCTCCTATTGAGTGAGTCCTAAGTCTAATGAGATGGATGTACCACCAAGATATAAATGCTGCTATTGGATCACTGGAGATATCCTGTCATGCTGGTCATTGCTGTTCTATAGGGATCACAGCTGAATAAACTGCTCTTCTCCCTTGGAATCTTTGTTTGAATGTTTGGCCCATAGGGAGTGGTGTTTATTAGGAGGTGTGGCCTTGATGCAGTAGGTATGGCCTTGTTGGAGGAAGGGTGTCACTGTGGAGATAGGCTTTGTGTCTCATTTATGCTCAAGCGGTGCCCTGTATGGGACACAGTTTCCTTCTGGTGACTGCAGATCAAGATGTAGAGCTCTTAGCTCCTCCTCCAGCACCATGTCTGCCTGTGTGCCACCATGTCCCGCCATGATGATGACTAAGTCTCTGGAAATGTAAACTATTCAATACCATGTTTTCCTTTATAAGAGTTGCCGTGGTCATTGTGTCTCTTCACAGCAATAGGAACCCAAAGTAAGACAGATACTGTGAGAGTCTTCAGAGAAGTTTCCAGGTATGTTTCTGCTCAGTTGCTCCATGTCTTGTATCTTCAGTGTATGGTACCTTCAGCAATAGGATCTTAGCTTCAAGCTCTGGGGGGCAACAAAGGGCAACAGTGGTAACCTATAGGGTTTGGGGGTTCTCTTGCCCTCTGCTGAGTGGAGTCTGATGTGGGAGTCCTCTCTGTGTGCTGTTAGCTGTTAGCTGAAAGGCTTGTGTTGGCCCAGAACCTTCTTCTTTCCCGGAGCTTCTGTTTGCACACCTCAAGGGCTGAAGAGACCATATTCCCTGTGGGAAGATGTGCTGGGGCTTTCACGTAGATCACAGATGTCTCTATCTGAACAGAATGTAAATGCTCACTATCCATCTTTATAGAGTTGTATATATTTATTTGTTATATATAGTGTATGACTAATTTTCATTCAAACGACTACCCTTAAACTTGATTAAGCATTGAAGAGGAATATAGGCATTCTTTCACGAAAGGTCACCAAGTCTCTAAAAATATACTTTAAAAATATATTCTTTAAAATCAGAAAACCAAAGAGAGAAGGACCTTTTCGGGTGTCAGGTATTCTCCTGGAGGGGCCTGTCAGGTCAGGACCCCCCTAGGCTGAGGTTATTGTACTGCGGAAGTCAGCACATAGTATCCTGTGGTTTGAGATTCACTGACAGGGTAGCTTGAACTTGCCCTTTAACCTTTGTGAAATTTGACTTCTGGCTTGCAGTGGAGCCCGTGTTTCATTGACTGTGAAATTAGGAGACTCTCCAATGAGTTAAAAATGATTAGCTTTCACTTTTAGATGAAAACATGCCAAGGACAAACATTGATTCTGAGAGCTCCTTTCTAGAGAGGCTCAAGTCTTCTACACCATGGTTACAGGCGGCTCAGTGGAACGCTAGCTGTAGCTCTTGGCCAAAATCTACATTCTACCTCGCTGCTCCTTAGCCTTTCTTGGGGACTTTCTAAGTCAATTTCTTCATGACCTCAAATTGTAATGCTCTGAGAGGTAATGACACCATTGCCAGTGCCTCAAATGGCACGTATTTAAGGGCCTGTTTTTGTAAACTGTATTTAACTGATGCCTTTCTCCCATCCTTTTGAGCAGAGCTGTGTGTCTGTTTTATGCGACTTTAGCTCCTTGTTCGTGATTCTAACAGCTCACTCATCATCGTATTTCTGGTCTTTGTCTCTATGATTTTCTCTTGGACTAAATCGCCCCAAATCAGAACCGCTGTCTTTATATTCATTTGCAGCAGGTGGCATGGCACTTGGAGCAGTTTGTTAAAGTACGTGTTGGCTGGACAGACTAATTACACGGCATTTAAGAAATGTCAGTATTAGAAGAGACAGTGAGGTAACTGTGCAGGTGGAAGTGGGGTTATGACATATTTTATTTGCAAATCGCTAAATTTTGGGGATCTACACTGTGCACAAAGACCTGAGTGCATCCTCAGACCTCACGGCTTCATTTTCTTCTTTGATTTTACTCAGTTTAACCATCCATGACTCTGATTCTATGACTCATTATTTTATTTTCTATTATTATTATTAATTATTATTATTATTTGTTTGTGACTTTTTTGAGGCACGGCCTCAGGGATCCCAGGTTGACCTTGAACTTCTGACCCATTTCCTCAAGTACAGCTAGAGCTCTTACTGCCATGCCAAGTGTCAAACTCATTGGGTCCTCTAAGCTGAGATCTAAAGTACAGGCTCTTTCACTTTCCAGAAGACCCCCCCCCCCCAGTCCTCCCTGGTGACGCTGAGTGAGGCTGCAGAGCAAATGCTGACTGCCCCTCCCCCGGGGGCGTTTCACCCTACAAGACAGACGTTTAAATAACTGTTTTTTTTAAGGAAACAAAATGCCTACTGCCCGGAAAAGGCAGCTGTTGCCTTGTGTCGTTGAGGCCTTTCCCCCGAAGCAAGGAATTATATTGTTTGTGTGGAACAACTTTCTTCCTTTAGTTGTTCAATTTGATGGGAACATTTTTTGATTAAGCATTCAGAGGTTATGAATAAATAAGAGCCACAGTCCAGTAATCCGGGCGACCCTGGAAGGTGGTGGGCATTTAATGTTCGGTTCCCCTGTGCTTTATAACAACCCCCCCCCACCTCCATCTTCCGCCATGACCGTGCCCCACCCCAGAAGCAATCGTGGTATTGCAAGCCTCAGAAGTTAGCATTAAAATGAATATTTTTTAATTTCTGTGGATGAGATGGGGCCCGGGGCTCTGGGACAATGCTGATGGATGATGTTTTAATGCAGCTGAAATGTTATTTTTACTGAACCAGGAAAAACTATAAATTTTGCTTCATTGCCACTGATGGCTCTATGCATAAAACTACGGTGGCGCCCATCGGCCGTGAATAATCACCTCGGTGCGGCAGATGTTACTTTGCGGGGGGGAAGCAATTCTTATGCCGAAGAATTGTGGAAAGATTAATTGTCTACAGCTGTTTCATGGCCCACAGCAATCTTGATACATTTATGATAAGTTTAAGAGCCCACAAGAGGCAACTCCTATTCCCTGTCGTGAGAAGCGGGCGGGGGAAGGGGCTGGTGGCTTTATTTTGACACCTGGATTCATAGAATCTGTCAGCTCCATTACAGCCTTCATAGAAATCTGGCAGTTGGCAGTTCTGAAATGATTGTGAGTGAGGTAAGATGCAGGAATTATCCATAAGTAGATAAAGAAAAGGAGACGGAGAAGAATTATTCAAATTTGTGCAAATGAATTGCTTCCATTTTTCCTCCCTCTGCCAAGTGGAAATTGAACGTGACCCGCTCTGACCTTTCTCTATTAAGTGCCGCAAATTGCAGTAAATGCACCGTTCTGAGCGCCCTAATGGGACAGAGCCCCAGCAATGCCTCATTAATAAGGGGAGTTTGACCTTGCTGGTCAGCCCTTCATTCGATATTGAAAAGAAATAAGAAAAAGAAGAGATGACCCACTGTAAATTTTGAACAATACGTTTGATTTAGTTTGCATATACTCCCGGCCAGGTATTTTTGCGACCTTTTCCCTCTCCCAGTTTCCCTTCAGCCCCAGGCTAGGAGGAGTTCTGGGAGTGTGTCTAGAGATTGTCTCCACTGAGCAGAGGGTGGAAGGGCGGGGCGAAAGGACGCTGACCCCGCCCCTCCTTTTAGACCACGCCCACAGAGGCCCAGGCTCTCCCTCCTGTCCCTCCCCTTCTCCTTCCACTTTTCTTCCTCCCCCACCCTCCTGCTTACACTTCAAGTAAAGGAACCTCTTAGCTTTGAAGAGTGTGTGTGCATATGTATATGCGTGTGTATGTGTGTGCATGTGTGTGTACTTGTGTGTAGGTGTGTATATGTGTACGTGTGTGTATGTGTGTAGCATGTGTGTAGGTTGTGTACATGTGAATGTGTGCGTAGGTGCGTGTATGTGTATATGTTTGTAGGTGTGTGTCTACATATGTGTATGCATGTATGTGTGTACATTTTTGTACGTGTGTAGGTGTGTACATGTGTGTAGGAGTATACATGTGCATGTATGTATATGTATACATGCGCGTAGGTGTGTACATGTGTGTATGTATAGGTATGTGTATGCGTGTAGGTGTGTGTAGGTGTGTATATGAATAGGAATGTGTATGTGTGTAGGTGTGTATATGTATATGTGTGTTTGGATAGTTGTATGTGTATATGTGTGTATGTGTATGTGTGTGTGTAGGTGTCAGTTAGCTTCTCTGAGTTTTACTGTGGCTTTGTGCAGATCTAGGTGAAATAATCTCTCTTCATTTGATGAAAGAAAATCGAGGGCAAGGGATGGAGCACGTTGCTTATTTGGGATCAAAAGATTTTATTTTATGAAACATGGGAAACAGAAAATCACTGTGGAAGTGGGATTTGGAACACCTGGACCTTAATATAAAAATTAATATGTGTATGTTTGTGTGGGTATGGGTGTTTTACCTGCATGTACATTTACCAGAAGAAGGAATTAGATCCCATGGGACCCCTTTGACCAGAAACTCAATTAGATGTAATCCAGTACTAGTACTGGAAGCTTTACTTGGTGACAAGAGATGTCCAGTTGGGGCTCTGTCTTCTCAGTTACTGTGTTTTCATTTAGCTCACCTTCACTGTGTGTGAGTGTGTGTGTGTGTGTGTGTAGGAAGCTTCTACTGTATTAGGTTTCCATACTATCCCTTAAATGACCCTTAATTTTAATTGTCTCTTTCCATATTTTCTCCCTCATCCCCCTCCCTGTCCCTCCTGATCCTCTCATTCCAGTCCCATCCATCCATAATTATTTATTATTTTTTCTTCCGTAACGAGATCTATCTGTCTCTCCTCAGTCCCTTACTCTGTATCTTACCTCTGTGGTTCTATACACTGGTTATCATTGACTTAATAGCTAATATTCACATATAAGTGAATAATACCATATTTGTCTTTCTGGGTTGGAGATTCCTCACCCAGGATGATTATTTTCTAGTTCCAACCATTTACCTGTGAATTTCATGATTTTATTTTTTGTTTAATGACTGGTTAATACTCCATTGTGTAAATGTTCCATATTTTCTTTATTCATTCTTTTTTTAGGGACATCTAAGTTGTTTCCAGTTTCTGGCTATTATGAATAGAGCAACAATGAACCTGACTGAACGCATTTCTCTGTGGTAGGATGAAGCATCATTTGGGAACGCGCCCAAGAGTGGTATGGCTGGATCTTAAGGTAGACCTATTTGCGTCTTCCTGAGGAGCTACCACACTGATTTCCAAACTGGCTGTGTAAGTTTACACTCTCACCAGTGATGGAGGAGTGTTTCCTTACTCCACAGTATCACTGAAACAAACTGTTACTTGTTTTATTGATCTTAGCCATTCTGAGGGGTGTAAGATGAAATCTCAAAGTAGTTTCAATTTGTATTTTCCAGATAATTAAGGATGCTGAACATTTCTTAAAGTGTTTCTTAGCCACTTGAGTTTCCACTATTGAGAATTCTCTGCTTAGATAGATATGTACCCCATTTTTAAATTGGATTCTTTTCTTGATATTTATTTTTTTGAGTTCTTTATGTATTTTGAATATTATCCCTCTATTGGATGTGTAGCTGGTCAAAATAATTTCCTATCTCTTAGCTTCTTTTTTTTGTTCAAAGGATGGTATCCTTGGTCATAGAGAAACTTCTCAGTTTCATGAGATCCCCCTTTAGTCATTGTTGATCTTAGTGCCTGCACGATTGATGCTCTCTCTGTTCAGGAAGTTGTCAACATACAAAAATCTGTCAATGTAAACCACCATATAAACAAACTTAAAAAACACACGATCATCTCATTAGATGCTGAAAAAGGATTCAGCAAAATATAACATCCCTTCACAATAAAAGTCTTGGAGAAAGCAGGGATACAAGGAACATACCTAAACATAATAAAGGCAATATACAGCAATCCAACAGCCAACATCAAACTAAATGGGAAAAAACTTAAAGCGATCCCACTGAACTCAGGAACAAGACAAGGTTGTCCACTCTCTCCATATCTATTCAATATAATTTTTGAAGTTCTAGCTAGAGCAATAAAACAACAAAATGAGATTAAGGGGATACAAATTGGAAGAGAAGAAGTCAAACTCTCACTATTTTCTGATGATATGATAGTTTATATATGTAACCCAAAAAAATTCTTCCAAGAAATTTCTACAACTTATAAACACCTTCAGTAATGTAGCAGGATACAAGATTAACCCGAAAAAATCAGTGGCCCCCCCCTTACATAGATGATAAATGGGCTGAGAAAGAAATCAAAGAAACATCACCCTTCACAATAATCACAAATACCATAAAATATCTCAGAATAACTCTCACCAAACAAGTGGAAGACCTGTTTGACAAGAACTTTAAATCTCTGAAGAAAGAAACTGAAGAAGACATCAGAAAATGGAAAGATCTCCCATGCTCTTGAGTAGGTAGAATTAACATAGTAAAAATGGCAATCTTACCAAAAGAAATCTACAGATTCAATGTGATGCCCATCACAAATACCAGTAAAATTCTTCACAGACTTTGAAAGAACAATATTCCACTTCACATGGAAAAACAAAAAACCCAGATAGCCCAAACAATCCTGTACAATAAAGGAACTTCTGGAGGCATCACAATCCCTGACTTCAAACTCTACTACAGAGCTATAGTACTGAAAACAGCCTGGTATTGGCATAAAAACAGAGAGGACGACCAATAGAATTGAATCAAAGACCCAGATATCAATCCACATACCTATGCATACCTGATTTTTTACAAAGAAGCAAAATAAAAACTATAAAATGGAAAAAGAAAAGCATATTCAACAAATGGTGCTGGCATAACTGGATATCAACATGTAGAAACATGAAAATAAATCCATATGTGTTGCCATGCACAAAACTCAAGTCCAAATGGATCAAAGCCGTCAACATAATGCTAATTACAATGACCCTCATAGAAGAGAAAGTGGAAAGTACACTTGAATGCATTGGCACAGGAGACCACTTCCTAAATATAACCTGAGTAGCACAGACACTGAGAGAAACAATTAATAAATGGTTCCTCCTGAAACTGAGAATCTTCTGTAACGCAAACGACATAGTCAATAAGAAAAAATGGCAACCTACAGAATGGGAAAAGATGTTCATCAACCCCACATCAGACAGAGGTCTTATCTCCAAAATATACAAAGAACTCAAGAAATTGGACACCAAAAGATCACATAATTCAATAAAAAATGGAGTACAGACATAAACAGAGAACTCTCAACAGAGGAATCTAAAATGGCTGAAAGACACTTAAGGAAATGTTCAACATCTTTAGTCATCAAAGAAATGCAAATCAAAACAACTCTGAGATTCCATCTTATACCTATAAGAATGGCCAAGATCAAAAACACTGATGACATCTTATGCTGGGGAGGATGTGGGGGAAAAGGAACACTCCCGCATTGCTGGTGGGAGTGCAAACTGGTACAGCCGCTTTGGATTTCAGTATGGTAATTTCTTAGAAAATTAGGAAACAACCTACCTCAAGACCCAGCAATACCATTTTTGGGTATATACTCAAATTGTATCACAAGGACATGTGCTCAACTATGTTCATAGCAGCACTGTTTGTCATAGCCAGAACCTAGAAACAATCTAAATGCTCCTTGACTGAAGAATGGATAAGGAAAATGTGGTACATTTATACAATGGAATACTACACAGCAGAAAAAAATAATGACATCTTGAAATTTGCAGGCAAATGGATGGATCTAGAAATCATCATATTGAATGAGGTAACCTAGACCCAGAAAGACAAATATCATATGTACTCACTCATAAATGGCTTTTAGACATAAAGCACAAACAAACAAACCAAAACAAAACAAAAAGACTGCAGCCTACAATTCACAATCCCAGAGAACCTCGACAACAAATAAAACCCCAAGAGAGACATACATGGATCTAATATACATGGGAAGTAGAAAAAAGACAAGATCTCCTGAGTAAATTAGGATCATAGGGATCATGGGAGATGGTTGAAAGGGACGGGGGAGGAAGGGAAGGAAGCAGAGAAAAATATATAGCTCAATAAAAACAAAAAGGAGGTAGTCAGGAATATGCCTAAGCTATTGGCCAAGCAGTGCTGCAATTAATATAGTTTCTGTGTGTTTATTCAGGTCTGGGCAGCTGGGAAATGAACAAGCAGTCTCCTCCTACAATTTTCTGTGCCTTTGGCCTGGACTTCTTCTCTTTCCTTTATTCCTATTATCTTAGCTTTGGTGTTTTCATAGTAACCCAGATTTCTTGACTGTTTTATATATGGGATTTTTTTTCAATTTAACTTTTCTTTTTGACCTAGGTGGCCATTCTTCTATCTTGTGTTCAGTGCCTGAGATTCTCTGTTCCATCTCTTGTATTTTGCTTATGAGGCTTGTCTCTGAGGTTCCTGCTCGAGTTCCCAAACTTTGCATGTCCAGATGTCCCTTAGTTTTAGTTTTCTTTATTGATTCTATTTCCACTTCCAGATCTTGAACTATTTTATTCTCTTCCATCCACTGATTGTGTTTCATAAATATTTAAGAAATGGATTTACTAATTTCCTCTTTAATAACCTTTAATGTATTCATAAAACCTACGATAAGGTCATTGTCTTATTCTTCAGCTACTTTGTGTTGCTCAGGGACTACTATTGTAGGGTTGCTGGGTTCTAATGGGGATATACTCTCCTGGCATTTTTACACTGGTGTCTAGATATCTGGGTTTGGGTTGTAATTCTAGGTGTGATGGCTGACCTTGTCTTTGTTGAGTGGGTATTTTCTTTCTTGCTTTCTGTTGCCCTGTCTAGCTCTTATGAAAACTTGGTGGCTATATGTTGCCTAATAGTGGATGCTTCTAAGATCCTACTAGGTGTGGCCACTGGGGATTCTGGGTAAAATATGTTTCTATGTATTAAAAGTTATTGGTTAGGGGTGAGGAAGAGCTAAGTGTGTGTGAGAGCTGGAAAATCCACAGGAGGGTGGAAAGCAGGGTGTTTCACCAGAATCTAGTGAGTTTCCTGGGAGTGGGGGCAGAGAGTGATGAAAGGCCACAGTAGGTAGTCTGCTGCAGAGCTGGGGATGAGATTTGGAGATTGGATTTGGAAGAGAGAAGGGAGAGTGAAGATCTGAAGCTAGCCTACCTGCTTAGCTGGCTTGTGTCATTTATTCCTTTTTGTGTGTGTGTGTGCGTGTGTGTGTGTGTGTGTGCGTTACATACTTGTGCACACACACATGTATGTGTGAAGGCATGCACATCTGTGGTGTAGGAGGAACACTTGTAGGATCCGTTCTCGCATCCTGTCTCGTGGATTCCAGGTACTGAGCTCAAAGCTTGGCAACACGCATTCTAATCTGTTAGCCTGTCCTGCCGGCTCAGGCTTCTAATTTTGATGAGTGCTATGCTTTACTTCACAAAGCCACTTCTTGTCCCAAGGTTCTGATAACTTTGTTTATTCCCCAAATAAATGCCAATTAATAAACCTAATGGCATAATACATTGATGAATCTTCTTCCTTCTTTCTCTATCTTTTTCTTTTCTTCCTCCTCCACCTCTTCCTCCCACTCTTCTTTTTCCTCTTTTGTACTTATCCATCTCTGGCAAGCTCTGGCTCTTAGTCTTCCTTTAAAACTTTCAGCTGTGTTCATACAATGGATCAAGTGAAATCTTAGTGTCTGACTTTGTATTTTCCCTCACTCAGTGAGAACTTAATACACCCCTGTGCATTTTCCCAGACCCAATGAGGCTGTCTTGCAGCCTTGGTGCTGTATATACTTCATCGGTTCTATTTGCATTCTATTTAGAGACAATGTCTGTACTGGACACTAACCATTTTGAAACCCAGTTCTTAAAAGTAAGATTAGTTTTTAAGAAGAACATTTTAGTAACCTATTCTTGTGAACTGATGCTCAACTCTACTGGTCTTAGTAGTTACCCAGGTTGCCAGGGATGAGGTCATCCTAGTAGAGCAAACAATTCAAAGAGAAAGCATCTTGGCATGTTATCCCCTTTGGAAGGAGGAAACTAGTTCTGCATGAGGCCTGAAATGTCACGCTTGTTATTTGCTGACTGGGAGGAAAATACACTCTTGGATAAAGGGGCCTAAAGAAGCTGGGATGCAAGAAGGTACAGTGAGCCAGAAAGTGTGCTGGAGGCTGCCTGGTGTGTGGGGAAATGAGACGACTGCCAGAGGAAAGAGGGATTCTTTTGTGGAGGGGAATGAAATGCTTCAAAGATGACTGTGGCAATAGTTGCACATCTCTGTGAATCTATAAAAATCGATTGATTTGCGTGCTCAATGGTGTCCTAAAATAACATCAGTAGTAAAAACAGCAATGGGTAAGGAGCTTAAGGAGCTTATAAGAGAACATTGAGCATAAAGGGCAATGCGTGAGACATGCAGAGTGTGGCTTTGCCACATAAACGTGGGACCCAGTGGGCAATGCGTGAGACATGCATTGCGGCTTCTCCAACAACTATCCTGTGCATTTGGAATCTTATTTATTTTATGCAAATTCCATTCATATGTAGTTTCCCCCAGGATCATATCTAATGTGCATTTCTAGAAACAAACAAGGAAAGTGTAGAACTTAAAATAATGATAGAAAACCAGCTAAAATAAAGTGAAGCATATGAGTTACCTAGGGATCAATGTGACATGAGGTGTCCAAAACCTATGCACAGATAACTACATATTATTCCAGAGAAATTAAAGATGGCATAACTGAATGGAAATATATACTCTGCTTATGAGTTGGAAGACTATATTAACATATTAATTGTGTCCAAATCAATTCATGTATTTAACACAATCCCAATAGGCATACTGTAGAAATTGACAAGTCAATTTGGAAATCCATAAGGAAATGAAAAGGAAGTATACTAGATAAAACACCTTGCAAAAGAACAAGGTTAGAGGGCTTATCCTAAATCATTTGCAGTCTTATTGTAAAACTATATTAATCAAGAAAATGTGTCATTGGTGTAATGATAGACATATCGATGAATGGAATCAAATAGCCTAGAAATTGACTCACACATATGTGGCAATTGATACTGTTTCTAAGTTCTAAAGGCAACATAGAAAAGAAAGGATAGTTCTTTAAAAAATGCTGCTAAAATGGCTGGATAGACACAAGCTAAACATGTGACGGGTATATATGCACGCCTTGCACCATGAGTTACAACTAGACTATAGTCATAAATGTAAAACTCAAAACTCTAAGAATTATAGAATGAAAATAGAAAGTCATTGTGATCATGGGTTAGAAATATAATATTTTAAGCAACATTAAAACCATAATATATGAAACAACAAAGCTAATCCTCAATTTTCATAAAATGGTATTAAAAAAGAATAAAAAGACATCGGAGACTAGAAGAAAATATTTGCAAATTGAAAGTTTGATAAAGACTTGTACCTAGAATATACAAAGAATGTTTGGAGTTTACTACCATCACTGCGACTAGTTAACCTTTTGGAAATTAGGCCAACTATTTGAACAAAGTTTTCCCACAGAAGCCACAGGGATGTCAGGTGAGCACCTGGGGAGATGCCCAGGGTCGCTCGTCATCAGGGAAAGGCAAGCTTGAATTCCAACGGCACATCTACATACATGTTAAAGCACCTGAACCGAAAACCTGCTGTGTCAATGGTTGGCTGGAATCTGGAGTGACTCAGCAGTTTCCAGTGGAAATGCAAGATGATACAACTGCTCTGGCAGAGTTGGCAATTTCTTTAAAAGTGAAATGTCTAATTACTGAATGTCCCCACTCTCTGTTCTTCATGGAATCAATCTACAGAGACTCCCAGAGGCTCATACACAAGTCCCTGTCGGCTTTAATTGCCACAGCCTCAAATAAGAAACAGTCCAAATGCTCACGCATATGTGGCTGGCTAAAGAAACACTGGACTGTTGCTTGGCAATAAAAAAAGAATGAATTCAGAACAACACAGTTGAAATTTTGAAGGTCCTCTATCGAAGGAAAGAAGATAATAAAACAAAAGCAGTTCACACAGCGTGATTAACTACTGTCAATGCTGAAAACATGGGTGTGATTTTATTTTGTGATGGGGCCATATGGGTATATTTATGTCAAAACTTGACAAGATGTTCATTTTTACATGTCATCAACAAATATGCTGTTTGAATGCATGTAGCTTATTGTATGCCTGTCACACTTCAATGAAACCATCAAAATATCTGTACCGTGCGTTTGAGAAGGCAGTCTCTGCATGTGGCTAGACCTCTAGATGAGTGGCTGGATTCCGTGGTTTGCCCAGAGGTAGCCCATGCCCAGCATTAGTAGCCTACATGATCTTCTGTATGTAGCACTGTAGTACCATGGCTTATTTCTCTTTTAGTCCATTCTATATGCTGTTACTTTCTAAAGAAAAATAAAAAGATGGTCATAATCTATCAGCTTTTCATTTCTTACAGAATTAGATACAAATTTCTCTGATGGGCATTGAACGGGAGCCAGGATTTGATGGTTTTCTGCTCTTCCCTGTTCAATAGACACAGGGACGGAGAGCACTGGTCCCAGAGGACATAAGGTTGATCCAAAGATTATTCTCAAACTTAAAATGAAATAGAACTTAACTTGCTTGGGTTTGGAATTCTATGGAGCCCCTGATTCCTTCTCTTCAGACCCTGTCTTTGGCAAGGGAAGATCTGTCCTCAATATGGGCACCATCTAGTGAGCTGGGTGTCCGGGGGAGGGGGAGCATGATGGGGGAGAGGTCTTGCTCTTTCTGTTTCAGAGCTGGAGTGCCTCTCTCCTGCTCTTGGCTTTTAAAACTCCAGGTTCTGGGGCTTTTGCACTTGAACACAGGACAGTTCTTTCCTGCCTGTCTCAGCTTGTAGACCTATGACCTCACACTGAGAGTTACAGGGTCTATTTGCTTAGTTATGTTGGCTTTGGCCTTGTACTGACTTATGCCACTAAGTTTTCTGGTTCTCCAGCTTCCAGTCATCCTCAGGCGACTTCTTAGACCCCCAAACCAACTCAATTACCCTAATAAATCTCGATTTCTGTCTTTCAGATGCTATTGAATGAGAATGGCCCACACAGGCTATGATATTTGAACACTTGGTCCCCAGTTGGTCGTGCTGTTTGGGGAGATTTAGAAGGTGACCTCACTGTAGAAAATATGTCACAGGAGGCAGGCTTTGAGATGAAAATCATTTGGCCATTTCCAGATGGATCTCTCTGCTTTGTACTTGCCATTCAAGATGAGAGTTCTCAGCTTCCTATTCCCTCTGCCATGCCTGCTGCTTGTTGCAAGCCTGCACTCTCCCATCAGACTTTTGTCCTGGAACAATAAGTGAAATTAACTCTATCTTCTTTAAGTAGCCTTTGGTCGTGGTGTTTATCACAGCAACAGAAAGGTAACTATATAAATTCCATATAGTGAACTGCTTATTAAGACTATATATTTACTTGAGTGTATAGCTGGCCACTTAAAATTTTATTCTAATCTTCTTTGTGGCCAGCTGTGGCCAGAAAAATCAGTTATGACTAATGCAACATGAACAGTGATCTGTGTATTATCTAGAGCCTAAATTCAAAGAACCTAATAAAACCTGCTGATAAGAGGGTTTTGCCTCCTGCTGGCTGAATTGTGAACATCCTGTCTCCTGAGGTTTTATCTTGAAAGTTACTCATCCCATTTCAGAATTTTAAAGAGTTGAGTTCCAGAAAGACAAACAGTGTTTAAATGTTTTCCAATGTTTCTCCTGATTTCAAGTCTTTAGATTTGTGTGTTTGACTTGGGATACCTGTAGAAGCCAGGAAAGTAGAAAAGGACCGGAGGTGGTAGAGAAAAAAAAGTTTAAGAGGGAAGGGGAGTAGAAAACAGGGAGTGTGAATGGGCAAAAGAGAATAATTGGGGATTTAATGGGGGTATAGGAGGTAAAGCAGAAAAGGGGGAGGAGAGATATAACTAAGACTACGGATGTGTGAAGAAATCTACTGTTTTATAAGCATCTGTCTGTCTGCTTATCTATCTATCAATCATTATCATCATCTATCAGTTTTAATTGGAGTTGTTACACAGGAAGATAATGTTCCTCCCAGAATCTATAGTTTAGCAAACAAAAAACCCAGTGTCAGATGAGTTGTTTGCTAGAAGTTCTCAGATATTCCCTAAAATAATACAGGCTATTGGCATTGCTCTTGAAAGATCCTATTGCTAAAGGCACCATATACTTAGGCCACATACCATGGAAAATCAAGTCAATGCTCATCAGAAACTTTCATAGACTAGAAAATGCTATGTAGGCTTCCAGGTCATAAAAGTCATTAAAAGTCTTACCTATTTGTGAACTGTGTGAGCTACAACAATGACTGGTATTACAAATTATGCCTAAGGGTGATATAGTGGCACAGATATCATGGGGGTAACCAACCACTGTCTAATCAGACTTAAGATGGGCTCCACAGAAGGAAGCCCATTCCTGGTATGGTTAATCTGTTGAGAATCATGACTTGGGAGCTCACATGCTTCAGGTAGATGAATCTACTGGTATTCTTTTCCTGAAGGAACAGAGTATCAAAGCACCCTCTATATTGTAATTTGCATTTCTATACCTGAAATACAGTTTTCAGCCCTCATCAAGGCTTTTGTTCTGACTCATAACTGGTCAAAGTACAGAGAGTAAGTGTCTATAGAATGCTCAACCTTAAATGAATGTCTGTATTACACTCCCTAACCCTAAGGCTCAAGGAACATCTTGGAAGAGGCTGTGGAAAGATTGCTAAGAGCCTAAGAATGGAGAAGTGTAGGTAGGTGTAGGTAGGTCCTAGCCACCAGACCCAAGTAACCACACAGAGGCTTATATTAATTACAAATACTTGACCAATAGTTCAGGCTTACTACTAACTAATGATTATAATTTAGATTAATCCATTTCTGTTAATCTATGTATTTCCATGTGGCTCATGGCTTTACCTGTCTTCCAGCCCTGTCTTGCTCCCTCTATATCTCCTGGCAACTCCACAGACTCCGCCCTTCTTCCTCCCAGCATTCTCAATTTGACTGTCCTGCCTATACTTCTTGCCTGGCTACCGGCCAGCCAGTTATTTATTAACCAATGAAAGTAATATATATTCACAGTGTTCAGAAGTATTATTCCACAGCAGAGAAGAGTGTTGCAAAATAGTGACCTTTTGGGCATGGCAGAACAGATTCACTCATAAGCTCATAGTAGATGTGGTTGTCTACATTAGCTAATACAGTATCAGGTCAATCAATATTTCAGCATGGAAAGAGGAGCTGAGGAGCATTGACATTTGAAGGTTCCTGGGGGGTGGGTAGTCAGGTTTTTTCAAGGGTGTGGTCCCTGGTAGATTGTACATGTTTCAGGGGATGACCCTTTACCTACACACAAATAAACTGCACTAGACACACTGTGTTACAGAAAGAAGAAAAGGACATGGGTTGCTGGGGAACGTGGGAAAGAGGGATCAGAGATGATTGTAAAGATAGTGAGGGGTGGACATGATCAAAAGACACTGTACACATGTATGAACAACTTAAAGAATAAATAAATGCATAAAAGGTTATATGTGCACATGTGAATATATTTACACATGTATGCTACATGTAACAATAATAATTAAGAAAGATATGATGAATTTGGGAGGAGAGAGGAGTTAGATGGGGAGGAGGAGGTGTGGGAGTAATGTGGATGTAGTGATTCCATATGAAATTATAAAAAAAGAAACTTAAGAGATCTTTGATGCTCTGGCATTATTATACCAGTTCTAGCTAAATTTTTTTTTGTGAGAAAGAGATGCAATTCTGTCTCATGCAGACCATCATGATTTCCAGTCCTCTTGTTATAACACAAGTACAAGCACAGTATAAGCAAGCAAAAATATACATACGCACATGCACACGCACATGCACACACAGACACACACACACACACACACACACACACCACACTCATGCCTCCTCAGCCACTGAATGCACTAAATCATTCTAATTGGAACAGAAAACCTCTTTAGATGGGAATATCTTAGATTAAAAATGTCAGCATTGTTTCAACTTGTATATTTTTGTTTCTATAATCAACATTGTCTCTTAGCAACCGCAATGAAGCTTCCCATTAGCTAAATGTAGACTGACGAGCAGGGAGACCGAGATTACCTCGGCATAATTCAATCAGGCTTTCTGATGAGATCATAAACGGTACTAAGAATACTTAGCAGCAGTAAATTCTCAAGTGCCAGATAGAAGCCTGAAATTTGTACATGTTTCTGAGTTAAGTATACTTTTTAGATTGACTGTAAAAAGAGCACTTTGAGTCAGAGGCTAAATAGAAATAATGAATAAAACCAACAGCTCCGCAGTTAATCCTTTACACCTGAGAACGCATCCCTAATTTACCCAGCATGGGATATTCTATGAGTTTTCATTGAATTTGCTGAACTTTGTGTACCAACCTCTGTGGTCTCACAGTTGACAGGGCTGGTAGCTGAAGCGTTATCTTTGATTGCAGAGGAGTCCAAGAATGCAAGCCAAGGAGGGGTGTTAGGGACGGATGAGGACTAATAATCAGCGGAGAGAGGGGGAAGAGGAATGATCTAGAATATTAATGCCTCATTTATCAGACATTTATTAAATGCCTGCTATAGTTCAGGTATTATTCTAGGGGCTCAGGGTTCAGAGTCTAATGGTATTTAATTTCTGTTCTTAAAGTGTTTATGATTCTGAGCAGACAAATGAGTCAACTGTTATAAAACAAAATAATACTTTTTTTTAAAATTAAAATTTTATTACTCTTTCCAGAGACAATGCTATGATATATCTGTGAAAGTACGCCACAATCTGGGCACTGATGGCTTCAGGGGTAGGCAATAACTTTGGCCTGTAGAGACTCTTCTGGTGCTGACTTGCTGAAGATAGGAAAGGGGGGGGTCATTCCCACCCCCTCTGCCCCGGATCATTGGTTTCTCTATTTGTAACCACAAGATTCCTAGTGCAGCCTGTGGATAAATGTTCTAAGATCTTAGCTATTTGACAGTTCAAACGAGATCCCCTCCTTCCCTTGTGGATGTGGCACTTGACACCTTACAGAACGGTGCGTTTATTGTGGTCCATGCTTCACAGGTTCAGTCCACGGTGGCAGCATCTGGTCACATTGCATCCACAGTCAGGAAACAGGGCTGAACGCGGATGCGTGCGCTCTCTCTTTTCTCCCACCCTGGTCCTTCAGATGGAGTTTCTCACATTAGGGTGGGTCTTCCCACCCTAAGTGACCTAATCTGAACAATCCATCACTGACATGCTCCGAGGTTTGTTTCCTAGGCAACTCTAGATCCTGTCAAACTAGTTAGTACCATCACATACACACAGACACAGACACAGACACACACAGAGACAGAGAGACAGAGAGACAGAGAGAGAGACAGAGAGACAGAGAGAGAGACAGAGAGACAGAGAGAGACACAGAGAGAGAGACAGAGAGAAAGACATAGAGACAGAGAGAGAGAGGAAAGGAGGGAGAAGGAAGAAAGTGATGCTTTATTTTGGGCTCATATGAAATCATATTTTATGTCACGTATAAAGTCTGCCTTAACATTTACCTTTCTGTATCCTCATACACTCATACCCACCTTCAAGTACGTTCAAGCATTTCTCAAGACAAAAACTGACTCCCTCAGGCAAGTGTCTTTGAGGACATTTGGGGAAGAGAGAGGAATTCTTGTAAGGAGGAAGCCATCTACTGGGAAGCCTTTTATTGTTACTTCCCCCACAGTCCCTGCATTCCCCCATTCTAGCATTTCTGCGGATCTGCTTTACGTAAAGTAACTGTCTCTGCCCCAGCTCATCTAGACTTGCGTTTCTGCATCCATCACTCAGCTCATAGATCAGGGCGTTTCATATGAGACTCTGTCAGAGAAAACGGAAATCTCTAGGTTTAGGAGTCACTTATAAAAGTCACCCCCAAATAAAATGCAACTTCTTGTAGAAACGACTTTGTGTGTGTGTGTGTGTGTGTGTGTGTGTGTGTGTGTGTGTGTGTTGGGGGAGTATTGTCTTGGGCAAGGGTGAGCAAGGGCAGAGTGCCCAGGAATAGAAAGACACATTCCAACTTGGGGGCTGACCTTTTCTTTTGCTGGGCATAAATCAGGAAGTCTGTGTTCCCATGAAATCTCCGCCTGGATATGTGTTTTTACTCTAAGTTATTTAGCCAGGAACATACATTTTTAGTCATATTTGACCTCAGATGTAGGAGGGTGGGGCACCAAGAATATATTATTGTGTATGTTTAGCCTCTGGCTAGAATTTGTGCGAACAAATGGGCAGGTATTACGAATCTGCTGTTTGGGTTTCTCCTCCTGTGTCATTCTTCTCTTTCCAGAACTGAGAATTGGGAGGAAGTTCCTCATGGAGCATTGGGAATGCCAAATGACACAGGGTCTTAGTTTGGGAATAGAGACTCTGTTTTTAGAGTCAGAATTTCCTTTTTACTTGAAAGGATGGATACTTTTACTTATGGATATTTTTCAAAGTCTTAAAGAAAAAGAGAGTATGTAAACGTGCATGTGTGTGTGTGTGTGTGTGTGTGTTGGGGCGGTGTTGCCTTGGGCATTGAGCAGTGGTCTGCAGTTTGGTTTTCCTGGGACACATCATTCTTATTCTTTCTCATATCCGAAGGCCGTTTGTCCTGGTTTTATTTTGTGTTGCTTGTGTTTTAAGGGTATATTTGTAATGCCTCCAATGCTAGCTGGCAGCTAGGCAGCATATAAATAACCTTTATTGTTATTATCATTAGATGTAGCATTCAGTCTGTTTTGATGTCATTAATAAACCATTCCAGCAATGTTGTTGCAATGTATAATATTAGCAGAAGGCTCCTTGGGGATGCATAGAAGAGGGTGTTTAATATTCTGCTTGTTTCTTAGTCCACCTCTTCATGGGCGGAGATGGGAGAGCTTGTTTGCTGTCAAGCTGGAAACACAATCGTGTCTATGGGATCACAAACTAAACTTGTGGTTGTAATTCATAGAACTGCCTTTGCTTTATCAGTTTTGCTAAATTAGGAGACCGTAAATTTGCTCTGTAATCTGCTCTTGATATTGTTTTTATTCCTTTTTAGATAACTTGCAGTTGACCAAATATACAAAACAGTTCCCATGGTCCTATGCAATAGAGGCAACTTCTCAGCAATGTGACGAAAGCAGTTCAGCAAGAAGCAGTTTACAAGTTAAGTGAGTGATCTACACAGATGCTCAGCTGAGAATCTAGCTTTTGAGAAGAAACAAGCCGTACTTCATTTGGTTATTTTTTTTATCATAATATATCATGGATACCTTAATGAAATTAAGACCGCATTTTAAACTAGGGCTGCAGTAAGAGCTTAGAGCCAAGCCTAAACCATGGACATTCTCAGAAGGTTGGAGGCAACGTGTGGGAATGGATGAGCAACTGCGTGCTGCTGTGAGGTGGGGCCCTGACGATTTTCAGAGGAATATTTGAATCTCAAGGGTCTCCTTAGGTTTGAAAACTAACCACCCGGGTCCTGAACACATTGTTGTTGAATGTCAGAATTTGTGGAGCTTAAATAATTTTATCTTCTTCAATACACTAATCAGTTATAACTATCATCTTCATACAGAAATCCTTTGAAGATTTGCTTAAGGAAGTTACGTGTTTGTTTCTTCTGTGCCACGAACTAGAAGTTTGGACAGAGCTTGGTAGCTTGGACAAGAATGTTTATTTGACTCAGAACTCTGTGGTTCAGTAGTTAGTGTTCATTGGGCTCAGATTGGAAGTTTTTCTGGTTATGATGGGGATCTCACTGTGTCTGAGGTATGATGGGGTTTACACTGTGTCTGAGGTATGATGGGCTTCACACTGTCTGTGGTATGATGGGGTTCACACTGTCTGTGGTATGATGGGGTTCATACTATGTCTGTGGTATGATGGGTTCACACCGTGTCTGTGGTGTGATGGGGTTCACACTGTCTGAGGTATAATGAGGTTCACACTGTGTCTGTGGTATGATGGGT